>NW_020769332.1:10235209-10251299 GCF_900518735.1 Pseudonaja textilis | reverse complement strand
GATCGGTCTGTCTGTCTGTCTAAATATCTATCTATATATCATCTGTCTATCTGTCTCCATCAGAGGTGGTATTCAGAAGGTTCTGACCAGTTCTGGAGAACCGGTAGTGGAAATTTTGAGTAGTTTGGAGAACCAGCAAATACCACTTCTGACTGGCCCCGTCCCCATCTATTCTCTGCCTCCCGAATCCCAGCTGATCAGCTGGGTCTTCTTTGGTTGCCCTGTATAGGAGAATGGTGTTGGAAAGCAGGTTCGTGGGGTGGGGAAAGAATAGGATTTTGCAGTAACCTGTCAGGATTCCAGCATTTACTCCAATTAAATCATGAGCCTCGAGCCACACTCCCAAAACTTCAAAGGATTTATTAGAAGTGAACATGCCGGCACTAACCTGGGCGTAGCCAACTCTGAGATACGTGATTCACTGTCACCCTTGATCCTGCTTCCCCCCCCCATCCCTCTGGGTGTATCATCCAACGAAACACCTCCATAGCCAAGAGTTACCAATCATTTTCTCCAATTAGATTTTTGCGCGGCAGAAGCTTCAGTCATCTAATCAGTCTCTGAAGAAAATATGAATGGAATGTACTTTCGATTCCACACTGCCGCCTGCTCTTTGAAACTCCCCCCCTTCTTTCTGTTGACAACTATAAAATGGGTATACAAAATGTTTTATGAGTTGACATAACCTTCCCCCAGGAGTTGAGAGGGAATGGGGATTTTGCAGTATCCTTTCCCTGCCACTCCACCAAGCCACGCCATGCCCACCAAGCTACGCCCACAGAACCAGTACTAAAAAAAATTGAATCCCACCACCGATCTCAGTCCTCTATCACCTATCCAGCTGCTATCTTCTGTTCATCTCTCCACTGGTCTACTCGTATACAGAACAGAACAGAACAGAACAGAACTAATGTGACACAAGTGGACAGAAACCAGCAAAGGAATAACCAAATTCAACAGTGAGTTAGATCCAGCCTATAAAGTTAAAAAAAACAACAATGGATCCAACACTGTGTGGTATTTTTAAGGAAGAAAATATGAACTTAACTTAATGTATTAGGTTAATATCAACCAGCAGGGGAAAAAACATCTAAAGATAGAGGAGTGGCTAGAATCGCATTAGCTGCAATATTTCAAATGGCAAAGTTGGAAAAAGTTTAGCGGCTGAACTTTGAAGAGGTAAACATGGAAGATAAGATTTATTAGGAGGCACTAACAAACTGAACTAATTTAAAACTTGGAATGAAATGTACCAAATGGAACTCAATCGATCCATGTTGAATTAGATATAACGAACTGCCTGGATTTTAATGAACTAGATTTACTCAATTTATTGGAATTCTCACTGTTCGGTACAGCAGGATGTTGAAACATGTTGGGTAGTCTTACAGAAGCTATTAGCAAACGGAATTAAAATCGAATTTGGAATGAAATTAATTAAAGAAAGCTATATGGATTTGTATTGAAACCGAGTTAATGAACACAGGCAATAAATAAGCTGCAGTGAGTTTATTAGAATTAGGATAGTGAATAGACGGATAGTACAATTAATCTGCAACCCTATACCTTTATACCTTTAACCTTAGACTGTCTACTATTGACCTCACCCCTTTCCTAAGAGGTCTGTAGGGGGTGTGCATAAGTGCACCAACGTGCCTACTGTCCCTGTCCTATTGTTTATTTGTTTTTTTTCTTACTCGTATCCATTTCATGTATTCATAACCATGTTTATACTTATACCTGTTATTTAACAATCGCTTGACAAAATAAAATAGATAAATAAAAACAAATAAACTACTTCTCTGGAATAAACTAAGATCCACTGGATTTTATGGGCTTGTGGTGTTGGGTTTGTTTGTTTTTTTTTTGTTTTTTTTTTTGATAAATGGGTATAGCCTTTTGGAATATGTTTATTAAAATTAAAGAAACAGATGGACTGACCTGTGAAAGTAGATCCACTAATTTGGGGTCAGCTATTGAAAATGAAAAGAAGGATTAGGGGAGACATGATAGCAGTGTTCCAATATTTGAGGGGCTCCTACAAAGACAAGGGGGTCAATCTATTTTCCAAAGAACCAAAAGGCAAGACGAGAAGCAATGGATGGAAACTCATCAAATAGGGATCCAACCTAGAACTAAGGAGAAATTTGTTGACAGTTAGAACAATTAATCGGCAGAACAACTTGCTTTCAGAAGTTGTGGGTGCTCCAACACTGGAGGTTTTCAAGAAGAAATCAGACAACGATTGTCTGAAATGGTATAGGGCAGTGGTGGCTAACCTTATTGGGCTCCTGGGCCCAAAATTGTGCACTTGCATGCTCGCATCACATGCCAGCACCCAGAAGGCAATGCGTGCACCCCCATGCCCCGTACGCATGTGCACATAATCCTCACCCACCCACCACCATCACCCCCTTACCTGAACTGTGCCTCACATCTGATTTTTGGCCGGTGTGACGCCTTTTTCAGCCTCCCAAAGGCTTGAGGAAGGCTTCTGCAGGCTTTGCAGGCCGAAAACTAGCCCCGTTTCGTCACTTCCGGTATTTTTGAAAAAACGGGAAGTGATGAAACAGGGCTAGTTTTCGGCCTGCAAAGCCTGCAGAAGCCTTCCTCAAGCTTTTTTGGGTGGGCGAAAAAGGCCTCAAACCAGCCAAAAATCAGCTGTGAGGTGCACACATGCCCAATGAGGTAAGTTTGCCTGCAGCTCACGTGCTGGCACAAATGGCTCTTCGTCCCACTTGTGGCACGTGTGCCAAAGGTTCGCTATCACAGGTATACGGTCTCCTGTTCAAGCAGGGGGTTGGACTAGAAGACCTCCGGGGTCCCTTCCAACTCTATTATTCTTTGTTCTAATTTGGCCCTTGGAAGTTCTAAGCTTGGGATGATATATTGCCAAATGACATTCACAGAACCCTAAAACTGAATATAGGTTTGGGGTTGTTGGTTTTTAAAGCCAATAGCCAAAACATTGTGATTCAGAGCAAGATTTTATCCATTTTTGAATCTACCATTATTTGTTGGCATTTTTACAACTCTGGCTGATTGTAGAAGGCCTGAAAGCAGCAGAAATGTTGGTCTTCATTGCGGTCTTAAAGCAAGGACCTCCTGCATTTGTAACTCAGGATCGAACTGTGAGGTTCTTGTGGCTCTCTGAGCTTGGTTGCTTTATTGCAGACGTTTCATGACCCAACTAGGTAATATCATCAATGCTACTTCGCTATTACATCTGCAAGAAAATACCCGAACTATGAGACCACCAAAGACCCCACAGCTTAATTTTTAGAAATAAATGCTCGGCTTTGAGAAAGCTTTCGAAAGCAAATGTGGTCAAGGAATAAATGTTTGGCAGAAAGGGTTAACAAAACAGAGATGGGGTGAGAAAGAAAAAAAATTCAGAGACATTTCCAAGAAAGAAATCAGAAAATTGGCAACAGAAATTGAGACTCTTTAACCTCATATGTTGCCACGTCAATAAACAGATCTGGGTGCATCAACGGATTCCTTCATTTAAAAGGAGAACATATTTTTCCTTCCCAAATTAGTCAGATGCTTTTTAATGAAATTCGAAAAACAGAGCAAATCTTTGCAGGTTACGAAGGTGGAAATACAGTTGCAAACAGAGCAATTAAGACGTTGCGTTTGAAGTAAAAAAAAGGAATTCCACCAAATCTAAAGAGGATTATAATTCATCTGATTACATGTTTTCAAGCAGGTGCGTTTTTTAGCATTTAATATATATTTTTTTATGTCCCTCTTGAAGAAAAGGCGAGGAGGGAAGGAACTGAGACACCGTGTTTATTCCATTCCACTTGCCCGTGAATACTGAAAACACACGACACGTTTTAATTTGTAAAAAGGCGGTTTAGGAAGGGGGAAAAAAGAAAAGCTGTTTTAGAAAGGTGTTGCTTAGATATATTACTGAATTAGTTCAGTTTATTACCTTCAAAAGATACTGTTATTGAATTTACACCTGGAGAACTTGCAAAAAAAAAAGAGTGCAGTTATACTGAACATTATGTGAATAACTGCCAGATTTGAATATGTTCCAACAAGTCTTGCTATAAAATTGAAAGATTTATTTGCTTCTAGTTTCACTGAATAGATTTTTATTCTTGCATTCAGACCATAGGTTAAAGTTAAAAGTCAGCTTGTGTCAGGCTCCAAAAACCAAGATAAGATACATTGCGATTCTTCCAAGTTTTCTTTATTGTTCTTCATCTTTCGACAGAATCTTGGCGAAGTAAAGGTTAGTTTAATTGGGAACTATTGAGGAGGAACTGTCTTCATCCTCTCGCTCCCACACAAACTGTCTGAACTGAGTTTTCTTTGCTCCTCTGGAATGCAGCCCCTCCCTCCTGTGAGTTTACGCTACAGGTAGTCCTCAACTTACTCGTTTAGTGACCACTCAAAGTTACAACAGCACTGGAAAAAGTGGCTTTTGACTGTTTTTCACACTAAGCACCACTGAAGCATCCCCATGGTCACATGATCCAAATTCTGATACTTGGCAACCAATTCATATTTATGACGGTTGCAGTGTCCTTAGGTCATGTGATCCCTTTTTGTGACCAAAGTCCAAATGGGGGAAACCAGATTCACTTAACGACAGGGTTACTGGCTGCAACAATCCACCCCCATTCAAATCATGAGTCTCTAGCCACATGTCTCAGAGTTTTTTTAAAAAAAATCATTTATTAGGAGTGACCATGTCGCCGTTTCCTGGGTGCAGCCGACTCTGAAACACATCATTCATCTCATCCTTGACCTTGGTCATCTCCCAACCCTTGGATGTATATTCTCCAATGGGACAAATCCATAGCCAAGAGTCATCAATCATGCTCCCCAGTAATAATCTTGCATGCCGGAAGCTTCCACCACCTAGCAATTATCTAAAGCCATGATGGCAAACCTATGGCACAGGCGGCACACAGAGCCATTTGTGCGGGCACACAAGCCCCAGGCAAACTTACTTCACTGAGCATGCGCGTACTTCCCAGCTGATTTTCGGGCCTTTTTCAGCCTCCCAAAGGCTGCAGCCTTTGTAGGCCGAAAAACAGCCCCGTTTCATCATTTCCTGTATTTCTGGAAATACCGGAAGTGACCAAACAGGCCCGTTTTTCAGCCTACAAAGGCTGCAGAGGCTTCCCTCCAGCCTCTGGGAGGCCGAAAAAGGCCGGAAAATCAGCTGGGAGGCACACGCATGCACAGTGCAGGTAAGGAGGTGGCAGGGGGAAGATCGCACACACATGCACAGGGGGCAGGGAGCACCTTTTGGGTGTTGACATGTGAGCGCATGCACCCAAGTGCACACGCAATTTTCGTCACAGGAGCCCAAAAAGGTCAGCCACCACAGATCTAAGGTGTGCATTACTCCCTTTCTGCTGGCAACTCTAATAGACCAGGTAAATATTTTTGAGTTGGCCTAAGAATTGCAGTGATTCACTTAACAAATGTGGCAAGGAAAGTTGTAAAATGGGACCAGACTCACGGAACAAATTTTTCCCTTAGCGACTTTGGCGATCTTCTGACAACCCCAGTCAATGGGGAAGCCAGATATCGTTTAACCTCCTAAGTTGCCAACTTAACAACTGCAGTGATTCGCTGCAGTGACAAGCAAGGGTGTGAAATGTTACAGAGCTCCCTTAAACCACTGTCTTGCTTAGCAACAGAAACGTTGGGCTTCCTGGCGGTGGTAAGTCGAGGCCTTACCTGTACATTCCATCGCAGCTCGTTTCAGGAACTAGGGTTTTGGAGTGTTTTCTCCAAACTCTGCATTTTCGGATGAATTATGAAAGTGCCATTTGACTTTCCCCCTTGAAAAAGAAAAGAAAAGAAAAATAAATAACGGAGAGGAGTAAAAATAAATAAATAAAGAGTTAAACGAGGGGAAAGCATATGGATAAAGCCAATTTCCTAAGCATCTGTCTTCTTCTTCTCCCATCTGCTCCCTTTGGCTTGGCTCTCGTCCCCTTCTGCCAGAATGGTGAGGTTTTTAAAAGATGATCAGAGTTCATTCTGCTATTCTATTGGCCATGGTTGAACTGGAGAAGACAAGCCTCGTTTTCTCTCTGATGCAGAACGGCTTTTTGAGGACTTGGAAGCCATCCGTTTCCAGTGCTCCAAAAAATAAAAATAAAAATAAAAATCTAGGGTTTGCTGCTGCAAACCATCCTGTTTTGTTTATCTCGAAATCTGTTGCAAATAAACATTTTATTGTGTCGGGCCCCAGCTTTCTGGAAGTGCAAGGCAGTTGCTCATCATACAGAGGATGAGAAAATGGAAAAATAAAAACAAAAACTAGCAAAAAGAAGGAAGGAAGGAAGGAAGGAAGGAAGGAAAGAAAGAAAGAAAGAAAGAAAGAAAGAAAGAAAGAAAGAAAGAAAAGAAAAGAAGGAAAGGAAGGAAAGAAAGGAAAGAAAGGAAAAGAAAGAAAGAAAGAAAGAAAGAAAGAAAGAAAGAAAGAAAGAACATTTGAAAGCAATTATGAACCTTTATTTGTTTTTCATTTATTTATCAAATTTATTCACCCTCCATCTTAACTCTGGGCTGCTTACAACATTACCTTTTCACCCCTTGCTAGCAGGGATGATTAAACAAACCCCCTTCTGCAGTTTGCTAAATGTTGCCCACAAGCTGAGAAGGATGGCTTGTTTGAATAACAGAATAACAGTTGGAAGAGACGTTTTAGGTCATCTAGTCCAACCCTCCCTGCCCAGCAAGAGACCCTACACCATTTCTGACAGATGGCCGTCCAGTCTCTTCTTGAAAGCTTCCAGGGATGAAGCTCCCACAACTTCTGAAGGCAACTTCTACTCCATTGGTTGGTTGGTTGTGCTCCTCATTGGTTGGTTGAGCTATTCCATTAGTTGATGTCTCCTAGCCTGAAGAACAAACCCTAGTTTTTCAACCTGGCTTGTGTGCAAACCCTTTGAGAGGCATCCCCTTTAATGCAGCCATTGGAAAAGACTTTAGGATGTGGTTCAGTTGACCTAAACGGCCTTGAAATCAAACCACCTGATTTTGAATATTTGCACAGCCTTAAAACAGGTGAGGTTCACCTTTGCTTGCTTTGAGGTTTTGTGAGCCGTAGCAAGACTGTCTTTCAGCTTTCTTCAAGGATGGATGAACCCATGTCTCAAAAGAAGGGAACAGAAAGTGGTGAAAGAAGCTTGTATTCCAAATATTTTTTAAAATGATACAGGTAGATCTTGGACTTACAACCGTCCGTTTTAGTGATCATTCAACATTTCAACGGCACTGAAAAAAGTGACCTGTGACCATTTTTCATATGACCATTGTAGCCTCCCCAGGGTCATGTGATCGAAATTCAGATGATTGGCAACTGACTCCTATTTATGACGGTTGTAACGTGATCTCCTTTTGCGACTTTCTGGCAAGAAACCTGTGTCACCAGATTGAGATTTAGGGCTTGGGCAACCTTGAACTATACCGCCTACCGTTGGACTTGAGCGTAGTATACCAAATTATCTGCTGCAATGTCCTACCAGTCAATGACTACTTCAGCTTCAACCGCAACACTACAAGAGCACACAACAGATACAAACTCAAGGTAAACCACTCCAAACTTGGTTGCAGAAAGTACAACTTCAGCAACAGAGTGGTCAATACCTGGAATGCACTATCTGTTATGGTTTGCTGGCAGCAGGTGTGGACAGCTGAGGTCTCGGAGAGCGAGGGCTCAGATGAGGGGCCTGCGTGGGATGCAGAGATGGGGCCAGGACCATCCAGGCAGTGGAATGCTGCCTTCAGAGATTGTGGAGGCTGGCAGCAGTGATGAAGAGGTCCCCGAGGAGCCTGTGCCCAGTGTGCATGCACGAAGGGCTGCTCGAAGGAAAGAGCAGCTGCAGCAACACGGGGGACTCAGGAGTAAGGCTGCAAGGTAATGGCCCCTCCCTTAAGGGATAAAAGCCTGCCTGAGAGACTGGTATTCTTTGCAGGAAGCAAAGAAGTTCTTGCCCTTCAAGCCTTTGTTCAGACTATCTTGGTTTGTGGTTGAAGACTTTTTCTTTGGAATATTTCTTGGCAACTTAATCTAGTGCTTTTGGCAGCCTTGCACAACCTTGGCAAAGCTCATTCTTGTCAGAGACAATTAGTTTTAATAGCCTTTTAACCGTGCATTAACGGAATTCGCAGAGAAGCATTAAAAGGTTTTGCTTTTATCTCAGTTTGGTGTTTGTTTACTTGGAACAAGGTTTTGGGTGAGAACACTACCTGACTCTGTTGTTACATCCTCAAACCCCCCACTCCTTTAACCTCAAACTATCCACTATTGACCTCACTCCATTCCTAAGAGGTCCGTAAGGGGCATGCATAAGCACACCATCGTGCCTACCGTCCCTGTCCTATTGTCCCCATTTATTCATACCTATTTCCTGTATTCTTACTCTGGTTAAACTTATACCTATTATCTGGTAAGAAATTGACAAATCAAATAAATAATAAATAATGTCAACGGGAAGCTAGCATTACTAACTTAACAGCTGTAGTGATTCTCTTAGCAACGGTGGCAAGAAAGTTGTGAAATGGAGAAAAACTCACTTAACAACAATCCCACTTAGCAACAAAAAAAAAATTGGGCTCAATTGTGATCATAAGCTGAGGACTGCTCTGTGATCTGCTGGAGAAATCTCGTAAAAGCAGCGGTTTCTACTCATTGTAGATTTAAGAGTATAAATGGATTGTATTTATGAACCTTTGGGGACTTGATTCTCAAGAACAGTTATGCTTGGCTTTTAAATTCTTTGGTAGACTGTTCCAGGATTTCTCTCGTATATTTGGAGGAGAAATATTGTTTCTGTGACTAACCCTCAATCATGCGTGAAGAATAGAATGATATAAGATTCAAGTGACTCAAGGCAAGGGGGCAGGAGAAGATCTTGGCTTGGCTACAGGTTGGCCAGTAGAGATATATCTCAGATGATGATCGTTCCTGATCCTGGTTACAGACATAGATGGGCTTTGATGTTCCTCACTTTCAAAGAACTAAATCAAGACTCCTTTTGGTCTAATTACATTCAACTCTCTGGTTCTCCTGTTTTACCGTCTTGGGAGTTGGCCTGGTCAATCAGTCAATGGCTGCAATCTGGTGGGGATGATGATGATGATCATGAAGATAGAATAGAATAACAGAGTTGGGAGGGACCTTGGAGATCTTCTAATCCAACCCCCTGCCTACACCACTTCAGACAAATGGTTATCCAGCATCTTTTTTAAAACTTTCAATGTTGGAGCATTCACAACTTCTAGAGGCAAGTTGTTCCACTGATTAATTGCTCTAACTGTCAGGAAATTTCTCTTTAGTTCTAGTTCTTGCTTCTCTCCTTGATTGGTTTCCATCCGTTGCTTCCTGTCCTTCCCTCAGATGCTTTGGAGAATAGCTTGACTCCCTCTTCTTTGGGGCAGCCCCTGGAGATACTGGAAGACGGCTCTCATTGTCTCCCCTAGTCCTTCTTTTCATTAGACTAGACACACCCAATTCCTGCAACCGTTCTTCATATGTTTCAGCCTCCAGTCCCCTAATCAGAGATATGATGATATCCATTCAGTCATGTCTGACACTATGGTCCAGGTCTCTCCACATTGACCAATCTTGGACTACTTCTTTGAGTTTTTTCTATGCTCTGGCTGGGGTCAGCTTTGATGGCATCCAGCCACTGTGTTCTTTGACGACCTGGTTGCCTTTTCCCGCTAAGGTGAAATGATAGAGTTTTGCAAAGTATCAACAAAACCATCCTCAAATCCTCTCATGAGATTTTGCTGCACCCACTAACATCTCAGCTGATTTGAGATTCTCATGGTAGATGTGTATGGACATCTATGGAGATTCTCCGTCCTCCAGGTCATGGGTTGTCCCAAAGGTGCTTTTTCAAGAGGCAACTGGACTTTCTGGTTTTTTTCTTTTGAAGATGTTTTGCTTCTCATCCAAGAAGCTTCCAAGACATTTCGCTTCTCATCCATGAAGCCCACATCCAGTCAGAGCTGGAGGAGCTTCTTGGATGAGAAGTGAAACGTCTTCAAAGAAAAACCAGAAAGTCCAGTTGCCTCTTGGAAAAAGCACCTTTGGGACAAGTGTATGGACCTTTTCATGTTTGTAGATACTGGATTGCAAACTCTTACCCTGTGAAGCACAATGCATATTGTTGATGGAAAGTGAACATGTGAATCTCTTTCGATCACAACTCTTATCTCATGTTCTTTAGAAGCAAGTGTGTCCATGGGTTACGTTTTTGGTGGAGGATGGTCTTTCAAGAAGAGCTTAGGTGAAGGATGGAGATATATCACAGTCAGCTAGTAATCTTGGTTAAAAATAAGGACCGTAACTTCAGTCCTGGAAGCCTTGGAATATTTCTAATCACCAGTTCACCCTGACTTCAGATGGATTTTGTCTTCTGCAAATGTCAGAAGAAACCGACACGTGCAAATCAAGAGGCTACATTGGCGGAACAACAATAAGCTGTGTTGAATTTCGATTTTATAAAAGTTTACCTTGTCTTCCATTTTGTTTTTGGTTCTTCTTTCTGTTTTGTTGGAAGGTTTCATAAGGTTTTTTTTTTTCTTTAATGGAATGGTTCTAGTTAGTCCAGTGAACTGTGGCGCCAGCATCTGCTTTTGAAGTCACCATTATAGTTTAGGGAAAGCAAATGATAGCAGGCTGATAAGCAGATGCTACCCAGAAGAGCCGTAGCTAAAAGAGAAATGAATGCGAGCTTTAAACAAGTGTTAGTTCCATAGAATGTCCTCGTTCTGCTTTCTCCGCGGTCTGGGAGATAAGCCCATTTGGAACTAATGTAGCGTAACTGTGGCAAGCAGTGAGGCTCAAAATTGGGGATCACCAGATTACAGATCACGTGTAGATCCCTCTTCCTCCTCCTTTCCTTTCCTCCTTTTCCTCCATTCCCCATACCCCTCTCGCCTCTAAGCACTGATGGTATTAACTAGTGGGGTGATGAAACATCTACAAGAAAACAACCAAGTTCTGAAAGCACCAAGGTCCCACAGTCTCCCCTGACCCCTCCTCCTCCTCCTCCTGGATGAAATTAGCATCAACAATGCTCTGTTGTTGTCCTATGATTGCTAACTTCAAATTGGCTAGCTCAAATTAGCTAGCTTAATTCATCCCAAATCCAAGAACTATTACTCACGTGGAATTAAAATTCGGCAAACTTGGGGTTTCTTCACCACGGTTGTGCCGCTGTTACAGTCAAGTGATCCTCATATCCAGTGCTCCCTGCCAGCCTCCCAATAGAAGAGTCAATGGGGAAGCCAGCAGGAAATCGGAAGTCACTTCCTCTCCTGCTGCTATTTTGCCACCCATGGACATTCTGTGTCTCTGTTTAGGTAAGGAGATATCACTGAAAGGGTGACCCAGTTGGTCACTGGTTGTCCATCTAGCGTGGGAAATGAGGAGTCTGGACAGTTCCAATGTATGTAAAACTTTATTGCAAGTTTAAACTCTCTATAAGAATCTGAACTACTAACGGAGAAAGCAAATTGGCAGTAGATAAGAGTCAGTGAAATTCAAGAGGGTAGGACTTTGCTCTCTTCTGGGTGATGACACACTTAAGACTGATGACATACTTAACCCTTCCCTCAGGCTCAGCCTGGTCATCTCCTTAGATCAGGGCTGTCAAACTCATGCTGTCACAGCAGCATCATGTGACATATCCGGCCTGTGGGCCATGAGTTTGACACCCCTGTCCTACATTGTCTAGTTTAAAAATAATTTTCTAACCATATCTGATACAAAACCTTGATAGGGTAGGTGTCCGAGTTGAAGAATGCTACTGTAGATTTTCCACCAGGTTGAACTTCGTTATTCATCTGATCTGGTAGGAGAAAGGGTCAGCTAGCTGGTCAGTAGTGGAAGATCCATTTTATGTGCAAGAGATTCCAAAGTGCAGTCTTCCAGGTAAGCCTTGGAAGCACCTGGAAAACTCAATTTAAAAAAATAGACCGGTGTATTCTTGTGCAGTGGAAAACACACTGTTGTAGCAACATGTCACAAACGTTTCTTTTTCCCCTACTTATAGGATGGCTATTTTTCCCACCGGCCAAAGGAGAAGACGCGAACAGACAGCAACAATGAGAACTCTGTCCCGAAGGACTTCGAAAACATCGACAATAGCAATTTTGCTCCCCGGTCCCAGAAGCAGAAGCATCCGCCAGAACTGGTGAAAAAGCCCATCAGTGCACAGAAGGAACGCCTGCGGAGAAAGCTAGAACAGGAGGAGAAAGCCAAGGAGAACTCTGTCCTCAGGAAGAATGTCCATGAGCGGCTGCCCTTGGACAATTCTGCCCCTAAACCCAACAACAATGGCAACTCCCTGAAAGACACCCCAAGGTCCCTCGCGCAGCCTCATATGAAACGGAGTGGGAACGGTTCTCCTGAGCTTGGATACGATCAGCTGCCAAAATGTGACATTTCAGGCAAGGAAGCCCTCTCGGCTCTATCCAGGGCTAAATCCAAGCAGTGTCGTCAAGAAATTGCCGAGACCTACTGTCAACACAGGCAAGGGAAGCTGATGCCCGAGCAGGTGACTCGTTTCTGCCCGCTGGAAGGTAAGCTGGAGGAGAAAAGGGAGAAGGGTCTGCTATACAGCGTGTCTGTTATAAAGAGCCATTATGGCGCAGTGGCCAGAGTGTAGTATTGCAGGCTAACTCTGCCGACTGCCAGCAGTTTGATTTTCACCGGCTCAAGGTTGACTCAGCCTTCCATACTGGGCTCCTAGGGCCGGAGGTGGTGCAGTGGTCAGAATGCAGTATTGCAGGCTAACTCTACCAACTGCCAGCAATTCAATTCTCACCGGCTCAAGGTTGACTCAGCCTTCCATCCTTCCGAGGTGGATAAAATGAGGACTCAGATTGTTGCGGGACAAGAGGCTGACTCTGTAAACTGCTTAGAGGGAGCTGTCAAGTACTGTGAAGCAGTAGATAAGCCTTAAGTGCCATAGCTATTGCTATCTTAGGTTTGTGCCTTGAACAAAAATCATTGCAGATTAGAGTTGATAATATCCTGACATTGTAATGCTTGCTGAAGGAGGAAAAAGGGTGCAGTTCAAATCCAGTTCTGGTCACCATGATGCAAAAAAAAATGCCGAGGGCCCAGAAAGAATGCAGAGAAGAGTAACTAAGATGATGAAGGGTCTGGAGGCTAAACCATATGATGAATGGTTGTGGGAATTAGGTATGTTTAACAAAGAGAAAGATTAGGGGTAGCATGATAGCTGTCTTCTAGTACTTGAAAGGGCTCTCACAGAGAAGAGGCAAGTGACTTATTCCTCCAAGTTGCTGAAGACAAGAAAGAATGGGTGGAAACTTGCTAAGGAGAGATCCAATCCAGAACTAATGAGAAATGTCCTGACAGTAAGAACAATTAACCAATGGAACACCTTTCTTCCTGGGGATGTGAGTGCATCATGGCTGGAAGTTTTCAGGACAGGATTTGTCCAGGATGATATAAGGACTCCTGCTCACAGTTGGACTAGAAGATCTTCAAAGTCCCTTCCAGCCCTATGATTTTTAAGTTGTGGGGTAGACAACAGCCCTAACCTAGAGGAGTTACAAAATTTTGTCCCCTCGATTCTTAATCTCACCCCTTTTGCAGCCCCGGTTCAAGTTGTACTCCATCCTGGAGATACAACCATTCCTTCTTCAAGGTCATCCTCCTCCCTGAGTTAAAAGGGAACAGAGAAACTCGGGTTTGTAAGGGGAAGGTGCCTTGGGAGGGACAATCTATTCAGGAATCGATTGGGACGATGAAATCACCCAATTGGTGGCCCGTACCTGCTTTTTCGCTAAAGTGGAGGCCGAAGGCATCCAGTATAAACAGCTGTACTCAAAAGCAGTCAGAAATTAAAACTGAGTTGCGTTTTGTTTTTGAATTTTAACAACTGGTCAAGAATTTGGAAGAGAGTTTGGTGTAGCCCTAAGAGATCCGGCTAGAAACCAGGAGGTGGGCATACAGCTAGCTGGTCACAGTCAGTCTCTTTTGGGGTGGAAAAAAAAATACTTTATTCAAAGAAGTCCCTCTCTTTCAAACTTTAGAAAGGAAGTAATGGCAAACCCCTTTCAAGCCTTGTCAAAGAAAGTGCAGGGAGCTGTCCAGGTGATCTCAAGATTGACTCAAAGGGACCCCCCCCCCCAAAAAAAATATGAAAAGAACTTGAGGGACTTTGAATTGACAGGAATTAAAACTTTCCCAGTTAATTCCATGTTAGGACCTCTGCTAATGTTGACCTTGAACAATCAATGTCTTTTAAGCAGGCCAAAGGTACACCAGAATCTGTCTTCCTGTTTGCCAATGGTTTCCTGCAACTCTAAAGTTCCATCTCACCAAACCTCCACCCCCCAAATTTCTCCATCACTTTGGAACAGGAGAAGAAAGAAGAAATCAAAGCAGAATTTGGATACCTTTGGGGTGTTTTTTTTTAAATCATTTTCTGCCTTATTCACATTACTGTTGCTTTTCCTTTCCCTTGGCATATTTAAACGGCTGGGGCAATTTTCATTTAGTCCCGTCTCTAGGGATAATGGATAGCGAAGAGAAAAACCAACTGGAGTGTAATATTTAGTATTTATTCTTGGTCTCATGCTGGTAGCAAATTAGTTCGCCAGACTTCATCATATGTCCTCAGCAGGCACATATGTAATTAAAAGGAATGTGCGTGGAGCTCACAGTAGCACAAAGCATTTCCAGCGCTCAAAAGTCCATATGCTCCTTTGGGAATGCAGACCAGGGCAATGTAATTATGGCAGGGCTAAATACATGTAGGAGCTCGTTTGTTTTTTTGGTTTTCGGTTAAAAAATGATTTTCTAATCTGAAGCAAAATTAACCGTTTTTTTTTTACTGAGCTTTGGAAAAATGAAAGTACCCTAAACCTCAACTTACAATCATTCATGTTAGGGACTGTTCAAAGGTACAGTGACACTGAAAAATGGGATGTGGCAGTACACTGCACTTAGCAACTGTTTCCGCAACAAGCAAAATCAACGGGGAAAGCCAGATTTGCTTAACAACCATGTGCTTTACTTAACAACGAGAGTGATTTGTAACTGTGGCAAAAGGCGCAAAACACTTAAGAATCGTGTCGCTTAGCATGTTGGAGATTCTGGAAGGTGAAGTCCACAAGTCTTAAAATTGCCAAGGTTGGACATCCGTGTTTTGGAGCACCTGATTCCTACTTGGAAGATTCTCTTAACTTCCAAGTTAGAGAGCAACTTTTAACGTGCAAAACTTTTGCCAGGAGAATATTTCCAGTTTTCTTGCCTACCTGGTCATAAACATCGCCAACTTCCCAAAGTGCAAACTTACCTGTTGTTTGTTGGGCATAAAACGGATTGTGAGAATAACCTTGGGAAAAGGAGGAAGGGCTTGCGGTTAAGAATAGTCAGACGAGAGATATTTCAGAACGAAGGAGAATGGAAAGAATCTCAGCAGGGACACATACACCCCAGTTCCCTAGAAAGCAAAAGGGAGGAAGCGTAGCGGGTGGGGGGCTTTCAAACTTGTACAATCCTGTAACTGTAACCTGGCAATAAATTTAGTGTTAGTGCTCCTAGTTTTGGTTTCCTGTCTGGACTTCCTCAAAGGACTGACACTTTCTAGAAGACAGATGGCTGCACGGACCTAAAAAGCAACCCTTGGGCCTGGCAGATCTAGAGGCCTTGTAAATTAACAGGAGAACTTCCTTGAAAGATTTCCTTAAAAGGATTGCCATCTGGTTAAAGAAATCCCAAGTCCGTGTGAGTGTGTTAATGAAATCTGAATACATTTGCATATGAATTATCGGCAGCTTTGACAGAAGCGCAAAGGAAGATCGCGGTTATGGTCTTTCAGGTGGCATAACAAGATCCTAGCATGGTAACATGCAGGTTAGAGCAGACCTCCTTCCATCAGAGGTCCTGCCCATCTGTTGGGATGACATCCTGGGAATTTCCAAGCCAGATGGGCCCGTGAAATTCCATGATTCTGAAGCATTGTAAGAAATTGAAGTGACAGCTAAAATCTTCTCATTACGGCTTAAAGCTCCATGATTATTGATGGGTAGGTCCACCAAGACTGGTCCTGGT
>NW_020769332.1:10197051-10235199 GCF_900518735.1 Pseudonaja textilis | reverse complement strand
GTCCACCAAGACTGGTCCTGGTTGAAGAGTAGAACAAGAAAGCTCTGATAGATAAACTTTTTCATCATGGCTTGAAGCTCCGTTATTATTGATGGGTAGGTCCATCAAGACTGGTCCTGGTTGAAGAGTAGAACAAGAGGACTTTGACTGGACTTGCTTTCTTTACACAACTGAAAAGTCTTTCCTAGAGCTTAATTCAAAATTTTGCAAGCCCTAGTTTCTGATTTTGAAGTTCAACCTTAAGTACAGCTTCAACCCTCCATCCTATCTGCTGCCAATTTTCAGCAAATAAAAGAACAATTGCATGTGGATATGGGTCAATTAACCTATAAAAATAAGAGATTCTAATATTTAATGGGCTGTCACAGAGATGAGGGAGTCAAGCTACTCTCCAAAGCACCTGAGGGCAGGACAAGAAGCAACGGATGGAAACTAATCAAGGAGAGAAGCAACTTAGAACTGAAGGAGAAATTTCCTGACCGAACAATTTATCAGTGGAACAACTTGCCTCCAGAGGTTGTGAATGCTGCAACATTGGAGGTTTTAAAAAGATGTTGGGTAGCCATTTGTCTGAAGTGGTGTAGGGTTTCCTGCCTAGGCAGGGGGTTGGACTAGAAGACCTCCAAGGTCCCATTCAACGCTATTATTCTGGTATTCTATCATTCTATTAAGCCTTTGGTTGTGACTGTTATCCCAGCAACAGGCCATAACTATCCAGCCAGACAAAACTGATTTATTCTTATCCGTTTGGTAGCTGTTTAGAACTACAATGCTGTGTTTCGTGTAAGAAAAATCAATGTCTTTCCATCCAGTTCTTTGACTCAGCATGAAACCTTGTTGCCTTCCTATATTTTGTTCTCACTCCATTCTCTTGTCGCTCTCCTTGTTCTTTTCACTGCGTTATTTATAAATGTGGACAACGGTGATGGGTCCATTTTTGTGTGGGCCTTTTGTAATCAAGGTTTCCGAGTCTCCGAACTGTATGCAATGCAAAAATAAGTGCAATTCCTTGGAGTGCTCATTTGCAGGAAGTGATGCGTAGTGTAAACAATCGTGTAGTTTAATCCTATCATAATCTGCCAGAAATATTGTTCCATGTAGCCCAACAATTAGCAAAAGGTGCTTTGTACCTTGGACTTCCTACCTAAACGGCATTAACGTTGAGCTCACCAATAGAAGGTAAGTCAAATGCGCCTAAAGATGGGTGTAATTTAGCACCTATGTGAAATTTGCACAGTAGGGTCCTTCGTGCTCTCTGAGCTTGGTGGTTTTCCTGCAGACGTTTCATTACCTAAGTGCCTACTAAGTAACATCAGGAAGTGCTAGAAGGATTTGCTCTCTTTATATATACAAATGGTTTGCCCTATTGGGGTTGGTGGATGTGTTTTGGGTGGTTCCTTGTTTAGGTTGATGTTTCCTGTTCGTTTGTCTGAGATGGAAGTTCCTCCACTGGAAAATAAACCCACCAAACTCAAAAAGCACCAAGGATCTCATAGACCTCCTACTCTTCTACCTCCTCCTTCTCCTCCCTGCAAACCCATTCCTTCTAGCACTGATGATGGTACCTAGTTCGGTCATGAAACGTCTGCAAGCATACCATCAAGTCAGAGGATACTAAAGATCCCATAGTTCTCCTCCTCCTCCTCTCTGCAAACCTCACTCCTTCTAGCCCTGTTACCTAGTTCGGTCATGAAATTCTGCCAGAAAATCACCAAGCTCAGAGAACAGCAAGGGGACCGCACTGTTCAGCCCTGAGCTCCAATATCCTATTGATAAATTGGCACAATTAGCCTTGTGTTTTGCACACCAAAAAGCCACTCAAGAGACATCAAAGTGGCCTTCTCATCCATCAGATGTTTTTGCCATCATAAACCTTTTGCATGGGAAAGGCGGGGAGGAGACAGCGTGCAAGTCAAACGTGGCAGAGGGGGGAAAAAGAAAGAAAGAAAGAAAGAAAGAATCATGTGTTATTGTAACTCAGGACACATACTCACACCCTCTGAGTAATCTTCTCCAAGCCTGCCAAAAAACCAGCCAGCGTTAATTGCTTAAGCTTGAATGTATTTGCTGCTGGAAATGCTGCACCGTAAATTATATTTCATTTCTTCCTCTGACAGGTAATATGCCAAAAGTAAATGGATCCTGCTTCTCCTCTTCCTAGCCCCCTCCCCAATCTGACGTTAGAGGCATTGCTCGTTCTCTTTGAGAGGGGAGGGCAACTTGCGTAGGCTTACAATGTCTGTGGAGATTCTCCGTCATCCAGGTCATGGTTGTCCCAAAGATGTGCTTTTTTTTTTTTTTCAAGAGGCAACTGGACTCTCTTTGTTCTTCCTTGAAGACTTTTCGCTTCTTATCCAAGAAGCTTCTTCAGCTCTGACCGGATGGTGGGGAATGGAAGGATTTATACTCCTTGCAGACAGAGCTGGTCACTTGCATTCTTTTTAGCGGGTCTGTCATGCCCCTGTTGGAGACTGACTCCAACAGAGAGGAGGAGAGGAGGAACAGCCGACAGGGTGTGGGAGTGTGGCTCCGCAGGTTGTGGAGGAAGCTGGGGAAGGTCACAGGCTGGCTGGGCAGTCAGAAGAGGACCCAGGGCCATCCCGTCTCCATCCTAGGGCATGCAGGGAGGAGAGGATAAGGGAGAAACATGAATAGTGTGGTCTGTAGGGGAGGACAGGACCTTGATCCCTTTCATGGGCTGCAGCTGTGAGAACTGGTTAAAAGGACAGACATGCGTATGGGCCAGTGCTGGAAACAAAGCATGGAAATATCTCTAGTCTGTCTGTTCTCACCTGAGTTTGGCGTCCTTCCCAGTGTGTATTCCGATATCTGTGGATGTCTTCAAGCCCTTATCTTGTCTGGTTCCCTTAATTGCTTCAGTATGGTTTGTGTTGTTGTTTTTTTCTAGTTATAATTTATAGGTATTTTTAGTTTAAACGGCATCTCCTCCTTTTTGCAACTGTTTGTTGGGGAGTTTTTTGTCTCCAGTCAAGGATATTTGGAGCTTTGAAGCCAAGTTGAAGGAATTAAAGGGACTTCACCTGTTTTCTGTGCCTGTGTTGTTTTTATATCCCACCCTGGGTCATCACAGGGTCCTTGAGGCCACTTGTGTCATCAGGGTCATCTGGAGGGTCGCTGGTTTGAAAGAGGGCCATCTGTGTCAAAATTGAACAGCCTTCCATCCCTCCATGACCTAAAAGAGCAATCTGGCATAAACTGGAAGGGGTTCTTCATTGTATACCCAGCTCCTCTTCCAACTTCATCTCTTTTGGAGTTTGGCATGGATGAGTTTTAGGAAACAGTTTTGAAAAACATGATTGAAAAAACTGATTGAAATGAATGCACAGTAGGACATGGGGGGAAAAAGAGGAAGAAAAGAAAAGATAAAACTGCAGAAAGAAAAAATAAAGAGAGTTTCCAATTTCCTCGCCAACAAATACAAGCAGGATTATAAAAATTATCTCTTACTCTCTGGTTGCAAAAGTTCCCTCTCGTTTTCGATTGTCTAGTCTTTTCTCATTATCAAAACCACAGATCTAAAGTTCTTTTTTTTTTTTTCCAGTTTCATGAGAAACTCTACAGCGGGTTTCTACTCAGCCATAAATATAGATGTTGTCTCTTCTCTAACCAAAGGAATCGGTTTAGACATCTTTATGAGTTCCACCATCTTCATAACCACTTCTCCATTGTGGTTAGGGCCAAACCTTTCCATTTTGGAACACGTAAAAACACCCTCCCAACTTCTCACCATCTCTCTAATAGTGCTTTTGATCCTAACTGTCACTATTTCCACCGAGGCCTGAAAAACACACTCTTAGAGCCCATAAAAGCTGCAGGCAGATAGGGAATTTAATAGGGAACTTGATGGAGTAATAATCTAACTTGACCTACAACGTCTTTGATTTTCAAGAGCTGTGTTTACACCACTGCCTGCAACTCCTCCTAAATACTATTCCGTTAGTGTCTTGTCGCCTTAAATATGAGTCAGTTTCCAAGCTTCTGAATTTTGATCAAATGACCCTGGGCGTGCTAAAATGGTTATAATTGTGAAAATATAAGTCATGTCTTTCTTTTATTTTTTCAGTGCCATTGTAATTTTGAACAGTCACTAAATGAACTCTTCTAAATTCAGGCCCACCTGTACAGCGATCTTCCAAATATGTGGATTTGATCTTTAAAAAAGTTTTGACAAAAGTCCTGCAGGATTTTTGAGAACTGAAGTCCACTCTGGCTGAAGGACATCAGGTTAGGGAAGGATAAAATGAAGGAAAAAACCTAATTATTGATGGCTCAGGCTATTACTTCTCTTGAAACAAAGCCAAAACGAGAGATGGAATCCCTATTGATTATTCTCTGACTCTTTAAGTTGTAGCATTTGCCTTAATAAATCCCTTTTTTTTCCTCTCCTATTGTCGACTACGGTTTGTTACACATTGCATCAATATTGTTGCTTTTTCTGTTAATTTTATTTGGGTCTGGGTGTTTTATAGGCTATGATTAGTGCTTTGTAGTTACTCTCAATTGGAAGTGTAAGAAGCCAAAATAGATTAGAGGAGAAGAGAAGGAAAGGAAAAGGGAAGGGGAAGGGAGGAGAGGAGAAGAGAGGAGAGGAGAGGAGAGAAGAGAAGAGAAGAGAAGAGAAGAGAAGAGAAGAGAAGAGAAGGGAAGGGAACGGAAGGGAAGGGAAGGGAAGGGAAGGGAAGAGAAGAGAAGAGAAGCAGAGTAGAAGTGGGCTATCTAAGCTTCAATTCTCCAGAGGTTGTCATGATGTCCTCTTTTCTGCCTACGGGGAACAAAGCATGATTGTGATGCTGGAGAAAGATCATCAAACCGAGATTCTGACCCAGATTGTAGCTTGTCAGTAGACCTTTCAGGGTTCCGTGTAGAAGTTCTCACTTTCATCCTTTAGAGCAAGGGTCTTCAAACATGACAAGTTTAAGACTTGTGGACTTTGACTCCCAGAATTCCTGAGCTAACATGACTGGAGGAGGAATTCTGGGAGTTGAAGCCCACAAGTCTTAAAGCTGTCAAGTTTGAAGAACCCTGGTCTACATTATCTATCTTCTACCTCCATATCTATCTATCTATCTAATGCAAGGCTCTTCAAACTTGGCAAGTTAATGACTTGTGGACTTCAACTCCCAGAATTCCTGAGCTAACATGACTGGAGGAGGAATTCTGGGAGTTGAAGCCCACAAGTCTTAAAGCTGTCAAGTTTGAAGGACCTGCTTTTTAGATGGTCATATCTTGCGGGACATAACTCTGCTCCAGAAAATGGAAACATTTCTGTTCCTCAGAGTAGAAACATTAGGGTAAAATAGATGGGTGGCCTGGATAGTCACCACTAGACTTAAGCCAGGAACGAACACAAGTTCTCAACGTGTTGGTTGTTCATTCAGAACTTGTTCATTCAGAACTTGTTCACACAAGTTCTAATCAAGGAGAGACGCAACCTGGACAATTAGAACAATTAATCAGTGGATTGACTGGCCTCCAGAAGTTGTAGGTGCTCCAGCACTGGAGGTTTTTAAGAAAACATTGGGCATCCATTTGGATGGTTTATATGTGGTATATGGTAAGGCTCAGGGGTGGGATTCTACCAGTTCGCACCTATTCGCTATTAACATTCTAATCAGTTCGGAGAACTAGTTGTTAGAAGAAATTACTGGTCTAATCCTGTAAGGAAGGCAGGAAGGAAACATTCTGGTGTTGCTTACAGAAACTGCCTCTCCATTAACCCTTATTACATTCTTGGCAGGACTAGACTTTCTGTCTCTGGAACGTCTCTGGAGTTTTTTTCCCTCCTTTGCTGGTACTTTGCTTGTGTGGAGTGACCATTCAAAGTTACAACGGCACTGAAAAAAGTGACTTATGACCATTTTTCACACTGACAACTGTTGCAGCATCCCCACAGTCATGAGAGGCCAGGTGAGGAGATGCGTGCCTCGATGTGAGTGATATTGAGTTGGCCATGCCCAGCCAATAACATGACCACCAAGCCATGTCCACCCGGTCACATGACCACTAAGCCATGCCCACAGAACTCCTTAGAATGTCAACAACCGGTTCTAGAGAATAGGTGCGAAGGGGTAGAATCCCACCCCTGCCCATAACTTCTTCCACTGATGAACTGTCTTCACTGTCAGGAAATTTCTCCTTAGTTCTAGGTTGGGTCTCTCCTTGATCAGTTTCCATCCGTTCCTTCTTGTTCTGCCTGTGGGTGCTTTGGAAAATTGGTTGACCCTTCTCTTCTTTGCAGCAGCCCCTTAACAATTTGCTTAACAACCACATGATTCGCTTAATAACTGCGTTTATTTGCTTAACATGAGAAAGAATGTGCAGCAGGTGCTGACAGCTGAGGAGAGCAAGGACTCAGATGAGGGGCCAGGACCATTAGGGAGTGGACTGCTGCCTTCAGCGATTGTGGGGACTGGCAGCAGCGATGAGGAGGTTCCTGAGGAGCCAGTACAAAGTGTGCATGCACACAGGATTGCTCGCAGGAAAGGGCAGTTACAACAGCACGGGTGACTTGGGAGTAAGGCTGCAAGGTAATGGCCCCTCCTTCAAGAAAATAAAAGCCAGCTGTGAAGTGAACATTCTTTGCAGGAAGCAAAGACATTTTGAAACTCCAGCCTCGTGGATATTCCAGTATCCTGAGTTTGTATTTGAAGATTCTTGTATTGCAAATTATTTCTTGTCTGGTATCTTTTGGCAAGTCTCGCGCAGTTTGGCAAGGCTTGTGCTGATCATAGCTAATTATTTTGTAAAAGCATTACAAGGTTTCTGTTCCTTTTGGAATGTGTTTGATTTGTTGGAAAAGGGCGTGGGTCAGAACAGAAGATCATAAAATTGGGTCCAGCTTACTTAACCACCGCCTTGCTTTGCAACAGAAATTCTGGTCCCAATTGTGGTCGTAAGTCAAAGATTATTATTGTGGCCTGTTGGCCACTGGCCCCTCCTGCAGCCGAATCAGAGGAAGAGGAGGAGGCGTGGGAGTCAGGGCCACCATCAAGGCAACGTGAGAGCTCCGAGGGGGAAAAGGGAATGGATCTGGCAGAGAGTCTGGGCTGTCCATCAGCCCTCAGATGGAGAGTCAACAGCCTCCAGGTCTGGAGGTAGCTGATGAGGAAGTGGAGGAACACCTGGGCCCAGTGCCCGACACATGGATGCACAGAAGGAAGAGGAGAGGAGAGCAGTGGAAATCTATGGGCCGGTCCTTGGGACAGAAGACCCACCACTGCTAGGGAACCCCACCCTAGCTCTGAGGATAAAAGGCAGAGGACAGAAATGAATAGATGTGGCGGATAATTATCCATCTCCCTGCCGGACAGACTTGTTAGCCTACATTGAGAGAGAGGGCCGCTTCATATTTTGCCAGGGCTACTGATAAAGGAATCTTTTGAGTTAACTTCAGAGGGTTTGTCGTGTTTGGGAAGCTGGGCCAGAACAACTACCTGTAGGCCGAATGCTTGCATGCAGCCGTATCTTTTGCTCTCATTCTGATTGCATCCTGAGCAGGTTGGTTGCGCTGAACTAATTAACTGTTAAGTGGTAGTGACACGTGTCTTCTTCATGGGGAATCAAGTCTCGTGCTGCTGCCTTAAGGAACATCCTACCACTTCTGACTACTATCGGTTGATGCTTAAGAGCCAAGAGGGAGAACCACGCCGAGCTTGAATGCTTCAGCAAAGTACAGAAATAATTGTGATTTTATTTTTTTCCCCGATTCCCCCTTTTTTGTCTCTGAGGAACAATGGCACTTTGATAATTAGAAATGTCAAAACATGAGTTTGCTATTAAGATTACTGGTTTGGCAAAATACTTTTCTTCGTCAACGAGATGCAGGCTCTTTTTTCTTGCTTTGTTTTGTTTTGTTTTGTTTTTTGTTTCTGGCGGGTACCAATCTCCTTGTTATTAGGCATTGATTTGTAAAACATGAAAACGGTTCCAGTAATTGCGAGTCACTCTAGAATTTCAAATAGGGAACCCTGCAGGACAGAAATTGTCGAGCTTGTCGCGAGGGTCCTGGGGATGACAGAAATGCTTCGTACTCATCCAGATGTGCTTAGGCAACATTTCACTCCTCACTGTAATTTATACACAGGACTGGGCCTCAGGGAAGCCTCTTGGGTGGGGAGGGGAGGAGCCAACCAGTACCGTGATTTGCCGGTTCTCCGAACTGCGCAGAATCATAACAACCGGTTCTATAGAACTGGTCGGAACTGGTAGAATCCCACCTCTGCCAGAGGATGTCGCAGCCGAAAACGGAACCCCTCAGTGCTAGAAGGGAGTTAGATTTGAGGAAGGCTGGGGTGCGGGGGGGAGAGGAGAAGGGGGAGTTTCTCTTTACTTCTCTCCTCTCTTCTTTGTGCCAAGCTTCTCCAGAAAGAAAGCAGAAATGCCAGGCGAATCAAGTTTTTATTTCCCTGATCAGATAAATGGAATTAAAATAAAATGTAGGGGGTCTGGTTATCCTCCTCAATGCATCAATAATAGTTTTCCCCTTCGGCTACATTAAAACCGAAGATTTGGAAAGATTTGGAGGTTTCCTAAGCCCTCGGCCAAGATCGGAATTTGAGCATCTTGGAGTGGAAGTTTTGCCTTTGATTTTAAAGCTGGGATCAGATGTGCCTGTCTAACACACCTCAGGAGAAAGCTGGATTCCATTAGGGAGTGGAAAAATAATTAGTGGAGTGGAGAGAGGAAGAATATATGACAAGTGTATCCAGTCGTAAATTGCCAAAACAGCATTATCTCCGAATCCAGCCAAAAAAAAAAAAAGAAGAGAATATTGGTTTGCTTCAGAAGATACTGCCTGCGAGATTGACAGCTATGATTGAATGTGAGTGGCTGGGCGGACCAGCGACAAGCTGGTTTCTCGGTAATTCTTTGTACCATTGAAATCAATTATGCTAATAGCAGAAATGAGGGTCATTAAAAATACCAACAACGCCTGTCCCCAAAAACTTTAAAAAAAGAAAAGAAACAGCCTGGATCCACAGCTTTGTTCAATGAAACTCTAATGATTTGTAATGTTTTCTGTCTTTGTTTTTAATTTCACTTATTGGCACGATCAAAATAAATGGTCCACGGAGCTGCAGAGAGGCGGCATTCTCCTCTTGTCTGCAGAGCCGTTTATTACGATAACTGATGTGCCAGGTATAGCCGTGGAGTTTGCAAATAAAGCAGAAATAGAGGCTGAGTTACTTGTAGGATCTGGCTCAGCTCAGTGGCGATTTTATTTATTTGTAGTTCATGTTTCAAGACTGCCCACCTCTCCCAAGGATAAGAATGAAAGATCAACACAGAGAATAAGGAATGGTGGAAGTTGATTTTGGGGGTGTCAGACTCCAAAACCCAAGAAAGACACATTGTGAAGCTTCCAAGTAGACTTCTTCATTGTTCCTCACCTGGAGACAGAATCTTGCCAAACTAAAGCACACTAACGTCCCCATAAAGAATAGACTCTGGGAACTATTGAGGAGGAGCCATCTTCATCCTCTTTTTCTCACACAAACTCTCTGAACTGCGTTGTCCTTTGTGCCTCTGGAATGCAACCCCTCCCTCTTGGGAATCCAGACAGCATTCCATCACACCAGCTATATCTGTGGTTTCGGCATTTGTCGCTTGCAGGTTGTATGAAAATGCAATTTTTGAAAACTGAGCCTCCGTAAAGGGGAGGAAAAGAAATAAGGCATAGCAGTAGATATTATAAATAAATTAAAAGCAACGCCAGCCTATCACAATTTTATCATGATTGGTCCCAAAGAGATGAACAGTCTTTAGACATTCCAGCTCAATATATGATTAAAATTGAGAGAAAGGGCCATAGGAGCTCTGTTCATTCATTGATTTGAAATATTTTCATTTGAAGTGGGATCCAAGCTATTCTCATGGAAGCTTACTTTTCCTTGAGCAATGTGGAATCTAGAAGAGCATAATGATCAGTTTCTTCTGCAGAGTCTCTCTCCAACTCCTAGAAGAGGGTGTAATGGTATGTGAGAATGACCTTGAGGGACAAGGGGAAGAGATGTTGCCTAGGAAACAACCAGATAAGAGAAGAAGGAGCCCCCAGTGGCTTAACTGTCAGAGAAAGAAACTAAGGAAGCAGAGGTGACATTCAGCAGGTTCTGACCAGTTCTGGAGAACCGGTAGCGGAAATTTGGAGTAGTTTGGAGAACCGACAGATACCACCTCTGACTGGCCCTGCCCCCATCTCTTCCCTGCCTCCCATTGAGTCCCAGCTGATCAGCTGGGTCTTCTTTGGTTGCCCTTCACAGGAGAAGGGAGCTGGAAAGCAGGTTAGTGGGGTGGGGAGGGAATGGAGATTTTGCAGTAACCTTCCCGTGCCACACCCACCAAGCCACGCCCACAGTGCCGGTAGTCGAAAAAGATTAATTCCACTACTGGAAGGAAGGTTTTGCTCTGACTGATCAGACAGTTAAAAATGGCATCGGGAAGTTTGTACCTTCAGATTTTCAAAGATGATGTCCACTCTCCCAGATAAATTGGACAAGGAAGATGACTTGATGTCGGGGAAGAAATGGCAGAACATGGAGTCAGAGTTAAAAGAGGCATCAGCCTAGAATCTCTACATAGCCGCAAGCCATCTCTTAACTTTCCTTGAATTCCATGGAGCCATATCCAATTCCTAGCAAGTATTAACTGTCAGTTGAGAAAATTCCTGAATAAATCAGTTTAATTAGACTCTCAATGTGTGGACTTGATCTTTTCTGCCTGACATGAAATGAACTAGTTACTTCGTTGTAATGTTGCTCTGTTTCTCCATCATTTTTAACCACCCAGTCAATTAGGGTGTGCCCATCTTAAGTTTTAAGTCACGGGGCTCCTCTCTCTTATCTGAATATTTCCTAGGCAGCATCTCTTCCCCTGGTTCCTCAAGGTCATTTCCATATAGAGACACCAAAGATGGTCATTCCCAGGATCCTTCCACCCTGTTTTAACTATGTGGCTGATTAAGAGATTCTGAGCATCATCGATGTCCTTTCAGGATGGAGAGATCTCAAAGGCATTCAGTAAGCTCAGCTGGCTCGGTTGGGCATGGATGAAAAAGAACTGACTCAAAATATTCTTTTCAGAAGATGAGAAGAAGTTGGCGGTTTCCTCATAGGATGCCACATGGTGTTCTGGCAGTTAATTACTTGCTTGCACTACAGTTCCATGTGCCTTTGTTATATAGTCAGTTCTCATGTGATCTTTTGCTTCCTGAGGACCCCAGGGATGATTGCTTTTCCTTCCTTCACCATTTTGCAACACTCTGAGGATTGGTAGAAGAACAAAAAACGCTTTCATCAAGGACAAAAAATTGCAATGCAGAGTTTGGAGCAGGGTTAATCTGTAGATTTTGCAGGCTGGGGCAGATCTTTTTATGACTAATATTAAGGCTGCTTCCTCAGGCTTCTACATGCTAATAAATTAAACCCTACTAAAAGCCATTGTTTCCCCTGCTGATTTTCCCCAGCCTTGCACAATTATGTGGTTAGATCTCCATCCAGTTTGGAGGGGGGGGGGATATACAGAGGTCACATCGTTAGCCCTTGTTCCATTCAAGTGCATTGATTTATTTCAGTCAATTGCATCAAGCTTAAATTAACCCAACAAGCATTTTGAGAAGATCTGTCCTTGCCTCTTGCTTGCAAATGCATTTTATTTTGTACGAGTGGAGTCCATCCCAGTCATGAAAGCTGCCATCAGCTGAAATCTTATAATGTTGGATGGGAATAAAGACAGAATTGATCTGGGCACTGGTGAAGATCAGGAAGACGAAAAGAGGAAGTTTTGAGTAGGGAATTGGTGAGACGTTATCAGTGCTTTAGTGGATGTAAACTAATTGCGACATGTTGATACGCTGGGATACTTTAAGGCTGATTAAATCTCTTCCCACCATCTTATCAAAAACCCCTTTGCTGACTTCTTTCAGTCACAATTCAGTCTCTGGAGATTCTCAGTCATCCAGGTTTCCCCCCTCCCCGCAAAAGGCAACTGGACTTCGCTTTTTTCCCCTGAAGACATTTTGCTTCTCATCCAAGAAGCTTCTTCCGTTCTGTTCAGTTCTTCATGAACGGAATAAGCTTCTTGGATGAGAAGCAAAAGGTCTTCAAGGAAAAAACAAAGTCCAGCTGCCTTTTGAAGAAAAAAAAAAAGCACCTCTGGGATGGCAATTGAGTCATTTATTTAGTTTTTTAGATTCTCTGATGAATTAAGAGACTTTAACCTCTTAAATCATCTCCTTTTGGGGAAAGGTTTTTTTTTTAAGCATTGGGCAGTTGAGCTGAGTTCCTGTTCAGAGTTGTTCCTGTTCAGAGTATGTTGTTTGATCTTTTCACAATTAAGTGTGGCCTTTAATTGGGAGGCGTAGGTTTCCATTCCAAACAAATGTTTAATTCTAAAGCCATTCCCCAACCCAAGACCTTAATGGGCATTTATAGATATCATGTGAGTATTCTTCTCTGTAAGAAAGATTTCCCAGGCTAATCTGAACATTCACTGCCCTCAAAATTAGTCACTTGGAAAGAAAGCCGTTAAACAATGCCAAAAGGCTCAGTCATAATGCTGATATTGCTAGCAGACATAATAAAACACCCTATTCTCTTTTCTTGATCCAGTGTTTTTGAAAAGTGTTTATTTTGGTCATCAAACCTCATGGTGAAATCTTGCACCCAGAACAAACCTTAGTGCATATAATTTAGTAGGTTTGTGTGATTTCAAATGATGGGTAAAGGAATTGTCATTTTGTGTTTTTCTGACACAGAAGCAATATGGATAGGTGCTCTTATTTTCAGCTATGCATATTTCTATCTTTTATTCTCTGGATTAACTTTAGATTTTCAAATAAAGATCCTGAAACTGAATTTCAACGTTTGGGTTATTGAAGAAATTTTAGAAAAGGCTTTCCACTGACAAATGAAAGTATTATTATTTTATTACAGGTAAATCCTCAACCTATAGCCGCATTTGAGCTCCAAATTTCTGCTGCCAAGTGAGACATTCGTTAAATGGGTTTTGTCCCATTTTATGATATTTCTTGCCACAGTTGTTAAGTGAATCACTGAAGTTATTAAGTTAGTAACACCGATGTTATGTGAATCTGGCTAATACAGTAGAGCATTGCAGCCAAAGTCCTTGGATTACAGAATCATCTTTTTAAAAATATATATATGTTGATTTTTCGACTTGTTGGTATTTTTGCAGATAAAATAGACGGTATCTGCTGGAGTTGGAATTCTCAAGCATCACAGCATCTTATGCAATATTGATGTTGTATGAAGGTTGCTACTTAAGATAAACGAATTTGCATCGCCTATACTATCATTCCCCTTTTGCCTCATATGAGTTCTTCAGAGTTATTTAATCAGACAGAAGGATACGCAGCTATTTTCCCCTCTTCCTGTTTTAATGTGAAAATATTATATTCTGTCATTTTTTTTCCAGTGTTTCCCTTGGAACAGATTGCTAAGAATAATAAACTAATGTATTGGAACTGTAAACAGTTGATGGATTCTTCAAGTCCGTATTGTGCTTCATTTGGGAAAAATGAGTCATTAGCCAAACAGAAATTATCCAATAATTTTTGTGCTTTCTGTTTTGTTCATAGTTACTTGAATATCTTCCTATCCTTTTACATGTGTCTGCTTATACAAGTAGTTCTTGACTTATGACAGTTCATTTAAAGTTACAAAGGCCCCCAAAGCAAAAAAAAAAATACTGGAAAATGATTCAAACATGGTTAGAAGAGTTAACTAAAAACAACATTGATTTTGTCCCAGAATTATTCCTCTTAGGAATAATTAAAAAAGAACTATAGCAGAAAGATAAAATATCTTATATTACATATATTAACAGCAGCAAGAATTTCATATGCTCAGTACTGGAAGAAAAACTCCATACCACCTGAAGGCTTAATAATAATAAAAAAAATTAGAGTGTGTGGAAATGGATAAATTAACTACGGAATTAAAAGGGAAAACAGACACAGAATACAAGGCAGTATAGGAAAGATGGTTTATTTGGATAGATAATAGATATAAAAATAGAAAATGTAAATAATGTATATAATAAATAAGACGGTATGAAAGTATTATGCATTGTAAGTTTTGATAGGACACATAAATGTATATATAATGTCATAGCACTGTTTAATAACATTAAACATTATGTATAAACCGAAAAAAATTCAATAAAGAATTATTTAAAATAATAAAGTTACAAAGGCACTGAAAAAGTGACGACCATTTTTCACCACAAGCATTGCAGCATCCCCATGGTCACATAATCAAAATTCAGATGCTTGGCAACTGGCAGGTACTTATGACAGTTGTAGTGTCCCCTTTTGTGTCCTTCTGACAAGCAAAGTCAATAGGGAAGCCAGATTCACATAACAGTGGTGTTTCTAACTTGACGACTGTGGCAAAAAAAGATCGTCACATGGGACAAAGTTCGTCTGACAAATGTCTCACTTAGCAACAGAAATTTGGGGCTCAGTAGGTTCGAGGACTACCCTTAATAAAATAATAGGACTTTCACTTGTCCATGGGAAGCCCTTTTCTAAAACTTCTTCGGTAGCCCAAATGTTGGAATTTGGTTTCAGGATCATGTTTGAAAATCTAAAGAGAATATGTGATAGAAATACGTACAGCTGAAAATAGAGCGCATATTGCTTCTGTGTCAGAAAATCACAAAATGACAATTATTTTGCCCATCATTTGAAATTACAGCTCCCCTGGGATTGATAGCAGAACACGTTATACAAGAACAGAGGGAGAAAAATTAGCCTTCATTTTTATTCTCTCTGTATGAGTAAACCCCTAGGGAGTTTGGTATAAAAGCATTAGGGGGAAAATGTAAGCCAAAAGAATAATTTATGAGAGAAGAACTAGCAATTTCTTTAATTTTGTTCCTCCAATTTTTAACTTCTTCCCATCATCTGCCCACAGTTCATTGATTCATGAGTCAACATTCGACATAAAGTTTTATATCCTGTTAGGTCTTGGGGCAGGTAGATTTGAAAGTAGGATCTTGGTTTATTTGCAGGAAATCAGCAAAGAATTGCTTAATGCTAGGAATGTTTAAAAATCCCTTTTTAGTCATTGTACTGTTGGACTTATTTTTTAAAAAAATATAACAGCATTTAGATAATCAGGGATATGAATTTTTATAAAAGAACTGGAATGTCTATCCATGATAGAACTTAACATTCATTGCGGTAAATATATACGGCATTTCTCTTTCAGAAGTTAAAATTCTCTGGCATTTTCATTACACATTTCTTCCCTTCACCATATGCCATTGCTGAAACTCCAGGAGTTACTGGAGGGAAAGGAATTTTCCATGTATAATCTTAAATTATAAAGACACAGAGTCATAAATTATTTGCTGCAGAAAGCTGAGGTCAGTGTTTGCTTAAAAAAATAATAAACTCCACAAATTCAGCAGGACTAAATTACAAAAATATATGTATTTAGCTGGTAGACGTTAATATAAAATATTTTATAATTTATCTTTTCAGAAAACTAGCATTTTAACCAAGTCTTGTTTCCTTTCTATTTTCTGTTTCTAGACTTGTCTTATGCCTCCCCAGAATTTCACTTCCATTCTGCTTCATTCTTTCACTTTTACACAATTTAATTTTTTTTAAGCATCCAAGGTCAAGAAACCTCTGCAGATAAAACTTGTACAGTCGTTCTACACTAAATTTTTTTTTTCCTGAGGTCAATTTAGCTTCGGTCTTTCCCATTCCAGTGTGCTTGAGTTACCTTTCAGAATCCTTGGTCAGCATGACCTCTGGGAGTTGAGATTCCATATATCTACAGAATAAAATATTTATAGATCAGGGTTGAACTGTGAAGTCTCTGGTGCTATCTCAGTTTGGTGGGTTTTCTTGCAGATGTTTCATTATCGAACTAGATAACATCACCAGCAACCCCCACTTCCTACTAGCACTGATGATGTTACCTACTTGGGTAATAAAGTGTCTGTAAGAAAACATCCAAACTCAGAGAGTCCCGTGACCCCACAATCATGGTTCCAAGTAATGAACTTCAGGAAGTCAGGACTACTATTTCCTGCAATCGAGTTTGGTGCGGTTAACCTTGAGTTTGTATCTATTGTGTGCTCTTGTGTTGTTATGGTTGAAGCTGAAGTATTCATTGACAGGTAGGACATTGCAATATATGATTTTATATACTATACTTAGATCGGACCGAAGGCAGCATAGTTCTAGGTTGTCTAGGTCTAGAATTTCAAGTCCGGTGGCCTAAGGTATTCTGCAACGAGTAGAGGAGTGGAGAAGTCTTCTTGTGAAATATTTCTGGACTTTGTCAACTTTCTACCAACTTCCATCTCTGATCCAACTGTTGAAACATAGTCTAAGGTCCTCCCTTAAGACAGGCTTGAATGCCCTGATGATGTTTTCTTTCCAAACAGGAAAAGCCAATAACAATATCCAGTGGGATGAGGACTCCATAGAATATATGCCAGCTGACCCAGTCAGGATCGTGTTTGTCTTGGTCGTCCATGGCAGAGCTTCTCGCCAGCTGATGCGCATGTTCAAGGCGATCTATCACCAGGATCATTTTTATTATATCCACGTGGATAAGGTAACATAACATCAGTTCTGTCGTTCCCCAGCGCTTGTGATCCGCTTGTCTTGTGCTTGCTCTGTTTTGCAGTCTTAAATGCAGGTAGTCCTCGACTTGCAACAGTCCGTTTAGTGGCCGAAGTTACAATGGCACTGCAAAAGTTGTCAGAGTATATTTGTGAACTGGAATAGAGCATGGTAACAAGGTCAGCCAATGAATAGGCATAGCAACTAAGTCAGCCAATGAGGACTGTTTGGAAACTGAAACTAGAAGTAGCCTAGGCGTGGCTCTATATTCAGCTCTGCAGCTCTGAAGCTATGTTGAGCTCTGAGTCTGTCTATTGAAAATGAAACGGCTTCTCTCCTCTGCTGTCTGTCTGTCTTGCTTGCCTGCTGAACTAAAATGAAACTGATGTCTGTTTCTGAGCTCCTGAGTTGCTGTTCTGTTCTGAACCTATAACTTGTCTGCTTCTATTTGAGTTTGCTCCATGGAGAAATCTACAACTGGTATTATAAATTTCACTTTATGTGTTTATAAAGAAGTTAAATGAAACCTCAGCCATCTGTGTTTACTTTTCTGGTGCTGAATTTACTCTGCAATACTCTGAACAAGCACGAGCGTTTTTCAAATGTTGCAGCCATTGCCGCATCCTCAGGTCATGTGATCAAAATCCAGACACTTGGCAACTGGCATGTACTCATGATGGTTGCGGTGTCCCAGGGTCATGCCGGTGATCTCCTTTTGCAACCTTTTGAAAAGGCAAGCTAATGGAAAAAAGCCAGATTCACTTGACAGCCGTGTTACTAATTTAACAAATCCTTAACAACTGTGGCAACAAAGGTCATAAAATGGAGTCAAACTCATTTAACAAATGTCTCACTTAGCAAGAGAAATTTTGGGCTCAACTGTGGTTATAAACTGTGGTTGCACATATCATAGCTGCAGCAACCTATGTCTTGTTTATTCACGCATTTGTGAATTGTCTGCTCGTTTAGTGTTCCTCTCGCTGCCTCTCACCGAACGTTTTCTTCTCCCCGTAAAGCGTTCCAATTATTTACACCGGCAAGTGCTCCAGTTCGCGAGCCAGTATCCGAATGTGAGAGTCACCTCCTGGCGCATGGCCACCATCTGGGGCGGAGCCAGTCTTCTCTCCACCTACCTGCAGAGTATGCAAGACCTCTTGGAGATGAAGGATTGGCCGTGGGACTTCTTCATTAACCTCAGTGCTGCAGACTATCCTATCAGGTAACAAGGCCGATTGTCTGCTGACCGATTGCAAACAATACAGGTCGTCCTTTCCTTGTTTTTTTTTTCTTTTTGAAGACATTTTGCTTCTCATCCAAGAAGCTTCTTCAGCTCTGACTGGATGGTGGGGAGTGGAAAGATTTATATTCTTTGCAGGCAGCTGGTCATTTGCATCCTTTTAGAAGGGTCATTGAGGCCACTTGGAGGTTTATCTGTGTCCTCAGGATCACCTGGGTTAGTGCTCCTGGTTCTTGTAGTCTGCCATTTTTCCCTCTGGAAATCCATTCCTACTCCCACACCATTCAAAGGATATCATTGATTGAGAATTTGATTGTAAATTTGATTGATTGTTGATTGTAAATTTAAAGACAGTTTAACAGAGTGACTTGAATGAAGAACGTAAGCCTCTCAAAAGAGTGAGAAGAATGCAAAAAGAAACCAGGTTCAAACAGTAACAATTAGGTTACTCAGCTCTCAGGTTAATGGAGCCTACTTGGTATCTTAAACTTAGTCTCTGCCAAAGTCGCCTGTTTGGCTTCTTACATTTTTGTAAGACCAACTCTGAAGTTGCCTGACCTCAGATTGTCCCCACCACTTGGGCTAGGAGGTGAACAAATTGTGTCTTATTTGATACAGTGCCTGGAGAACACAATCTAACAATCAAGAGTATATTCACTAGCAGAGACATAAAGCAGTTCATAAACTACTGAGGGGTGGCCAGAAAGGCCCTGAATATCCTCCAATGGGTCTTAACAGAATCTGATTGCCGGCTTGTTGATGGTCTGTATTCAAGGAAAGGTCATACCCCATAATAGGCAAGTCATGGTGTTGCTTAGGACCATCATAAGATGCATCTACGAATTAGTTATGCTCCAGAGAACAGGCTTGCTCTCTGTTTGGCACGGTAAATCTGCTCGTCAGGAAGACCATTCATCTTTGTTTGTTCTGGAGGAATTTAAACAGGACCCAACAGTGTCCTTAAGATGTAGGTCAACCAAGTTGTTTTCTTCCTTTTTTCTCCTCCTTGCCCTTGAAACGAGGAGGAGAGGGAGAAAAGGAGGAAGAGTGGTAGGTGCTCAGCCGATGACTCTTGAGAAATGCTTCTGAGAAGCACAAAAATGGGGACAACCTCGAATCTGTGGGACCCAGTGCTGGCTGAACTCCAGCATCTCCACTTGAAAAGGATGCAGGAAGTCTTGGGATGACGCTGCTCATTGGGATAGAGAAACTGGGACATGGGACAGCTCTCTGATTTCCATAGTAGTCAATCTCTTCACATGCTACAGAGCTGCACTCCCGTCATCAGGTGTGAAAGGTCAGGTCCATAGGTGAAGGTCTAATTAAACTGATCTTTTGCTACTCATACCGATACAACCAATGCCAAGTAGTTTAACACCTGCTTGGAATTTAGGTAAGAGTCCATGGAATTCAAGAGAGGTTGGACTTAGCTCGTTTGTGGCTACCTAGGGATTCTAGGCTGATCTCTCTTTTGACTCCACCTCCCAGGTTCTGCCACTCCTTTCTCCTACAAAAACATTGCTAATGAGGAGGAATGCTCAGGAATATGATTCAAGAACATCTAGAGCAGGGGTCTCAAACACAATTTACCTGGGGGCCGCTGGAGGCAGAGTCTGGGTGAGGCTGGGGCGCACATAGAAGTATTTAGCCAGCTAGCGACGCATGGAGAACGCACTAATATTATACTTTCATATCACGGTGGGGGCCACAGGATATCATCCTGCAGGCCGCAATTGGCCCACGGGCCACAAGAATGAGACCTCTGATCTAGAGGGTCCACAGGTTGTCTGACTCTGGTTCAAACCCTGAGACTCATGGCTGACCAGTAGCCCTTCTAACCTTCAGTCAACCCAGCTACTTTCCTGGCCATCCCCCTAGGGAGAAAGTCTTTTTGAACCCTTAAGGAATGTTGAAGCTGAATTATATGGCTGAATTGAATCTACCTTTAAATCCAATCGTCTTGAGTTCATCCAGGAATGTAAACCAGTCAAGATGCAGGTATTTTAGGGATTGTGTGTTGAGGGATGCATCAACTTTTGCTATAGACTGAGCGGTTTGGGTGCCTAGATGGCTTTTCATTCAAGAGTAGAGCAGTGACACAAAGGGGTCAGAGGTAGGGGAAATATACATGACAGAAATCAGAATAAACAGAATTGGAAGGGATATTGTAGGTCATCTAGTCCAACCTCCCGCCCAAGCAGGAGACCCTACACCATTTCTGACAGATGACAGTCTAGTCTCTTCTTGAAAGCCTCCAGGGATGAAGCTCCCACAACTTCTGAAGGCAAAATCTGTTCCATGGATTGATTGTTTTCACTGTCAGAAAATTTCTTCTTATTTCCAGGTTGAATCTCTCCTTGATCACTCTCCATCCATTATTCCTTGTCCAGCCTTCAGGTGCCTTGGAAAATAGCTTGACCCGGTCCTGTTCTCTATGGCAGCCCCTCAAATATTGGAAGACTCCTATCCTGTCTCCCCTGGTCCTTCTCTTCCCTAGACTAGCCATGCCCAGTTCCTGTAACCATTCTTCATGTGTTTTAGCCTCCAGTCCCCTCATCATCCGGGTTGCTTTTCTCTTAGAGTTTCAACATCTTTTTTATAGTGTGGTGACCAAAACCAAAAAGATAGTTCCCCAAAGGATTTGAGGAAGTTTGGGACATTGGCATTATTTAATGATATAAAATCCCTTTAGAAGTTAAATTGGAGTTTCCATATGTTCATCTGCCTCAAAATGTCAGCTTGCTCTATCGTTGACTTGCCCCAATGGAAATCCGAGAACATTCCAAGAGTTGTGGGGGGAAAAAATGGGACTCCAAGGGCCACAAGCAACCTGGCGTTTAGGATGCCCATCCTTTGATAACCCCAGCAACGGTTCCCTGGCAACCTTTCTGGTCTCCTAGCAACAGGTTTGCTGAGACATACGGCCTCTTATCCTGGATCTTCTACTGTTCTGTCAGTAGTGATTGAATGGATTGTGCAAATGACTCAGTTGATGTCATCAATATTGATGTTGGGCCTTGTTGTTGTTGTTTTGTTAATTCCAAATAACTGTATCTCGTCAGCATACAAGAAAAACAAAAGACAAGGGAAACAAAGCAATCCAACCCAAAATAAGGGGGAAACCAAGAATATAATAAAGCCAATTTATTTATTTACCAGCTCGATACCCGTGCTTCGCTATGAAACTATGTAGTTGGGCTTATTTTGGGGGTGGGGAGAAAAATAAGGGGGGGGAAATTCTGCCTCTGCCTCCCTGCATCCATCGGTATTCATCTGGCTAGCGTCCTGTCAGTGTGTGAGAGAGTTGAGGGCTGTTTGGAAACTGAAAGAGTATTTGCTGTGGGAGCAAGAAGGAGACGGAAAGGAGCCATGTGGGTGTGACCTAGTTGGCCTTCCCCCACCATGGTGCAGGAGGCTGACTAGGCCACGCCCACCATAGCCAGGCCCGGCCAGCCACCTGGCAGAGAACCCGTTGCTAAAAAAATTTGAAGGCCACCCCTGCATTATACCTCTATGGAGACTCTCAATCATGGTTGTCCCCCCCCCAAAAAAGGCAACTGGACTTTGACATTCCACTTCTCAACCCAGAACCTTCTTCAGTTCAGCTATCTGCAAAATCAGTGGCAAAGGAACTATTTTGCCTCTTCTCTTCCCCACTGAACTTCTCCTCCAGATCTGAGTCCTCCTCAAAATAGTCTTGGATTCAGGTTTTGCAACAGCACTGAATTCTCAACCCCGAGCTGATGCTGAGAACTGCAAACCGAAGTTCCCTAATCACTCCCTGTCTCTCACGGAGAGAAATTGCCCTCCCACTCTGTCTTGGCTGATTGGTGGAAGGTGTCATCTGCGGCTATAATTTACATCCAAAGGACTGCCATTCCTTGCAACACCAGTTTTGTTTTTTTTTAAAAAAGAGAAGTGGGAGACAGACATTATTTTATCAGATGTTGAGATAAGTGGGCAGCCGGGGCTGTGGGGGGAACAGATGTCAACCAAAGCTGTGACAGATAGAAAAGAAGATGGCGCAGTAGAAGAAAGAGGAGGAGGAGAAGGAAGAGGATGGCTGTGGGGTCCTTGGTGCTCTCTGAGCTTGGTTGTTTCCTTGCAGACGTTTCACGACCCAACTAGGGAACATTATCAGTGCTAGAAGAGAGTAAGGTTTGCAGAGGGAAGAGAAGGAGGACTGTGGGATCCTTGGTGCTCTGTGAGCTTGGTTGTTTTCTTGCAGACTTTTCATGATTCAACTTGGGAACATCATCAGTGCTAGAAGGCAGTTAGATTTGCAGAGGGGGGAGGAGGAAGAGGAGGAGGAGGAAAGGAGGAGAAAGAGGAGGAGGAGGAGAAAGAGGAGGAGGAGGAGGAGGAGGAGGAGGAGGAGGAGGAGGAGGAGGACAACTATGGGGTCATGAGGCTCTCTGAGCTTGGCTGTTTTCCTACAGACGCTTCATTACCCAAGTAGGTAACATCATCAGTGCTAGTAGGAAGTGGGGTGTGCTGATGATGTTACCTACTTGGGTAACACCTGCAAGAAAACCCACCAACCAAACTCAGGGAGCACCAGGGACTCTTCATTCCCCCTTTCTACCTGCTGCAGGGGAGGGTGGCAGCTAATTTTAGGAGACTTGGGGTGATCTACAGCACCACATTTTGGAAACCAAAACGATTGAGCATGTTTGAAAACCCTCCCCTCACCACTTTTTTTCTCTCTTTTGAACCTCTGCTTCTCACCTGTTGAGACCAGGAGCTGTGACCAGGAGCTGTGTCAAATTGAATGAAAATTTATATTCTTTATATCTGGGGAGAAAGCAGGGTAGAATAGAATAAGAATAAGAATAAGAATAAGAATAGAATAGAATAGAATAGAATAGAATAGAATAGAATAGAATAGAATAGAATAGAATAGAATAGAATAACAGTTGGAAGGGACCTTGGAGGTCTTCTAGTCCAACCCCCTGCTTAGGCAGGAAACCCTACACCACTTCAAACAAATGGTTGTCTTCTTAAAAACTTCCAGTGTTGGAGCATTCACAACTTCTGCAGGCAAGCTGTTCCACTGATTAATTGTTCCAACTGTCAGAAAAGTTCTCCTTAGTTCTAAGTTGCTTCTCTCCTTGATTAGTTTCCACCCGTTGCTTCTTGTCCTGCCCTCAGGTGCTTTGGAGAATAGCCTGACTCCCTCTTCTTTGGGGCAACCCCTGAGATATTGGAACACTCCTACCGTATCATCCATAGTCCTTCTTTTCAATGGACTAGACATACCCAATTCCTTCAACCTTTCTATATGTAGATTCAAAGCAACTAAGACAGAGTAGAGTGACTGCCTCATTCATTTTATGATGATGATGATGAATATTATGAATATTATGATTTATAACAGACGATGGGGGGTTTCTACGGGTCAAGATATTTGGGAGTTAAAAAGTAGAATGAGGTTCAGTTTTCTAAGCCCGCACTTGAAAGCAATTTCCATCTGGGCTAAAACCGATTGTTCTAATTAGGGGAAGAAATCTGCCAAATAGGATTTGCGTTATTCTGTGTAGTGTATTGCACATTCTTTTAAAAGGAAAAGGAAAAAGGAAAGGAAAAGAGTGTTTGATTATCAAGTAGCGCTAGCAGCTTTTTGGCTCTGATCCAGATTGAAGATAGTTTTCATTACATTTTGTTCTCTCTCGCTTTCCTGGAAATCTCTCAGCTCTGCTGTGGATTTTATGCTTGCAGTTTCTTCTTTTCTTTTCTCTTTTCTTTTTTCTTGTTAGGTCTTTTCATGTTGCTTAATGTTGTTCTCAAATGCTTCCAGTTTTATTTCACTTATTTTATTTATATTTTTAAGCTGCTGCCATTGGCTCAATCTGACAAATGAAAAGTTTAATAAAACACAGATTTCATTTCATTTGTTCCTCTGGGATGTCTTGTTTATTGAGCTCTCGGGAGGAATATGTAAACTTTGCAAAGGGGTTTAGAAATTGAGGAACGGTGAAACGACTCTTTCCTGCTTATTTTCTGAGTTCTGCTTTGTTCGGAAGTCTAAAATTCCTGGATTTGTTTCATGCAGTGTATCTCAACCTTGGCTACTGTGTATGAACCTCAACTCCCAGAATTCAGAAAGAGTGGGATAGAGAGTCTAAATGTGACTAAATATATGAATGGTTAGATTCATTCTGGGAAAGGGGGTTGCATCATTGAGTTCTGTTTCTTTCCATTGATGAAATCCAGGAGATGGAAGGGGCTTTCAAGGTCATCCAGCCCATCCTTCCACTCACTAAGAAATCCATCCATCTATCCATGTCTCTATCTCTATCCATCCATCTATTTCTGTATCTGTCAGTCTGGGAGATGGAAGGGGGCTTTGAAGACCCTCTAACTTCTCTTTCAATTCATAGTAAGAAATCTACCCATCCATCCACCCATCCATGTTATCCATCCATCCATCCACCTCTGTGTGTATCTGTCCATACATCCACCCTTCCACGTTATCCATCCATCCATCCACCTCTATATGTATCTGTCCATACATCCATGCATCTCTGTGTCTCTATCTCTGTCATCTCTATCTCTTATCTGCTTTTTTCCCCTCTAGTAAACTTGTTAAATGTTATATGGATTCTCCGAGCAAACTGAAGCAGAAAAATAATAAAAAATTTAAAAAACCATCAAGATCAGGCCTGGGGGGAAAAAAAAGATTCTCTTAGCCAGGCCCATGTTGGTCTTGAAATGCACCGTCGGAGGTTGAGCATTGAGAGCTTGTCATGTGGAAAGATCGCTAAGTAAATTACTTAAACGTCTCTTCGTCCTCTCGAAGACCGTGAGCCAACCATGCGGCAAACAAGGGCTTTGCGAGCCTCTGGGTGTATGAGTGTGTGGTTGTTGTGGTTCGCCAACAGGCAGTGCAAACGGCAGCGGAATCAAACAGTGGGGAAGAACAGGGACCTGTCCAGGAGTCTGGAGATGGGATGAGGTGGAGATGGAGCCAGGAGGACCATCTGGGAGTGGGGTGCTGCCTCTGGAGCCTTTGGAGTCTGGCAGCAGAGAGGCAGAGGATCCAGGGGAGCCTGTGCCCAGTGCACGTATGGGCAGAGCTGCTAGAAGGTGAGAGCAGCTTCCAAAAATCTGATGAGGTAACATCATAGGTGCACTGGTGATGTTGCTTGGTTGGCTTGGATAGCCTAATTGGGTCATGAAACTTCTGCAAGAAAACAACCAAGCTCAGAGGACACCGAGGACCTCGCTGTTCTCTTCCTCCACCTCCTCTTCTTCCCCTTCTCCTTCCTCCACTCTGCAAACCCCACTCCCTTCAAGCGCTGATGACATAACCCAGCTGGGGTCGTGAAACATCTGCAGGAAAACAGCCGAGGCTCAGAGAGCGCCGAGGATCTCACCGTTCAATCCCGAGCTGCAAATATTTCTCTTCTAAAGAATTTTTTTTAAAAAAAACAACAATATAAAGCAGGTTATTTCTCCAAACATAGTTTCCACCACTCAAAAGTGTTTTTGCAATTTCGTTCCTGGCAACGCATCTCTCTCTTGCATATACATGAGTTCCCTTTTAACAGGAAAGGTATTATAAGTATTCCGCAGTTGTTTTTCTCTTTTACAAGGTTGATGAAGACAGGAGCAGAAGTTGATTTGAAATTCTAGGAAGGTAGCACAAACAGTGGGTGGAACAGTCAGACTGAGAAGGGGAGGCTTCCGACATCTTAAAGGGTAACAGATTCACACGGCATAAAATTTCAGAGATGTGACAGTAAATCTGCTCCTGGTAATGAGCTGCAAGGATTTGCTTTGGGCGTGGACTTTAAAAACAACCTTAAAGTCTGCTTTTTCCCCTCTTCCAAGTGCCCAGAAGGAACAGGAAGAATTTCACACGTGGGTGTCTGTCTTTCACACTTTTTGGTGTGTCTTTCGCACATGGGTCTCGGCTTTGCAAAAAGGCAAGGGGCCACTCAGACGGAGGCCTTTTCGGGTCTGAAAATAGAAAGCTCTCCTAACACATCCCAAATACGCAATAAACGTTGGCATGAAGAGGGGAGGAAAAACTAGAAATACGATATGCAGATTTGTTGGTCTAAATCCTGAATGAGTTTCTCCCAGTTCATTCATGGGAATCCTTCCAGTGATCGGATTCAATTTTTTTTTTTACTACCGGTTCTGTGGGCGTGGCTTGGTGGGCGTGGCAGGGGAAGGAGACTGTAAAATCTGCCATTCCCTCCCCACACCTGGGGGAAGTTTACTGCGAAATCCCCATCCCACTAACCTGTTTTCCAGATCCATTCAGCTGGGACTCAGGAGGCAGAGAATGGATAGGGTTGGCAGGGCCAGTCAAAGGTGGGATTTGCAGGTTCTCTGAACTACTCAAAATTTCCACTACCGGTTCTCCAGAACTGGTCAGAACCTGCTGAATACCACCTCCGAAACCTTCATTAACAAAAATAATATATGAATATATGTATGGTATTCAGTATGGTAAACGGCTGTGAAAGTCTGACTCACAGACAAACACAATACAGAAGCCTGATGATGGCAGATGAGTTTCTCCCGAAACGTTGCTACAACTTTAAAAGCACAACTATAATGACATGGGAAAATACCTGAACAAAGCTGAATACCATACATGTAAGTACCCACAAAAACTTAAGAAAACAAACATGATTTCACAAAATCTCCAGAACTGTAAAGCCTACAAACTTGAAATTTGGCGCGCATGTTCCTCTTGGCTTCTAGGGGCTCGCTAAGAAACGATTTTTCGAAATGACCATCAGAGCCTTGGTTTTTTCTATATTATTATTATTAACACAGTCTGATGCTAAGGAGTTCTACTCCCCCTCTCCACCTGAAAAGAAATTTCTTCCAAATGCAAAAGACAAGCAGAGGAGAGGAGTTTCACTTTCAGTTTGTTTCACAGCAGCAAACAGCTTTAATACAGAACAGTTGAGCTAAGCCACACCCAGGCTCCTTGCTGTCTCCTTCTTGCTCACACAGCAAATATCACTTCAGTTTCCAAACTGCCCTCAACTCTCTCACACACTGACAGGACACGAGCCAGATGAATACCGATGGATGCTGGTAGGCAGAGGCAGAATTTTTTTCCCCTTGTTTTCCTCCCCAAAACTAAGCCCGACCACATGGTTTCGTAGCGAAACAGGGGTATCCAACTCGTATAGTTAATGTAAATGTAACTTAAAAGTAAATTAATGTAAATTAAAAGCAAAACGTGGAGGTTAGAGTGTGTTCATCTTCTACTGCGCGAAGAAGAATTGGAAGCCAATGCCTCGTTTTCTTTCTTTTTCCCTTTCTCCTTATAGCTCACACCCTCTTTTTTCCCTGCTCCCTTTCCTTCCCTTCCTTTTCCTATTTTTCTTCTCTTCTTTGTATTTTATATAATACAACCTTAATTAAAAAATCAACATGGGTTTAGCAGCAGGGCGATCTTTATTTGAAGTTGGTGTTTAGGCTAATGCAAGGATCTCCAAACTTGGCGACTTCACGGACTTCATCTCCCAGAATTCCTCAGCCACCCTTGGTTGGGGAATTCCGGGATTTGAAATCCACAAGTCTTAAACTTACCAAGTTTGGAGGCCCCTGGGCTAATGGATATAGGTAGTCCTCGACTTACAGACGCAATTGAGACCCGGATTTCCATTGCTAAACAAGGCAGTTGTTGAGTGAGTCATGGACAATTTATGACCTCTTTTGCTCTGATTGTTGAGTGATTCACTGCAGTTGTTCAGTGAATCAAGCTGTCCTTAAGCAAAAGCAGCTTCCTCTTGTTGACCTCTATTATTATTATTATTATCATTATCATCATTAATATAAATATTCCCCCCCCAAAAAATGTTTCACAGGACGAACGACCAGCTTGTCGCATTCTTGTCCAGATACCGGAACATGAACTTCTTGAAATCCCATGGAAGGGACAACGCAAGGTAAATGGCGCCTCTTTTCTGCATTTTGATGAGATAATGGCAAATAAAAGTGATGTTACTCTTCAGGTTCGTCCGTTCCTGCCCACCATGAAAATGCGAGTAGATGAATAGGTACCATTTCAGTGGAAAAGTAGAGTGGTGTGGTGGCCTAGAGGTGGAGCTCTTACCTCACAATCAGGAGGCTGTGAGTTTGATCCTGGGTAGGGGCAGATATTTCTCTCTCTGAGCACACTGGGAATACAACTGCTGCAAAAGGAAAACCTCCGCATTGGTAACAGGAAAGGCATCCAGCCAGTAAAACACTCAGCTCCATTCAGTTGCCCAGACTCCACATCCCGCAAGGGATTATGGGATCATTAAATGAGGATGATGTCTTCAGTGGGAAGATAACAGCATCTGAATAGAATAGAATAGAATAGAATAGAATAGAATTCTTTATTGGCCAAATGTGATTGAACACACAAGGAATTTGTCTTGGTGCAAATGCTCTCAGGGTATATAAAAGAAAAGATACATTCATCTCAAGAGTCAAGAATCATAAGGTGCAACACTTAATGATAGTCATAGGGTACAATAAGCCATCAAATCATACTAGGAAACAGTCAACATAAATCATAAGGATACAAGACACAAAGTTACAGTCATACAGACACAAGTGGGAGGGGATGTGTGATAAGGAGGGATGAGAAGATTAATAGCAATAGTAATGCAGACTTTGTAAATAGTTGGAACAGTGTTTGAGGGAATTACTTGTTTAGCAGAGTGATGGCTTTCGGGGAAAAACTGTCCTTGTGTCTAGTTGTTCTACATGCTGGCTACAAGACTACAGAAATTGTCTTTGAGCAATACTGGCCAAGCAATGGAGATGATCACCATTCCCTAGAGTTGAACACAACTTTATCTTTATTCTTTGTGTTTTTTTCACACACAAAAAAAAGAAGTTGTTTTGTATTAATCCATCTCCTAGGAAGGAAATGGGGAAGGTTTTCAACATAGATCTGATCGCTGGCCTCAAACTCTACCACCAACCAAATAATAACAAGGAGAAGATCCCACATCGCAATAGCAAATCAAGTTTCACCTCCGAAGCTTGTGACCACAACAGTGAGGATGAATTAAATCTGCTGATTAATTTAGCGATAAGAGGCACTAATGCGCCATTTGGCCCCACTTCTGCAGAATAATCGTTTGTGGCTTTAAGAGATCTCTCCAGAATACATAAACAGTTAATTACATCTCAGGATGTTGCCTTCCCTTCCCTTTCCATAGCGATATATATATTATTCAGAATCACTTTTCTTGTCTTTGAAAGTTTGACCTAAAGGGGTTTGTTTTTTTAAGATTCATTGCATGCACAATAGACAGCGCAATAAACAGCGCAATAATAAGCAGAAGCGCCCACCAGGAGTTGTGAAACTCCAGAAACACACCAATATCAGGTTTTTGGAAAGAGAAATAGTTACGGGAAAGAAAAAATGTGCCAAAGAAACAGACAGACAAACAAACAAGCCATCCTCTTTGGCTAAAACATTAAGTCTGCTCCAGTAGGAAAATGTATAATTCCACGGAAGCAGGAATTTACTTCCGGTTCTTTGCATACCGCAACTTTTAGGAGAAATAGGGGTGACAGGATAGCAGTATTACAATATCTGAGAGGCTGAATGTCTATGGAGATTCTTAGTCATCCAGGTCATGCTTTTTTCAACAGGCAACTAGACTCTCTGGGTTTTTTTTGAAGATGTTTCCTTTCTCATCAGTGGTGGGATTCAATTTTTTTTACTGGCTTGGTGGCCGTGGCAAGGGAAGGATACTGCAAAATCTCCATTCCCACCCCACTCCTGGGGAAAGGTGACTTGTAAGATCTCCATTCCCTCCCCATCCCACTAACCTGCTTTCCAGCTCCGTTCTCCTGTGCAGGGCAACCAAGGAAGACCCAGCCGATCAGCTGGGACTCAATGGGAGGCAGGGAATAGATGGGGTTGGCAGGGCCAGTCAGAGGTGGGATTTGCCGGTTCTCCGAACTACTCAAAATTTCCACTACCGGTTCTCCAGAACTGGTCAGAACCGGCTGAATATACCACCTCTGCTTCTCATCCAAGGAGCTTCTTCAGCTCTGACTGGATGGTGGGGAATGGAAGGATTTATACTCCTTGCAGACCGCTGGATATTTGAAGAGGGGTTAAAGAGGCCATCTGTGTCAAAATTGAACAGCCCTTTCTCAACAGAGGGGGAGGGAATATCTCCAATCTACAACAGGAAGACTCCACATCCATTTTCATTACTCAGGTGACTCTGACGATGGCCTTAACGACTCTCTAAAAAGGATGCAAACGACCAGCTCTGTCTTCAAGGAGCATAAACCCTTCCCTTCCCCCACCAACCAGTCAGAGCGGAAGAAGCTTCTTGGATGAGAAGCAAAGCGTCTTCAAAGCAAAACCAGAAAGTCCAGTTGCCTCTTGAAAAAAAAAAGACTCAATAATTTCTCCCGAGCCCCTGAAGGCAGGAGAAGCAGCCATGGAGGGAATGGATTATCCATCGGGACCCCTGCAAGTTTTCATAAAACACAATTCTCTCTGTAGCCTAGCGTTTTTAGCCTTGTGGTCCTACTAGCATTCACGTTCTCTCCAGGGTGGGTTGTCACTGTACCTTCGCCCTCCTTGGAGATCTCCTGCTTCCCCGTGTATTAGTGAATCGAATACGGTGGTTCCTTGGGATCCGTTTGGCTGCAGGCCACGTGCTTATTTCCTTTCGAAAGCAGAGTGTGCTAATTGCAGGAGTGATGTCGCCCTTGAAATATTAGCACATTTTGAATGGGGGGGTGGGGTGGGGGGAGGAGGTGAAGAGGAAGACAAGCGCAAAAGCCTTCAGAAACCTGTCTACTTTACAGAGAGTGTTCTATTACACCGAGTTCCCTGGTATAAAAGCATCTGGTTTGCTCTAATGAAACAATAAACCCTTTTATTGCTTGTACTTTGCGCCCTGCCTTTCTTGGCTCTTTTAAAGTCTACACAATTCCACAAATGCGTTTTTGAAGTTGCTGTTAAAAGGAAAAAAGGGGATCTTGCTAAGAAAATGGAACAGAAAGCGTTGGCTGTCCTGTTGGAAAACAATTCAAGGTTGGATTGTGTTTCAAATCTAAATTGTTCTTCTTGGAACACCAGAAAAGAGCCTTATGTAAGACGAGAAGGTCATGTTTTGATCTGTCACAACAGCCATTCTCCAATTGAGTGTCCTCAGCTGCTTGGAGAATTCTGAAAGTTTGAAGTCGCCACATCTGGAAGGGACCCAGATTGCGAAAAATTCGTAGAAGTGCTGGTTTCAGCATCTTCGAACCTTCTCCAACTTCTAGATATATTGGAGTTTATTAATCATTGACCTCTTCGAATGAATTTTGTGTTAGAATCGCGATGTTCTATTTTCTGCACCAGCCATATATTTAGATACGGTTTTACTATAGTCTTTCCATGCTCAGTAAAGCTTCTACCTTAGACTACATCCTTGAATATCTAACGATGACCCATTTTGGCTAGAGTTGTCCACCCACTGCTAATGGCAGCAAGTTGGTCATGAAAATCCACATGCCCTGATGTGAATTTGAGTATGTCTTATCTACTGAAAAGAAAGACCAGGGGAAACATGATAGCAGTGTTGCAATATTTGAGGGGCTGCCACAAAGAAGAGGGGGTCAACTTATTTTCCAAAGCACCAGAAAGCAAGACAAGAAACAATGGGTGGAAACTAATCAAAGAGAGAAGCAACCTAGAACCTAGGGGTTGGACTGGAAGACCTCTATGGTCCCTTCCAACTGTATTATTCTGTTATCTGGACATTTTCTGCAACCCGATACAAATAGTATGCTGATTCATGGTGTATTGACTAAGCCTTCATTGGCTGAGCTAACCCAATATGCTAACCCAAAATTCATCTTTTACAAACTACACTAGTATGCAAAATGCAAAGTCATGTTATGGTTTAATGAGATGTATGACTCCAACCTGGTTAGCTGGTTTTGAATTGGGTTGCCGTTTGCCAGTAAAACTCCTATCTGAATAGTAGAGTTCTAAACTTGGCATCCATTTAGGATAAAACAGCTTTTTATGGTTCAAGGCCCTGATCTTGACTGAGAACTTATAAATATTCTAAATGACACATCAGTTGCGAAATGCATGACACCCTGAACCTGTTTTAAAATTCATTGCTCTGTGAACAGAAGGGAGGCTGTGTTTACATCTGGAAAATTACAAATGAATCTCTACTGGAGACTTGTTGGTAGGTGGAAAATTAAAGCTAAATAAGGGATCTCTTCATGCTATTCTGGAATTTTATTTATTTTTCGTAGTCGGTAGGGTCCTTCGGAGGCTGTATTTAAAGAGGACTTACTTCCATGTGTAGAAAATTAGCACCCACCATTCTCCTAGAAGAATGAAATATTTTAGGAAATATTAAAAAGGCAGAATATTACATTTCCCCTAAAAGAGAAATAGAAATCTTAAGGGAGACAGAAACTCAGAGCCACAATTCCCTGCCTCCAAGCAGATACTAAGCTAAGGCCAGCTTTTAGAAATGCAGATTTGGTAATCCATTCAAGACAGGATATTTTGAACAAAGGCTAAATTAGGTAGAATGGTTGGATCAGCTCTCACTCAAGACCCAAACCAGAAAAGCCATTAAGACACAATAGGAACAGCCCAACAACCCTTTCAGGACACAAGACTCGTCATTCCATCACCCAGCAGGCTTCAAACTTGATTCAGATAAACTGACCCCACATGGCCACATGGGAGTCTGACTACAGCAACCAATAAGCATACATGCTCTTGCCACAGGAACAGGAAGCTCAAGGGCAAGGCCCAAGAGAGGGAATAAATAACCCTCACTTTCCACTCCACTTGTTCAGCTGCCCAGGACCTCAAAACGCATGTGGTCCTATCCATCAATAAACCATCTTTCCAATCCGCCTCCATGTTTCCAGTGTTTTTTCTCCCCGCTTGGAAGTGAACCGGATGCAGGGGGTGGGATTCAGCCGGTTCGCCCCGGTTCAGGCAAACCGGATGTTAAAATTACAGCCGGTTCACCGAACTGGTCGATGAACCAACTGGCTGGCCCATCCCCACCCCTCCCCTCCCCAGAGTCTCCACGCAGCCCATTTTGGACGCAGTGAAGCGCACAGTCTGTGCAGAGGCTCTGGAAGGGCGAAAAACAGCCCTCGCGGAAGTTCCAGAAGTCTAGAAACAGGCCTGTTTCCAGCTTCTGGAGTCCGAGGGAGGCCATTTTTGCCATCCCAGAGGCCTGAGGAAAGCCTCCGGACTCTGGGGAAGGCAAAAAATGGCCCTTTTTCTTCCAACACATGCTATGGAAGGATGACTCATTTCTGAACAGGCCAGTCAGCTCCATTCTGAAGCAGAAGTTTCCATTCACTCATCCTAGGCCGGTAGCAGAAATCTGGGTATTGAAGTCCAAGTCTTTTGAAGGAAATCAAGAGTTGGAAAAGCCACCGTTCAAGAGCACGTTTTGTAAGGCTGGCACAATTTTGCTGGGTGGATCCGGTGACTCAGCAAACATATGTTAAAAGGAACAGTCTCGACCCCTTTGTTTAGGAAACGCTCCCAACCCACATCTGCTTGTTGTTAAGGAGAGTGAGGAAGGGGATATGAAGTCGTCCTCCAGTCTTTGCAAAAGTCACCACTTAGACGTCATTGCAACCGATTCTATTAATGTCAGAAGATGAATATTTAAATTGCAGGTGGTCGCAGCCCGAGACAGTAATTTCTTTGTTCCTTTTTCTAGAAGAGTTTGCTGCAGATGGAATTGCAGCTTCTCTGTCTTCTTCAGCTTTTTTTTTAAAAAAAAATTCTTTTCCAGCTTTTTTTTTTTTTCCAAGTTGCAATTAGAAGTAATTGGCTATCTGGGCTGATTTTTGTTCACTGTGATTGGAACACCAAGCAAACCTTCTGAAATAGTGCCACACCATTTTTATTTTTATTTTTTTTGTGGCTATCTTAAAGTAAGCATCAAATAAGAAGATCCTTCCTTTCACTTCACTGAACTGTTTTTCTAAATTGTGTGAGTCCACACTGTCATGTATTTTTAAACACTTCTTAACCTAAAACTTTGCTAAAGCTTTTAACTTTAAGAAGGAGAATATTGGGTGAATCTGTGGACCTTTCTTTTTTGGCTACAGAAATGTCCCATTTCTCTAAAATAACACATGTACATAATGAGTTCAAAGTAATGTAACCTGGGTGAAGCAGGAAGTAAGCAAGGGGGATCCTGGCACAACTGATCATCGGAACAGCTGGTCATCAGGGGGAGGGGAAGAAATACCTTAAAGAGTGACTGGGCCACGCCCTTTTCCGACAAATCAAACACAATTCAAAAAAGAACAGAAACCTTGTAATGCTTTTACAAAATAATTCGCTGTGATAAGCACAAGCCTTGCCAAACTGTGCGAGACTTTGCCAAATGATAACAGACAAGAAATAATTTGCAAAATAAGAATCTTCAAATACAAACTCCGGATACTGGAATGTCCACGAGGCTGAGTTCCAAATCGTGTTTGCTTCCTGCAAAGAGTGTTTGCTTCCTGCAAAGAATGTTTGCTTCACAGCTGGATTTTATCTTCTTGAAGGAGGGCCCATTACCTTGCAGCCTTACTCCTGAGTCGCCCGTGCTGTTGTAGCTGCTCTTACCTCCTAGCAATCCTGTGTGCATACACGCTTGGCACAGGCTCCTAGGGAACCTCCTCATCACTGCTGCTAGCCCCCACAATCTCTGAAGGCAGCAGTCCACTCTCTATTGGTCCTGGCCTCTCATCTGAGTCCTCGTTCTCCTCTGCCGTCTGCACCTGCTGCCGGCTAACCACAACAAACGCAGTCAGCGATGTCAGGCATACGCATAATGTTGCACATGTGCAATAAGGACTGACTGGGAGGGTAGGGGCAGGCAAAGAGGAGCAGGGCCAGCCAGGGGCATGATTTGCCGGTTCTCCAAACTGCACAGAATCATAACAACCGATTCTATAGAACCAGTCTAAACCGGTAGAATCCCACCCCTGTCTAATGGGTTTCCTTTATTCCCTCCCACCCCACCCCTCCCCAAAATAAAAACCAATGTTATAACCCCCCCTCACCATAAATATTTGATTCCGCATGGAATTGACTCAATCCACCTGGAAATTCTAGAACCTCTTCATTCAAATTGCGAAGCTTTTTCACCGTCCTTTGTCATTGAAAGGAAAATTATAATCTGATTGATGGGATTGTTTTTTTAAAAAAAAAACCCAACTCACTCTTTTTAAACTCACTTTTGTCTCCTCAAAATGGGCCAACAGGTTTTGAGTGCCTCCCTTCAATTGGATTTAATTAGAGCCACGATGTGGTTCTTTTTAATTACCCGACTCGCTTGGTTTTAAAAGGAAATCTGTCTATCACAACTAGGCTGTTAATTGTTTAGATGGCAGAGTTTCAGAAATTATTATTATGATTCGCCGCTCAGTCAGCCAGATGTTTAGACTGGATTTGGCCTCCACCAATTAAGTCCTCTCCAAGGACCTGGGATAGGCAGATGGTGTTGAAAGTCTCGTCACAGGATGTAAGCTCTTCCAGGTAAAGCTGCCTTTTGCAATTGACCAATGGTGATTTTATCAATGCGGATGGTGTTCAACGGGTGCTACAGATGTTTTGGGAATGCACCAAGGTGCCTATTACTATTGGTACTACTATTACTATGGTTGATTGCGCAGTCAGCCAGTTGTTCGATGGCATTAAAGGTATCATCGCAGGATGTAAGCTGTTATAAAGCTGCCTTTCGCAATTGACTGATGGGGATTTTGTCAATGGCAAGAGGGTTCAGTTGTTGCTCCAATCATTTTGGGATTGCATTCCTATTACAATTGGTACTATTTTTGTTTTCTTTTGCCGCAGATGTTCTGTTTCTTAACGCTTTTAAGAATTGAGAACATTAGGTGAATCTGTAGCCCTTTCTTTTTAAAGTTATTTACTAAACTTATATCCCGCCCATCTCACTAGTGATCCAAGTTCTTTCTTCTCTCCATTTGTTTCATAGCCCAGCCATTCCTATCCACTCGTGTTGTTCTTTTTGTTGCTGGCAAACCATCTTTCCTAGCTTATATCCTCTTTTTTTGGCCACTGTTTTAAAATGTGTTGACAGCGCAGGTTGGAAGACTTCCCGTTAGTTGAATTTTTCGATTTGTGTCTTTCAATTAATTTTTATTTAAACCATTTGCATGGCCACCAATCTCACGAAGGTGTGAGTGATGTACATACATTAAAAAACACAAGTGTATAGCAACGAATTAACACTGGAGGTTACAAGCCTTAACCCAACATTAACCAGCGCAGAATTAATTCACAATAGCTTTCAAGCAAGCAACATAATTCTCTAGACAAGAGCAAAACTCTTGTTTTGCTTAGCACCATTTGGAGATTAGAGATATGTTAAAATAAAGAAATGGGAAGGGCACCAGCTTGTCTTTTGAAGGAAGCAAAATGTTTTTGGTCTGCCTTGGTCTGATGGCTTTAGACCTACTTATCTTATTTCACAAGTTTCTTTATCATTCCTTTTGAGGTGTAAGATACATCTCAAAAGGAACTTCTTAATCCTTTATTTGTCTTCTTCTGTTGTCCAGATTTATTAGAAAACAAGGCCTTGATAGATTGTTTCTGGAATGTGATACCCACATGTGGAGACTCGGGGACCGGAAAATCCCGGAAGGAATCACTGTGGATGGTGGTTCTGATTGGTTTCTGCTGAACAGGAAGTTTGTCGAATACATCACATTTTCAACAGATGACTTGGTGACCAAGATGAAACGGTTCTATTCCTTTACTCTACTTCCTGCTGAGGTGAGTCAACCTACAGCCCCCTCAACAAGAATACCATCGAAGAGCCAAGCGAGATTCCATACCTTGAATCGCATCTTCCAAACTTAAGTCTTCTTTGAAGCTGTCCGATCTTTTGTTTACAGGTTGTAAACACGATACAATTGACAATCGAGAATAGAGAATATCTGTTGGTCAGGGTTGAACTGTGTGGCCCTGGTTGCTCTCTTGAGCTTGGTGGTTTTCTCATAGGCATTTCGTTACCAAACTAGGTAGCATCATCAGCTAGTACTGGTGATATTATCTAGCTTGGGTAATGAAACGTCTGTGAGAAAACCACCAAGCTCAGAGAGCACCAAGGACCTCTTGTTTCAACCCTGAGATACAAATATTCTCCTTTATTGTTTTGACAATCCGTGGACCCCTTTGCCTTTAGAAAAGTGTGTCATGATGTGTTTCCTCCTCCTCCTCCTCCTCCTCCTTTTCCTTTTCCTCTTCTTCCTCATCTCCTTTTCCTCTTCCTCTTCTCCTCCTCCTCTTCCTTTTCTTCTCTTCCTTGTCTCCATTTCTTCTTCCTTTTTCTTTTCTTCCTCTTCTTCTCTACCTCCTCCTCTTGTTCTTCCTCTCTTCTTTCTCCTCCTCCTCCTTTTCTCCTTGTCTTCTTTTTCTCTTCCTCTTCTCCTTCTTCTCCTCTTCTCCTCCTCTTCTTCTTCCTCTTCTTTTCCTCTTCCTCTCCTGCTCTTCTTCCTCTCTACCTTCTCTTCTTCTTCCTCTCTTCTTTCTCCCTTTCTCTTCCTTTTCCTCCTCCTCTTCTTCCTTTTTCTCTGCCCCTCTTCTCCTCCTCTTCTTCCTCTACCTTCTCTTCTTCCTCCTCTCTTTTTCCTCCCCTTCTCTTCCTTTTCCTCCTCTCCTCCTTTCCTCCTCCTCTTCCTCCTTTTCCTCTTCCCCTCTTCTTCTCCTCCTCCTAAATGTGCAAAAGCCACCGTATCTTATGGGGCTGCCTCACTGCCTGGGACTTCTAAACATTGAAATTGCAGCGATCTAATATTTTTTTTAAGGGGGGGCAGGGGAAAGGGGGAAAAAACAGCTTCCCTTCCAGATCAGAGTTCTTGTCCGCCTTTAAACAGCAAATAATGGCGTAAGCGTTTTGGAAATAATTTCAGGGGACAGCTTGTGCTTGGGAAAGGGGGGGGGGCGGGCGAGTGGCATAATTCAGCATGAGATCATTATAAACATATTAGAGCTTCCAAGTAAAGCAGCCCCATTGTTTGTCAATGTTTTGATTTTGTTTTATTTTGTAGTTCAGGGTGCTTTTATCGGGGGCGGGGGGGAGGAAGAAGAAGAGGAGGAGGGAGGAGGAAGGGAGGAAGGAAAGGAGGAGGAGGAAGGAGAAGAAGACGAAGAGGAGAAGAAGAAGGAGAAGAAGAAGAAGAAGGAGAGGAGAAGGAGAAGGAGAGGGAGGAGAAGGAGAAGGAGAAGGAGAAGAAGAAGAAGAAGAAGAAGAAGAAGAAGAAGAAGAAGAAGAAG
>NW_020769332.1:10166958-10196028 GCF_900518735.1 Pseudonaja textilis | reverse complement strand
CCCTCTTCCTTCCTTCTTTCCTTCCTTTCTCTTTCTTTTCCTTCCTTTCTTCCCCTCTTCCTTCCTTCCTTCCTTTCTTCCTTCCTTCCACCTATTCCTTCCTTCCTCCTTTCCTTCCTTCCCTCCCTCCCTTCTTGAAATCTAATGTTGGGGAGAGTCGATTTCTTTGGGAAAAGAGGAGCTTCCCATATAAGAGACCAACACTGAAGTCTTTTCCAGAACTTTCTTGATCTACTAGCATGGAAGAAACAGCTCAGGGTTAAGCAACTTGAGGTTCTCCAGATGTTTGGGATTTTAGTCTCCATCAGCTGAGCTCCCAGGCAAGCTTGGCCAACAGTGAAGGATTTGTATTCAGAAACCAAAGCCTTGAATTCAAGAACTCAGATCTAATTTTTCCTTCTGCAACGGTTCTTCTCCCACAGCAAACAGCAAGACCAACCTTCTTTGCACGCAAGTTTGAGGCGGTTGTCAATCAGGAAGTCATCTCCCAGTTGGATTATTATCTCTATGGTAACTATCCTTCTGGTACCCCGGGCCTTCGGTCCTACTGGGAGAATGTATACGATGAACCAGATGGCATCCACAGCATTAGTGATGTTGCACTGACTCTCTACCACTCGTTTTCCCGTTTGGGCCTGAAGAAAGCAGAAACGTCCTTCCATAAGGATGGTGACAACAGTTGCCGGTAAGATCAAACAAGTCTTCCTTTCACCCTGCAGTTCCAAATCACTGCATCAACCAAGGGTTGCAGCCCTTTTTAGACAGTGTTGAGAAGCTGGGATCTCTAGATATTGGGGAACTACAAGACCTAACATCCTTCCTTCAAATATTGCCCATTGGTGTCATCATAAGTATGACCCTCACCAACTTTTGAAGGCCAGACCTGTTCTAGAACAGTGGTCGCCAACCAGTGGGCCAGGGACCACTGGTGGTCTGAGAGAAAATGTTGGTGGTCCGCAGAGAAATGTCACCTCCAAAGCAATTAATCCAGGCTGTGCGGGAACACAAGGCTGCGCCGCCCACATGGCCCATGGGAACACAAGGCTTGTGTTGCTTGCATTGTGAACAACACGAGGTAGTGAGGGGAGGGGGGAAAGGGCGGAGGGGGGGAATTTGCCCCACTCACCCCACATGCCTAGCCTGGCCACTGGGCTGCTTCTTTCCGCTTCTTTCTTCTGCTTTTGGCTGCATGCAAGGAAAGCAGCAAAAGTCTTTCTTTCTCTCCCCCAAATTCCATCAGAAATGAGTCTTTGGGACCCTACAAGGCCTCCTGCTCCAAGAGGCTGCACCGGCAAAGACTCATTTCTGGCAGAATTTGGGGAAGAGAAAGAAAGACTTCTGCTGCTTCTGCTGCTTTCCTTGCATGAAGCCAAAAGTCTCTCCCCCACTCCAAGAATGGAACTGGAAACAGTATCCTGCCATCCCAAATAAAAAATGATCGATCGGTAGGAAAACGGGGTGGGGAATTTTCCTGCAAACCTTTTGGGGGATTTTCCCAGGGTCTCTGGTCTGCGGGGTTTAAAATTATGTGTTTGGTGGTCCCCGAGGTCCAAAAGGTTGGTGACCCCTGCTGTAGAAGATAGTCCAACGTGCTAGAGATAGAAATTGAGCTGTCCTCCTTATTTTCTTCTTCAACATTTCGTGTCAGTACAGAGTTTTTTGCGGCATTGACTTTTCTCTCCTTTGAAGTCTGTGGCCCCCATCTGTAGGAGTATGCGACATACCAATTTCCGTAACTACTTGTTGGGAATATTTTTTGGTAGAGCTTGGGAGAAAACATCATCTGGAGGGCTTGTTTCTCCTCCCAATTCTTGGGCAGATAGATGAAAGAGAATGACTTCTGAAAGGAAGAGAAGAGAGATTCCCTGAAATTTAATGATCATCTGTGATATTCTTGGCTTTGCTTGTTCTTGGTCTTCTATTGCTCCTTCATCTCTCTAACAATCTTCTGTGTCTTCCACTTCTCTGTCTTGCATTAAATCCAGAGAAAGTTAACCGAGGAATTTTGCTTCTAAAAGTTCTTTCTGCAACCGATACTTTATTTCTCAATTATTTTTTAATGAATGTCATTATTCTTTGATCCTTTGTTTTTGTTTTTTCAGATATTACCCAATGGGGCATCCAGTGTCAGTCCATCTCTACTTTCTCGCTGATCATTTTCAGGGCTTCCTCATCAAACATCACACAACCAATTTGGCTGCCAGTAAACTGGAGACCTTAGAAACGTGGGTCATACCTAAGAAGGTGTTCAAGATTGCAAGCCCTCCAAGTGATTTTGGAAGGCTACATTTCTTGGAGGTACACATTGTTCATCTGCATTCTTGAAAGTGAAGATAGTTCGAATCCCTTGTTGAAGTGCCTAGTTGTGGATGGGAGACATAGCGGAGTTTTGAAATGGATGGTTTTATTGATAGTCGGGTTGGGTTGGGTTGGGTTTCATTGGGTTGGATTGATTTCTATAACTGCCCAAACAAGTAATCCTTGGCAGTGTACATTATAAAACACAAAAATAATTTAAAACAATTACAACTATTAAAACTATTAAAATCGTACAAAATAAATATATATGTCACTAAGTAAAACTATTACCATGGATCTAATACAGCCAAGAAACAGGGCCCTTCACCCACTTGGCACCCCAAGCCCGGGCAGACAACCAAGTTTTCCTGGTGTTACAAAAGACCAACAGAGTAATGGGGATCATCTTGATCATTGAGAGGAGGCTTATGAGCCATGGTGGTGCAGAGGTTAGAGTGCAGTGCTGCAGGCTACTTCTGGCTGCCTGCAATTTGGCAGTTTGATTCTACCAGACTTCAGGTTGACCCAGCCTTCCATCCTTCTGAGGTGGGTAAAATGAGGACCCAAACTGTTGGGAGCAAGAGGCTGACTCTGTAAACCACTTAGAGAGGGCTGGAAAGCACTATGAAGTAGTGAACTATAGAAGTCTAAATGCTATTGCCATTCCAGAGGGCAAATGCAATATCAGAGAAGGTGCATCTGCTGGTTCCCACCAGCCAACATTCCTTGGCTGACCAGGAGCCTTCAGCATGGCCAAACGCCCAGAGTCATTTAGGTGAGATTAGTAGTGTAGAAATTTCATAAATAAGAATAAACCTGTTATGATTGGGTTCTTCTATGTCTTATAACAAAATGGCTTACACTTTGCCCTTTACTGAATTAGCCCATTTTTCTGAGAGTATACTAGGCATTGAAACCTTAATTAACCAAGGTGACTGGTCTACACAACGAGTTAACATGTTGTTTGGATATGTTTCTAAGTCTTTGTTCAGCCTGCGTCAGCAGCACATTGCCTAAACGAAGCCATGGGCAAGGCAATGGATTCCTTGCTCACTTCTTGAAGGCGGAAACAAGGTGGCTTTTGTTGAACTCAAGAGTTTCCAAGAATCGTTTGCACTAAACCGAATCAGGAAAACGGGAGAAGGGACGGGAGAAAGCTGGTTTCTGGCCTTGTTTGACAGTTGCCATTCATCATGGAGGGGAAAATTAACCAGGCAGCAGGCAATTAGTGTTCCCCGTGTGAACTGAGCAGTCCCTGTTTATGATGAACAATTAAGAGACAAACCAGTAGTCAAAACATTGTTTGTCTTCGCCAAATGATGCGTCAGCCTCAGAGTGGGGGAGAAAAAGATGGGCTTATCAAGCTGCAAAAACTGAATTGGGAGCCAAGGGATCTGCAGATGAGACTGAAGAGAACACCAGATTGCTCAGGAAGAATGTCTGTCTGTCTGTCTATGCTATCTATCTGTCTATCTCTTATCTATCTCTATCTATCATCTATCTATATTTGTATGTATCTATATCTTTCCGTATCTATTTATCTATCTACCTACCTATCTACGGTATTTATCCATCTATATCTATCTCTGTCTATTTATCTATCTATCATCTACCTATCTATATATGTATCTGTCTATTTATCAGTCTATTTATCTATCATCTATCTCTATGTACATATGTATCTATCTCTGTCTATGTATCATATATTTATCTGTCATCTATCATCTACCTATATGTATGTCTCTATATTATATATCATCTATCTCTATATCTTCAATATAATCTATCTTCACTAATAGTCTATCAATCTCATTCTATATCTATATATCTCTGTGTATCACTCTGTCTGTCTGTCTCATCTCATTCTATATCTATATCTATCTATCATTAGACTGAATACCTCTGTAGACACTTCGTATTCCATAAATGAAAAGCAGCCACCCCAATATTTCCTTGTGCGTCAATTGGAGATTATAAAAATTTGTAGAAGAGGAACAAGCCTCATAAGCAATCAGGGCTATCGATCTCAAAGCAAAAGCTGAACCTTCCCAAATAAAGGAATTTCTCAGTTGCGTAGGTATAATGTCTATAACACGAAGAACTTGAGCAGAAATGTTGGTCTACCTGAAGCCCTGCATCCATCCATCCTTCCTTCCTTCCTTCCTTCCTTCCTTCCTTCCCTCCTTCCTTCCTTCCTTCCTTCCTTCCTTCCTTTTATTTAGTTAGCTGCTTAGTTTGTTATTCAATTGATATGGGTGCCTATCTCCAGCCAGTGACCCTGGGCAATGAACAATCACAAAATCAATCAAAACCAAATTGCTTTGCATTGCTATTGATTCAAAAATGGGGAAACGTACACAGTACACATTGACAAGTAGCTATGTGTGAAAGAGACCTCCAAGGCCTTTTCCAAGTCTGTTATTCCTGTTGGTTTTGATTTGGTCCCTTTCATGGTTTCCTTGCAAACTCTCAAGTCTTGATGGATGCAAGGGTGTATCCAGGATCCAATTCCTGGATACACCCTTGCTGTTTTCTTGGCGTCACTATGAAAATACTTAGCTACAGTTTTCTTCCAAGATATATTCTCAATTTCTCAATCATAAGGTATGGCCCTTGGATGTCTCCCAGCTAAGTACTAACCTATCCCGTCTCTGCTTAGTTTTTCCAAGGTCAGGCAGCTGCTGCCTGGCATTGAGATAGATCCTTCTCAACCCTGTAATTAATTTTAAAACAAAATAACTGATATTAGAGACCCACCAGAGTAGAATAAGAACATTTTTTTGGTTGTATTAAATCATCATCCTGCCCAATGCCTAAACTGTGTCCCAGAATGACCAGCTAGAAGAATTTGAAACATTCCCAAGAACAAACAGGTAGTTAAAATAGGTTGCCTTGTGGATTAGGAGGCAGAAAATAGTATCAAGATTACTAGCCACTGAATTCCTGGTCCTCTGAATGGATCTCATCTTTTTTTTATACAAAAAAAGAAACCATCTAAATTGCTAGTCATTTCTCCTTGGCAGGGGTGCCCCATGTCATCCCATGCCTTGTGGTTTTGAGGACAGCGAGGTAAAGATTGACACCCTTGTTCTTCTAACCTGATGTTCTTTGAACGTTTGCTAAACGGCAATTTGTGTTGGCCGTTCAGATGGTAGGTTGTGACCGCTGGAAGCTTTTTGCCCTGTGTGCAAGTGCCACTTTGCAGTGGTGGGTTTCAAAAAAAAAAAAAATTCCTACCGGTTCGGTGTGAGCATGCGCTTTGCGCGCGCGCAGCGTTTGCAACTCACCTCCTGCTGCAATCGGCTGTGCCGCACGAAGCAGCTGAGGTTGAAAAGCAGGAAATAAAGATCACTATAGAGCCACGGCGAGTGGGAGAGCCCATCAGCTGATCGTTGGAGCTACCCGTTGAGCCAAACCAGGTTGAACCGGTAGAATAGCATCACTGCCGCTTTTGTGTCTTTTGCAAAAAGTTGATGCGTTTTTTGCACTTTCACTGAAATCAGAGAGTATTCTTAAAAGGAACGGGAAAATAATCTTCCCCAGATTATAGGGACTGTCATCTTCCCCAAACGTTTGGTATAAAATTAGCGTCCGTAGCCAGAAATAACTCCCTGCAATTAGAAAGCTCACAGTTGGGTAGGAAAAAGTTTTCCAGCTCTAAAAGGAAGCCGTCTTTTGCTTTGAAGACATAGCTAAGTGAAGTTTCAGGATTGTGAGAGTTGGTGGATTTGTGAATACATACATACATACATACATTACATCCCTAAGGTTTGGAAAAAATTCAAAGTTTTGGCTTTAATCATCTTTCTTTGATTACACTTGCTGTATACATTTTTCCCTACAGATGACCCAAAGGGCTCATAGTAGATTCAGATTAATATTAACAAATTAAAATTAATTCATATTACGTATTAAATTGATATTAGCCTTGACAACTTTAAAACACACTTTAAAACACAACTGCCCAGCCTTGACAACTTTAAAACACGTGGACTTTAAGACACATAGCTGGCTGGGGACTTCTGGAAGTTGAAGCCCACTGGTCTTTAAATTGCCATGATTGGGAAATCCTATATTAGAATAATCTAGGACAGTGTTTTTCAATCTTAGTTAGATATGCAAACTTCAACTCCCAGAATTCCCCTGCCTATACAACTAGGATTCAGTATATCCCAAGGATCTAATTCTAGGATCTAGAATTAACACGGATTAGAATTCAAGAATGTCCACAGGAATGATGGCGGTACTGGTACCCATAATATGTAAAGTGTTGTCCATATCATGCAATAGTAGGCATTAATTATGTGGCCTTTGCAGCCATCTTGTCCTCTGTTCAGACATTATTTTGGGATTACTATTAATCTTATTTCACCTCCCTCCTTCAGCTAAAAAGAAATCCTATTCTTTTTCTTCTGTCTGGTTTAATACGTGCTAGTTGAAACGTAGAGACATAGTCAAGTCCCTCCATTAGAAGAAAAATCTAATGGTTGATGGTAATTAATTAAAATGGCATTGTTAGGGTGCAATATCATCGTGGAAATTACTCATCTATTGCCAGGAAGAGAATGGCATGTATTAGACTCGTCCAAAAGTTGAAGGTGATTTTTTAAAAACTCCAGGCGTAACAGCCGTAATCATTAATGAAACATTTCCCTTACCTGAATCTTGAAAGCCTGAGCTTCAGTTCTTGCATTAGTAAATTTGTCCTTTTCCCTCTGGAATTATGCTTTAAAGGGTTGAAATTGTATATTGAAGCCATTACACACACACACACGCAAAAAAAATGTGTTTGGCTTCTTCCTGGAATAATTGTCAAAGGCCAGAAGAAACAGCATTATTAATCTTGAGTTGGTATTAGAAAGCTCGATATTTAAATATCATTTGCTTTTCCGTTCAGGAGAGGTGAAGTCATCTAATGCATGTTGATTAGAGCAGATCAATAGTTAGCCCTGGTCAGCTTTTAATGAATTTGGGTAGAATTTGCTCTTTTTGTATATAATTTGTCCTCTACCTATTATAAATAAATTATTTATTGATGTGTTATTTAAGCTAGTATGATGTTGCTGTGAAGTTATGGGTCTAGGAATGGGGAGCCCCCAGGTTCCATAGTTCCCCATGGACTCTACCTGGGTGACTTTGGGACAACCAACAATCTCACAAAGTTGTTATTGCAGGGGAAAACAGGCATTTCTAGGCCTATTGCCTTGAATTTTTGCAACAACACATTGGTGAATGAGCAAGCAGCACTGTTTGGTGTGGAACCGCTAGTGTTGTTGAGGTTGGATATCTAATTAACCCAGGATAATTTGCCTCCCCAACAAGCATCTGGCACAGGGTAGGTTTCCGATAAAAGAAAATAGATGTAGTTCACTATTGAAATGAGGGTTCCTTGGTGCTCTCTGAGCTTGGTTTTTGTTGTTGTTATTGTTGTTGCAGTCATTTCCTGACCCAACAGGGTAACTTCATCAATACTAGGAAGGCATAAGGGTTTGTTCTCTGTCTCCCTTCTAGCAGTTGATGAGGTTACCTAGTTGGGTCATGAAATGTCTGCAAGAAAACAGCCAAGCTCAGAGAGCACCAAGGACCCCACACTCGTTATCTTCCTCTGCACAAATCCAATCACACTTGATATGATTACCTAGTTGGGTCATGCAATGTCTGAAAGAGAATTAACTAAGTTCAGAGAGCACCAAGGATCCCATATGGTAAGTTTCTTCTGTGCCTATTTTTATGAGAGTTTCCATGACAACAACAACAACATCACACTATTTTCAAATCAACCCAACTGATAAGCTAGCTGTCAGGATTCTGGCAGTTACCCCAATTAAATCATGAGTCTCGAGCCATATATACACAACTTCAAAAGGATTTATTGGGAGTTAACATGTCCAGCACTGCCTGGGTGTAGCCGACTCTGAGATACATCATTCATTGTCCCCCTTGACCCTGGTTTTCCTCCCAACCCCCTGGGTGTATCATAATTCATATTCTCCAATGGGACACATCCATAGCCAAGAGTCATCAATCAGGCTCTCCAGTTAGATATTTGCATGGCAGAAACTTCAGTCACCTAGTTACTATCTTTGACAAACTATTTATGGAATGCACTTTTGCTTTCCAAGCTGCCGCACTGCTCTTTCAAACCCCTTTCCCCCCCTTCCTTTCTGTTGGCAACTCTAAAGACGACCATAGAAATATTGTATGATTTGACACCAATACACACTAGTGCAATGTTTCTCAACCTGGACCACCTGGAAGATGGGTGGACTTCAACTCCCAGAATTCCCTAGCCAGATTTTTTTTTTTTTAGCCATTCTGGAGGTATCAATGAATGCCGGAAGTTTCTCATAGGGCCGTGATGGCAAACCTATGGCATGCATGCCACAGGTGGCACGCGGGCATGCGAGCCCCAGGCAAACTTATCTCACTGTGCATGCGTGTGCCTGCCAGCTGATTTTTGGGCCTCTGCAGGATTTGCAGCCCAAAAATAGGCCTGTTTCATCACTTCCTGTATTTCCAGAAATGACAAAACGGGCCCATTTTTCAGCCTGCAAAGCCTGGAGGGGCTTCCCTCAAGCCTCTGGCAGGCCAAAAAAGGCCTCAAACCAGCCGAAAATCGACTGGGAGGCGCAGTGCAGTAAGGGGGCAGCGGCAGGGGAATCACACACGCATGCACAGGGGGTAGGAGGCCGCAAGCATTGCCTTCTGGGTGTTGGAACATGAGTGCACACAATTTTTGGCACAGGAGCCCAAAAAAGTTAGCCACCACTGTCATAGGATACGCATGATATGCAACCACTTCCTAAACAGTAAAGATAAAAATCACAGAGTTATTTCTGACGCTATTGCTTCCTGTTCTTTTAGGTTGGCACAGACTGGGATGCGAAAGAGAGAATATTCCGCAATTTTGGAGGCCTTATTTCACCGACGGATGAGCCGGTGAGCATGCAGAAGTGGGCAAAAGGTCCTAACGTCACCGTGACAGTGATCTGGGTGGATCCCGTCAACGTCATTGCTGCCACCTACGATATCCTGATCGAATCCAGTGCCGAGTTCACCCATTACAAGCCACCTTTGAATTTACCCCTCCGGCCCGGAGTCTGGACCATTAAAATCCTGCATCATTGGGTGCCCGTGGCAGAGACCAAATTCCTGGTCTCTCCTCTGACGTTTTTGAACAAGCAAGCCATCCGACAAGGTAAGGCTTTTGTTGTTGTTTTCCCAAGTTCAGAAAGAACCATTTTTCATCTTCATATATTCCAGTGGATAACAGATAACAAATAATCATAGTTGGAAGGGACCTTGTAGCATTGTTATTCTGGAAATTAGCTTTTTCTTTTTTTTTTAACCCAAATACTTCTTTCTCTTGCCTTTAGAGGAAGCCAGAAAGCTGCATGGTGGACCTCCGAAGAACGCCTACATGGAGCAGAGTTTCCAAGGGCTCAACCCCGTGCTAAACATTCCAGTCAGCACTGGCCAACTGGAGCAGTTGAAGAAGAACGCCATGTTGACGGGCACCAAGCTGGAGACCTGGGTGGACAGTTTGGTGGGAAGCGTGTGGTCAGCCGTCGACATCTGCACTACGGGCCCGACCTCCTGTCCTCTCATGCAGGCCTGCAGCCAGACGTCCTGGAGCTCCCTCAGTCCTGACCCAAAATCTGAGTTGGGCCCCGTGAGACCAGATGGACGCTTGAGGTAGCACCTGGTACCCCTTTTGCTGGCTTTAAAAAAAGGCAACCTGAGCATTTTGCTCTCGTGATACTCTTCGGATGGGGTTGGTGCAGGTAGCAGGTGAGCTAACGGAAGAGTCTTTAAAGAAAACCTACGAATCCATGTTCAAGAGGGGGCTGAAAATGCCAGCCTCTTTTACTGACCAGTTTTTGTCATCTCGAGGGTTTTGGAAATCAGGGAACAAGCAGGAAAGGAGAAACCAATTGTAGGAAGTCTGACGTTTTTAAAGGCGGGGGCAGCGTCTTTTCAATTCTGATCAGAGCTAATTTATTTCTCAATCTCGCACACCAATATGCTGTATCCCGGCCATATATATATATATATACATATATTTCAGTTTCCCGAAAGTCTTAGCAAAGCAGTTTAGTCACAATTGCTAAAATTCCTCTCTTTTTTTTCCAGTGGTCCACGTTTTTCAAACCGCCCTCCTTTGACATCTCACAAAAGCATTCACATTGTTACTCCAGATAGCCAAACTTAGAACGTGATTATATTGTGAATCCACAGATGGTACAATAGAGAGAGTGTTAATTTCACCCTTTCGTGCCAACAGAGATTCGGAGTTTGGTCCTCTAGATGAGCTAATGATCACCCAAGACTTCTCTAGACTAAAGGGCGAGGGGGGAAGGTTTCCAAGCTTGGCAACTTTAAGACTTGACTTCAATTCCCAGAATTCCTTGGGGAATTGTGGGAGTTGAAGTCCACAAGTCTTAGAGTTGGCAAGTTTGGAGGCCTCTGCTCTTCCAAATACAGCTAGCGAGGGAGTCGGCTCAAAGGAGAAAGCCAAAACTCCTGTGTTGAGTTTTTCACATCCCCAGGTCAGACTGGAAAATAGTTTTCCAGAAATCCAAAAAAATAAATAAATCCCTTTGTATCAGGATGTTTGTGTGTCTAGTGTATCTGTTAGACTAGACACTAGACTTTTGACATCTGAATCTCAGCATTGCCTTCTTCTGATGGGAAAGGGGGTGACTTAGAAAGCAACCAATAACTATTCCTCCTGGTTCTAGTAATCATTTTAGTGATGGATCAATGCTTAAAGAGCTGTGTTCAGCATCCTCAACCAGGTTAGATCGAGTGATTCAATTCATAACGCGCTACGCTTGTGGGCTTTCAACTTGGCCAGTCGTGGCTTACCGGTGGTGGGCATCCAACCTGTTTGGTTAGCTTGCGGTCGCATCTTTTGCCAACCGCTACAAAGGGGTTGATTCAAGAAGCAGTTGTGTGAACCTAGACAAACCAAGACTAGATGAGACGGCCTAAGCCAGCGCAAGCTGTTTCTCCAAAGAACACATCATAAGCTCCACAGAGTTGCAGGCTGGAGAGAAATATCCCTTTGACACACACCGACACACTCATACCCACATAAACAGCAAGGCTTAGTTTTGCTCTATTGTGCGGTGGTAGGTGCCCTGTTAAAGAAAGGAGAAAGTGCTTTTTAAAAAAAAAAAAGTTCAGGCAGGGAACTGATAGCTGGAAAGGAATTAGCTGCCTTCTACTCTTCCACAGCATTCCATTTAACGGAGAAAAATGGAGCGGGCACTTTTCCAGAATTGTTTCTCCGAAACAAGACCAAGGCGCCTCCGTTTGAATCCAGTTTTGTATTTATTTATATATATATTTTTAACTCTTTGCAGATTCCGAGTCCTTTTTTTTTTTTTAGCTTCGGGAGCTGCAAGGTTTAAGTCAAGGGTGCAAAAAGCCAAATTTTATTCCTAATTAAATGACCTCATCCTGACTGATCTCTAGTGGATTACTTTAAGCCTTAAATTGCACTCCGACAACAGAGGGACAAAGGTTTCTGCTCTGAGACACACTACATGAGCAGGAAGTTGGATTAACTCTGTTATTCTGGATCTTCAGTTCATATATCCACTGATGGATCCTCTGGGATCCAGTTGATTGTTTTTAACAAAAGCTGTCTTTCTCCTTTTGGGTGGGGGGGGGGGCTTTCTTTCATTTCGAACCCAACTCACCTTTAAAGACCACAAGAAGAGCAGAAGGGCTGAAAAGATAAACAGGAACAACAACCATCACCAAAAAATCTGGTTTCCCTTTTAAAACGCGTTACTGCAGAGTCAAACTTGACATGGGGAAGACGGGCTCATGAATTCCACCCCACCTCTCCTGTCCTCCTTGGTTTAAAGCTGCGGGATTTTTGCTTTCGACTTTTGAAATTGCCGTGTCAGCTGCTGTGCAGGCGTAAAGGCAGAGCATTCAATATTTAGCTGGCCCCAAAGAAAGGAGACAACCACGTTAACGTGTTTATTTGTGTTTCAGTCAGTGACGAATGGTTACGCAGCTCGCTAGGGAGTGATCTTATCTCGCTGAATAACCGCTGCCTTTATTAAGGCAAGGCCTTTAAAACAAAAGAAAATAGTCTTTTATTTTTTACCTTTCCTCTCCTTTCCGTTCCTTCCAGTTTTGCTTTTGTTCGACGTCTTGTATAATGTCAGGTGTGGCTCCATTCAAGATCCAAGAAAGAAAACCTTAGGCTCTTATTTATTTTTATTTTGAGAAAAGGACTTTTACTGAGGCTGAAGGAGTAGCGTCCAAAGAAATACAAGGTCTGAGGCAAATAGGCGCGGAATCCACATATAGAAATTTATTCCCATGTGCCCACCCCCAGTCGTTCAGACTGGACATCCAATCTGAGGAGTGCATAATGTTATTTGTCAGGTGGCATCTCACACATCTGGTACGCCAGGATGGCTGACCTTGGCCTAGAACAGTGGTCACCAACCAGTAGGCCGGGGACCACTGGTGGTCCGCGAGAAAATGTTGGTGGTCCACAAAGAAATGTCTTCCCCCCAAAGCAATTAATCCAGCTGTGCAGGAACACAAGGCTGTGCCACCCACGTGGTCCACACACCTGCTGGCCCCCAAATGCAAACCTTCCCTTGAGTCGAGCCAGGTGAGCTGGAACACTTGAAAGTAAGACTTCCAGTGACGGAGCCCCACAACGCCTGGAAGTGAGTTGGCAGGGAGGGGAAATCCACCCACTGGGGTGGCTCGGTGATGTTGGTGCAGCTCCTCCATGGCAGGCCGGTGCACCCGGGTGGAGGAGTAGCTGCTCCAGGATGACCAAAGGGCCAGTCTTGTGACTCCTGCAGCTCTGGAATAGGGGACCGACTTTCCCACTAACGTCAGCAAGCTACCATCGGTCAAAATTATGAGTTGTAGTGGTCCGCAGGATTTAAAGTTATGAGTTGGGTGGTCCCTGAGGTCCAAAAGGTTGGTGACCCCCGGCCTGGAAAGATAAGTGACTACATACGCGCAGTAAGCAAAATCAAGAAAGCACCCCAACTTTTACAATTCCCCAAGTGCATCCTCCAGCACCCTTCCCCCTCCCCCCACAAGGCCCAATTATTCCTCCCCCCCAACCTGTTTTCTATGGCAGTTGGAAAGAAGCCAAGACGAAGAAGGAATCTTGGAGGCTGACCCCACCCCAATTTTGACAATAGTAACTAGAACCAAGGTTCCCTAATGTAGGAATGACATCATCTCCGAGCAGGTAGTCCCCGACTTACGGCTGTTTGTTTAGTAGCCGTTCAAAGTTTCAATGGTACTGAAAATGTGACTTACAGCTGTTTTTCACATAATCGAAATTTGGAAACTTGGCAACTGACATGTATCTATGACTGTTGCAGTGTCCCATGATTCCCTTTTACGACCTTCTGATAAGTAAAGTCAGTGGAGAAGCCCTCATACTGACCACCATGATACTAAACTTAACAACTGCAGTGATTGATGTAACAACTGGGGCAAGCGAGGTCGTAAAATGGGACAGATCTCATTAAACAGCTTTGTTTCATGTAGCCACAGAAATGTTGGCCTCCATTGTGGTTGTAAGTCAAGGACTATCTGTGCATTCAGAGGTTTTAGGACTTGCCTAGGGAAGAGGCGAGGAGATATTTTACTCAAGGTTCAAGTTGCTCCAAGTGAGAAGACAACTCCTCCATCACAAGCCATCTCACCAACAGTGTCATTCCATACGGGCATCTCCATCATGAAGACTTTTCTGTGGCCTTCATGTGGTATCTCCATCTGTCCATCCAGCCATCCACAACTGTCACAAGACATGTCCTAGGAGACATGAACTCGTTTCTTCCATAGATGGCTTTCCTCTGACCCAAACGGAGAAACATCTAGGCCTCTGCTGAAGAGGAGACGGGGACAATGAGATGGCCTTTATTTCTGACCCAATATTCCTTATTCTAAAGGACCAATCCATTTCAGATCAACATTGCCATCATGCCGTCGTGTTTGATACGTAACGTTTTGGTCTGTTGCAAGGTATAATTTGTTGAAGGAAGCAAAATGCAGTTCAGGATAAAGGCAACCTATTTGTGAATATGGAAATGGGCAGACGGGTCAGGAGAATGAGTTGAAGGCAGCATGACTTGGATAGTGAAGATAAGCAGGTGTGGTAAAACCAGAACGAGAGTTGAGGCCCACCTATCTGGAGGGTGCAGAGGTTGTGGGGTAGGCGGTTGGAAAAAGAGGTTCACCTCATGTCTCCACCATCTAGAATCTGCCTTGCACAAGGTTCCTCATGAGATGATGAGCCAGAATGGTTGTGTGGATCTTCCATGCCGTCCCCAACCTGAAATCTTAAGAAACTCAACTATATAATATGGGTCTATTCTACTCTACTCCAGCCAGTGCCTTCCAAATATGCCTTCCAGTCAAGCTGGGAGGTCACAGACCTAAATATCCAGAGGACACTCCAAGTAGTCAAAACTGCTTCCCCTCTGCGTCTTACACAAGGTGTTGTTGTTGTTTTTAAGTGTTATCCTATAGTTTGAACATAGCCAATAACCAGGGAAGAAGGGAGAGGTCATCTATCCACATCGAATAGCTCCAGATTTGCTTCCACCGACTTTCTCCTTTCCTGTCTTCCATGGTTTGGGAATGGTCAAATGGAACTTTGACCATTTGAAGACTTGTGGACTTCCACTTCAGGCTGTCTGAGGAATTCTGGGAGTTGAAGTCCGACAGGTCTTAACGAGTACCAACTTTGGACGTTCCTGTCCTAGATGGTTTGTTGAAGGCCCTGTCAAGAAACCAGGAGACCCACTGACAGATGCTACATGTCCCCTTAAGGTTTCTTTGGTCAAACACAAGCTTGACCCATCTAATCATGAGTCAGAAGCTTTTTTGATCCCGCTTCCAAGGGGAGCCAAAACGTGGAGATTCAGCCAAGTGGAAAATATCCAATAACAGCAGGACACATGAAATAGGAAATAATTGTTTTTCATCCTTTGCTTCTGAGATTCAGAAGCACACACACACACACACACACACACACACACCGAAACCCAGCCATTGGAAGCAATTTGAGTAGCTAAAGTTCTCAACCGAAGTTGTTGCTGTGAATGGAGGGGGGGGCAGGAGAAGTCACTGTTAGGAATATAAGTCACTCCAGGTAGTCCTCGACTTACGACGGCTGCAGCGATTCACTCAACTGTGACGAGAAAGGTCATAAAATAGGGTGAAACTCACTTAATGTCTCCCTTAACCACAGAAATGTGGGTCCTCCGTGAGTTGAGGACTACCCTATAGACCCCCTTCCAAATGGTGCGAATAGTAATTTTCGCTCTGGTCGTCCAATCTTAGAAAGGAATCCATGCTGGCAATTCCCCATGCCGACCAAACTCTCGTTTCAGTCTGTTCTGGAGTTTTGTTTTCGCTTTTAATCATTTCTGCCTCCTTCTTTTGCTCACGGGTGCTACCAAAGGTACTACCTCACTGATAATTTTTTAAAAATTACGTTCTTTTGAGGAACAGAAAAGCTAGGCAGGAGGAAATCGGGGTTTAAAAAAAAAAAAATCTCTTTTGAGTTGAATGTACAATCTATGCAAATTCTCTCTCTCTCTCTCTCTCTCTCTCTCTCTCTTTCACTCTCGGTGTCTTTCTCTGTCTCTTTTTCTCTATTTTGGTAATTGATAAAAGTAAAAGATGGGGAAAGTAAGAAAAAAAACCCTTCTCTTTAAGTATTAGATTTGTAAAACCTTGCCAAATAAACAGCAAGATACTGTACAGCTGTCTCTGATAAGCAGAGCTCTTTCATATCCGGCGCAATTGGTTGTGCTGCCTTTGTATATTATAAAAATAATAATAATAATAATAATGGCTCGTTCTTTGATTCCGTTTGTGATTAAGGAAATATATATATAGATATAAATATATATATCACCTTTGATGGGTTTAAAAACAAAAAAAAAACACGAAAAAAAATAAATAAATAAGAGGTTCTGTCCCTTGTCAAGACTAGCAGCTTTGATTTTTGCTGGGAATATGCTGGATACGTGCTCCATTGATTCGTCAGCTGCCATTAAGAACAGCAAAAAAAAAGCCTGTATTGGCTTTGTTTTCAAAAGTTTTTGAGACTTTAGGCTCTTGGTTGACAGATTTCCCTATGGGAATCCTTATTTCCAACTCAGTATTCATGCCATGGCATCCAGTGAGTTGCTCCTTTTTTTATGTTAAAGAAGCCTTAAGGTCTTTCATCGTGGGTTTTTTTTTCTTTTTTTAAATGTGGCCTTAATAAATAAATAAATAAAATAAATAATGATCGTGTTTGGAGGTTTTAGCTGTTGTATGTTCTTTCTTTCTTTCTGGACAATTGTCAACGTATTAAAACAAAACAAAACAAAACCCACTTTCAAACGGCTGTGGTCTTCTTTTCTTCTTCTCTTCCTCCTCCTTCCGTTCCTGCATAATTACCACATCCAACACTTAGTATAAGATGGCAGGAAGTCCTCGACTTACAACAGTTCATTTAGGGACTGTTCAAAGTTACTGTTCTGATGAAGGCTTCCCAAGACCGTAATTAAGCACACGCTTAGTTAAAACAACTCTTTGTTTTATTTCAACGCTGGGAATTATGTTCATTCCCAGTCTGTAATGAATCTCAAACAGTCCCTCGAGATAAGCACCCACCTTTCTCCCCTTTGAATTGCTGCCAACAACTCAAGTGCCAAATGAACTATTAAAAAACCAACCGAAGTACAAAATCCACACAGAGCTTCAAGGATTAATCTGAACAGAACAAACGAATTTGCTTCGTGCAAAAGTTTCGTCATCTTGGCCTGACTTTTATCCCTTATGGGAGGGCCAGTCACCTCCCAGCCTTACTCCTGAGTTGCCCCTTTTGTCTCAGCTGTTTTTGCCTTCTAGCAGTTCTGCGCACACGTGCACTGGGAACAGGCTCCCCTGGGTCCTCAGCCTTACTGCTGCCAGACTCTGGAGGCTCCAGAGGCAGCACCCCACTCCCAGATGGTCCTGGCCCCATTTCTGCATCGGACGCAGGACCTTCATCTGAGTCCTCTCCAGACTCCTGGACTGGTCTCCATTCTTCCCCACTGTCCAATTCCTCGGCTGGTCTGCAAACCGCAATAGTTACGATGTCACTGGAAAAAGAGACTTAACGACCATTTTTTACACTTACGACCATTGCAGCATTCCCCCCAGTCACTTGATCAAAATTCAGACGCTTGGCAAATACTGACTTCTACTTACGACAGTTTCAGCATTCCCCCTCCCCCCCAGGGTCACGCAATCCCCTTTTGCGACAAGCAACGATTCACTTCAGATTTCTTTTCAGGTGGGGGAGGGGGAGTAGAACTCCTTAGCATCAGAGCGTGTTAATAATAATATAGGAAATACTAATGCTCCGATGGTCATTTGGAAATGTCCTTTCTTAGCGAGCACCTAGAAGCCAAGAGGAACATAGGTGCCAAATGTCAAGTTTGTAGGCTTTATAGTTCTGGAGATGTTGTGATGATGCATGAGTGGTATCTTACTTTCATATATATAGAAGAAGATATATATATTTAAAAACATCCAGGGGTTTTCTACCCAGCTCACCTCAATTTTATGAATAAACCCCAAGGTTAGGACAGAATGATCAGGGCACCATTATCAGCTGTATTTTCCAGCTAAGTGGGGACCTATTTTAAATGTTCATCTCGCCAAGGCTCTTAACTGCTAACGACCCCGTTTGCATGAATTAGCGCAGTCATCTTTTTCAAATTCATTTAGCTGATGCCTTGTGTGCTTTAGCGATACCAAAAAGGACTCCAGAGACTCGGCTGGGGATAGAAGGGTAAGAGAGAATGATCTGATGCAGAGAACATTTGCAGAAAAATTGCCTTTTATCAAAAAAACAAAAAAAAACCCTAAGCATTGGGCCACTTGGGTTCTCCAAGCGCAGACGCCTATAATAAGGTGACCAAAACCATAGCTTTTTATTTACAATTTGTTGGCTCAGCACAGTAAACTATCACCGACTGTCTGTAGTTGCACAATGCAATGTGCTGAAACAAAGGGTCAGTGGAGGTTCGTCTTTAAATCTCCGGCTTGTTTGTTTTATGGCTGTTTGAGGTTGCTGACGTCTTATTGCTTTAAGAAGTTGGGTTTTCTTCACCAGAAGTCTGTGGTGATTCCTAATCATCCTGATCAAGACTACCCTTGGAATATTGCATCCCGTTCTGGACACCACAATATAAAAAAAGATGGAAATAGGGTGCGGAGAAGAACAACAAGAAGGATGAGGGGGCTGGAACAGTGGTGGAAATTCTACCGGTTTGGCCCGGTTTGGGCGAACTGGTAGTAAAAAAAAATACTACCATTTGGCCAAACTGGTATTTCTTTTCTTTTTTTCCACCTGACGATCAGCTGTTCCGATGATCGGCTGTGCCGGGATCCCCCTCGCTATCTTACTGCTTCGCCCAGAAGGCTTCCCTGAGGCCCAGGGAGGCAAAAAGGGGTGCGTGGGGGGGTGGGGTGTTGTGTGGGTGCCCCCGCACTCCATTTTTTGCCTTCCTGGGCCTCAGGGAAGCCTTCTGGCAGCAAAAATCTGAGGAATTCTGGGAATTGAGGTCCATACATCACAAAAGTTGTAGATATTTTCCCCAGAGGCCTTTCCAACTTCCCCCCCCCTCAAAAAAAAAGAAATTATAAAGGCTGTTTGAGCTCCCTTTCTCCTGTGTGAACCCCTGCTACCCTCCCACCTAATTGCCATTCTCTTATCATGTGGCCTAAACCTCGGTAAATGCAACTGCTTCCCATATTAGCCTGCAGTCCCTAGGAACCCCTAATATCAAACTTATCCACCGTACCTTCAACTAATCCTTTCCTAAAACTGCCTAAGCCAGTGGCCTTCACCAAGGAATGCTGTAAATTAATTAGACCACATTAAAAAAAAAAAGAACCCCTTTTTATCCAAAGTCATTCACAGGGATTATCAGATTGTTAAGAGCTTTGGCAGTAGGGAAGAAAATGGAAGAAAGCTCGGGACACAATACAGCTGAAAAGAAACTTCCAAAGGACAGAAAGTCTTCTGCAGGAGAGAAGGCTGAAGCCCAGCTAACAGAAAACAGAGCTTGGATGTTTTCTTGCAGAGATTTCATTGCCAAACTAGGAGAGGAGAGGAGAGGAGAGGAGAGGAGAGGAGAGGAGAGAATTCTTTATTGGCCAAGTGTGATTGGACACACAAGGAATTTGTCTTTGGTGCAAATGCTCTCAGTGTACATAAAAGAAAAAATACATTTGTCAAGAGTCAAAAATCATCAGGTACAACACTTAATAATAGTCATAGGATACAATAAGCCATCAAATCGGCTTCCCTGAGGCCCGGTCAAGGATGTTATTCAGGGGGTTGGGGGCAGGAGAAGTGGCCTGAGAGCAGAGCTGAACCTTCCTTAGGACTGAAGCTTCTATTTTTCCAGTGTAGACTCAAGCAGCAGATGGCAGAAAGGTAGATCTGGGAGTGAAGCTGTGATTCTGCAAGCAGCTCAATCTGCTTTGCCTGATTTTGGATAAAAGTTGCTCTTTTTTTAATTAAAAAAAATCAATATTTACATAAATATTTACAATATTTACATACAAGCCACGCCTACCCAGTCACATGACCACCGAGCCACACCCACAAATTAGGGCACGCCCACAGAATCAGTTTGTCAAGAAATTTGAATCCCACCCCTGCGTCAATAGTGGATAGTTTAAGGTTAAAGGAGTGGGGGGGTTAGAGAATGTAACAACAGAGTCAGGTAGTGCATTCTAGGCATTGACCGCTCTGTTGCTGAAGTCGTCCTTTCTGCAATCGAGTTTGGAGCGTTTTACCTTGAGTTTGTATCCGTTGTGTGCTCTTGTATTGTTGCGGTTGAAGCTGAAGTAGTCCTTGACTGGTAGGACATTGCAGCAGATAATTTTGTGTAATTGCCCAACCTTTCCCAAGGGCAAGATTCTGGCTCAGAAGTACTGAGCCTTTAAAAAAAAAAATAATAATAACTGAGCTTGAAAGAGCTGCCCTATGGACAGCTTAGGACTTTAGGGCTGAACTAGCCAGATCTTTGTTCTCCTCTTGCTCATAAGCTGCCACCTAAGGAGATCAAGAACCTTTCCAATCTGTTCTCCATCCCAACCCACAACCCCTTTGTCATGTCCCCCACCAGAAACTCACAGCCCTTTTATAACTAAACTTACAATGCAAAGGGGAGGGAGAAAGGGGAGGAATAATCAACTCCTTGAAACAGGTTTTAACATCAAAGCTCTGCAATAGAGAAGCCCTTTTCTTCGGGCCTGTCAGAATTCGTTAACAGGATTTGACTGCGTAAAACTCCATTTCAATCCAGGGCAAAACTTCCAGGACATAAAAGGAAGGATATGGGTTTTTCTAAAGACCCTTGAAGCTCAAATGCCCACATTAAGCCACCGTCGTAAATCTCAACCAGCCCATCCTGAAGGGTACAAGTTTGCAGGGCGATTGGAACCATTAAGTGACTTCCCAAAAGTTTGCAAATTATCTAATTCAGAGAAAAACAGCCACAGCCTGGAACCTGCTTCAGCGCTTCAAATAGCAAGGATCCATAAGCTAGCGCGCACACCTCGTAAACGGAGCGTGCACTTACAAACAGACATTACGCCGTCTTCGAGGTGTAAAAACCACCCATGGAAAATGGGACCCGCAATGTGGAGGCTTGGGTTTGGTTGGCAGGGAGCTGTGACTAACCCATCCCAGTCAAGGAGACATTTGCTGGCTCGGGGGATCCCCAGGAAGAGCCTTGGAACCAAATTCCAGGATGGCGTCACAAGGAGGAATTAAAAACTGTTTATGCGTTCAATTAAAACAGGAAATAGAACAAGCGTAAGTAATGCAATGTTATGAGTGCAACGACCCAATGTTTAAACAAATCAGGCTCCTGGTGAGCAGCAGAAGGCCTGAAAACTAAAAACAGATGGGAAAATATGATGGTCCCTGTTTGTTTTGATGTTAGGGCTACCTGTGGCTTTAATGCTGTTATTACCTGTAAACCCTTTGAAGTCCCCGTGGTTGGGAAAGGAGATAGACCGAATAAACAAGCATTTCCCAATCTGGCTACTTTGCAATTAGCAATAGCACTTAGACTTATATACCACTTTCCAGCCCTCTCTGAGCAGTTTATAGAGACGGCCTCTTTGCCCCCAACAATCTGGCTCCTCGTTTTACTGACCTCGGAAGGATGGAAGGCTGAGTCAACCTTGAGCTGGTTAGGATCGAACTGCAGGCAGTGGGCAGAGTTAGCCTGCAATACTGCATTCTAACCACTGTGCACCATGGATGGATGGATGGACGGATGGATTCCAACTCTGATTATCTGTTAATTTGTTAATCATATCAAATAATCTATTCCACTGCTCTTTAAATAAATTTTCACTTCATGTTTTCCATTCATTAATCCAGTAACAAAAACGTTTCATCCTAGATAATATTTTTCGACTCTTTATCCCCTATTATTTTCATTTCCAGCTTACCACCTATTTTACATATTTTCTTCTTTTACTTTCTCAAAGCCAATGCACAGCAAACAAAAAATAAAAATAAAATAAAACTAATACATTCAGGATCCACATGGTATTTCCCCCCCATTGTACAATGAATCTAACATTTACTCCAGAGATATTCATATAACCATTTCATATTTCCTCTTTGTTTCCGTTTAGCCAAATTTTGCCTATGGAATTTTATTTAATTTTCATTGATCACCTTTTTAATCATAATATAATAATCTCATTGCAAATACTTTACTTTACAATATAGTCAGTTCTAATTTAACGTATTCTTTGTTTTTCTAATATTCTTTGTATAATCAATTGCATTTTCTATTTCATATCTAATATAATATATATATATATATATAAATAAAAATAAATCATATTTCCCACAATTTCTGGTGGCAGACTGTTCCACTGGTTAATTGTTGTCATTGTCAGGAAATTTCTCCTTAGTTCTAGGTTGTTTCTTTCCTCAATTAGTTTCCACCCATTGCTTCTTGTCCTGCCCTCAGGGGCTTTGGAGAATAGCTTGACTCCCTCTTCTTTGTGGCAGCCCCTGAGATACTGGAAAGCTGGTATTATGTCTCCCCTAGTCCGTCTTTTCATTAGACTAGACATACCCAGTTCCTGCAACCGTTCTTTATAAGTTTTAGCCTCCAGCCCACTAATCCTCTTTGCTGCTCTCCTCTGCACTCTTTCTAGAGTCTCCACATCTTGACAGTACAAATATAACCCAAAGACATAGCCCAAATATATTTCCATAAAGCTTCAATTGCCGTGCTGCAAATAACTCGTGAATGCACAGCGATGATGCTCTTTCTAAAAACACATCTCCCCTCTCAAAACAAAATTACACTGCACTGAACAATAAAACCTCTTCTTGGTGACTTAAGGTTCATATTAGCTTTGCATCTTGTGGCCACAAAAAAGGGCTCATTGGTCTTATTCAACTTTTCACTGAAAAAATAAAGAATAAGATGAGTTGCGTTGGTGGATAACCTTTGATGGAACTTAGATAGGGAAAGTGTGCATAGTAAACCAGCCAATAATATAAAACAATCCTCTTGAACAACACATTTAACGGCACTGGGTTTTTTGTTTTTGTTTTTAAGGCAGCAAAAGAGCCAAAAAGCTGGATTCTCTTTTCTGTAAATCCAATTCAGCTGTTCCTCCTAATGCAATTTATTCCACTATGGTTTCTCCCCTGAAGGAACTGCTAATAAGACAAAATTGCCAAATCCTGAAATTGCTTAATTTATCCTCTTCCGCCTTCCCCAGCCATCCAGTCCCTCCCTTCGTGCTAGCTAAACCGAAGAAAATCCACATTTCAGGCCAAGCTAGAAAACAACTCTGAGTACACAATTTTTAAGAAGCGTACTTTTATTTCGGCCTGAATTTTCCGTTGTGCTCCTTTGAAAAAAGCTCATCCAGAGCCATTAGAGAAAAGAAGGGAAGGAGACTTTTTTTTTTAAAGTTGTGATGATAATTGTTAAGTACCAGATCAAAGACCATTTTGTGGTGGGGGGTTTTTTCTCCTTCCCCCTACTTTCTGGCAAATAACACTGAGTTTGTTTGCTGTATTGAAACTAGGGGTCCACAATTGGAGGTATGACATTCAGAAACATTGGTCTACCTCTTTGTAATACATATATATTACATTTTTAATACAAAAAGAAAAGAAAAGGGGAGGGAGAAAAGGAGGGAGGGAGGGAGGAGCAAGAGGAAGAATATTGAGAGTGAAAAAGAAAGGAAAGAAGGGAGAGAGGGAGGAAAGGAAGGAAGGAGTGGGAGGAAGAATATTGAGAGAAAGAAAGAGGAAAGAAAGGGAGAGAAGAAGGAAGGAACGGGAGGAAGAATATTGAGAGGGAGGAAGGAAAGGAAGGAATGGGAGGAAGAATATTGAAAGAGGAAAGAAAGGGAGAGAGGAAGGAAGGAGTGGGAGGAAGAATATTGAGAGAAAGAGAGGAAAGGGAGAGAGGAAGGAAGAATATTGAGAGAAAGAGAGGAAAGGAAGGGAGAGAGGAAGGAAGGAGTGGGAGGAAGAATATTGAGAGAAAGAGAGGAAAGGGAGAGAGGAAGGAAGAATATTGAGAGAAAGAGAGGAAAGGAAGGGAGAGAGGAAGGAAGGAGTGGGAGGAAGAATATTGAGAGAGGAAAGAAAGGGAGAGAAGGAAGAAGCGGGAGGAAGATATTGAGAGAAAGAGAGAAGAAAGAAAGGAGAGAGAGAAAGGAAGGAGCAGGAGGAAGAATATTGAGAGAAAGAGGGAGGGAGGGAGGGAGGGAGGGAAGGAAGGAAGGAAGGAAGGAAGGAAGGAAGGAAGGAAGGAAGGAAGGAAGGAAGGAAGGAAGGAAGGAAGGAAAACAGGACTGACCAACAGTGGGCTTTAATAGGGCTACCACGTCTGGGCTGCAGTGACCTGGCTCATCGTTAATGTCAATAAAATGTTATATATATTTTAATGGCTTTACTGACATCTACAGGTTGCCTTGTTCAGGCTCAAGTTACCAGATTTTGGAGATCTTGGTTAGCTAAGGAAGGAAGTTCTTAACATTACAAAAAGCAGAAGTAACAAGACAAAGAAGTCAACCAGGAATAAGGGGGCGCCTGAACAAGATCCATCTATATGACACTGACTAAGAATTGACACTGACTTGATGACATATAATCAGTCAATCCATTCATCCACCCTCCCATCCATCCGAGGTTGTCTGCACGTTTGAAACCCAGATCTAATAATCCTATGTTAACGTTCAGCCAGGAAGTCAAAAGTTTGGCCAGGATTGAAATAAACCAGACTTCATTCTTGAGTTTTCACTCATTTCAGAGCCATCTTGGTTTAACCATTTCTGCACCGTCATCTCTGTGCTGTGCGTGTATGTGGGTGTGGGTGTGGGTGTGGGTGTGTGCTTGTATGTCTTTGTGGATGCATCCTTGTGTGCTGGTTTGGGTTTTTAAGAAGGATCAAGAAATCCTGAACACACTACCCATGTGCTTCTATCTATCTATCTATCTATCTATCTATCTATCTATCTATCTATCTATCTATCTCTATCTATCATCCATCTATCTCATCTATATCTTCTATCTATCTATCCATCTATCTATCTCTATCTATCATCCATCTATCTCATCTATATCTTCTATCTATCTATCCATCTATCTATCATCCATCTATATCTTCTATCTATCTATCTATCTATCTATCTATCTATCTATCTATATCTATCATCCATCTATCTCATCTATATCTTCTATCTATCTATCCATCCATTTATCTTCTGTCTATCTATCATCCATCTCTATCATCTCTATCTTCTATCTATCTATCTATCTATCTATCTATCTATCTATCTATCCATCCATCAATCTCTATCTAATCTATCTATCTATCTATCTATCTATCTATCTATCTATCTATCTATCTATCTATCTACACACACACACACACACACACACACACCTTAAAAAATCACGAGCCACTGCCTATGGAACCCGCTTCATTGTTGTTCCTTGTTTAAGCAACATCTGGAACAAAATATTAAACACAAAAAAAAACCATTTTCGCTTGGGATTAACGTGTGTTTTGCGAAGAGTGGAAGCCTGCCGCTTGTTCCGTTGTTGTAATAGGCAATAAAAAAAATAGGTATTTTTAGTGTTTAAATATCCTTCAAACCAGCTGTTTCTGTCGCTCCTGGAGCCAAGGAAGCATTCATGGGGAGAACTGAGGGAGTGGGGGGAAGAGAGAGAGAGAGAGAGAGAGAAAGTTTGAAATGAAGGAGATGACATTAGCACAAACATCTGAGATGCTTACTGGAGTGGTAATTATGCAGCCCTTGGAAATTTTCAGGATAACGCTCCCTCAAGAAGGCTGTGAGGTATTCGTAGAGGTGTGTTATTAGGGCCCATCTATCACTGCTAAGGAAAACACAGGATTTCATCTGTCACGGGCCATAAAAACCAGGACAGCTAGTTCTGGACTTACAACAGTTCCTTTAGTGAACGTTCGAAGTTAACGTCCCCCTCACGCTTCACTTAGCTACCTCAAAATTATGTGACAGCAACACAAACTAGGAGAAGATATATATGCAGGGGTGGGCTGCTGGAGGTCCTCAGGGGTTTGGGGAGAACCCCTAAGATTCTACACAGTTTGGAGAACCCGCAAATCCCACTCCTGGCTGGCCCCGCCCCGCCCCGCCCACCTCACCTCACCCCTCCCCTCCAAGGACTCCCCACACGGCCTATTTTGGATGCAGGTAAGTGCAGGGCCTAAGTGGAGGCTCAGGGAGGGTGATTAGGACACGCCCACCATGGCCACGCCCACCCAACAACCAGGCAAAAAGAACCCATGGCTAAAATTTTTGACGCCCTGGATGTATGGGATTCATCCTCAGGTGACGCAATCCAACCAAGATCCAATTTCACACTGCGGTTTGAAAGGGTCAAATTGATTCTCTATAGGCGCTTGTAATCCGGGTCATCATATCAATTGGATTCGCTCTGATTTGACGTGGGCGCCTGCAATGTTTGAAAAGGCCCATCAAGCTGATTGATTCAAAGCACCTGAATGGATGGAATTTGCTGAACATTTGAATCAAAGCATCTCCCGGCGCTCCCTAAGTTCGCTTCCCCTTTGAAAGTCTCTGATGAAAGAAGTTCTTTTCATCAGTGAATGAAGAACCGATAGCTGAAAAGAAGAGCGGGGGAGGGGGGGAATTTTGTCTGATCATCGTAATTTCAGATTGCTATCAAGTCCTTAACATTACCTTAACATTGTCAAACTGCATCAGGGAAATTAAAGAATGATGTCAGCTGTATGTCCATCTTAATGGTTCCAATCATGGAGAGATCATCTGTTGTTATGGTATCTAAAAACATCTCCTGGTTGCCTTTTCAGAGTTGCTAAATCTCAGCCAAATCTCAGCTCAATCTCGGGTATGTCTAGTCTAGTGAAAGGAAGGATTAGGGGTGACATAATAGCAGTGTTCCAACCTATTCCACAAAGCATCTGAAGGCTGCACAGGAAGCAATGGATGGAAACCTAAGCAAGGAGTGAACCAGGGGTGGGATTCTACCAGTTCGCACCTATTCGCTAGAACCGGTTGTTCACATTCTAAGCAGTTCAGAGAACCGGTTGTTAGAAGAAATTACTGGGCTAATCCTGTAAGGAAGGCAGGAAGGAAACATTCTGGTGTTGCTTACAGAAACTGCCTCTCCGTTAACCCTTATTACATTCTTGGCAGGACTAGACTTCTTGTCTCAGGAACGTCTCTGTAGGTTTTTCCCCTCCTTTGCTAGTACTTTGCTTGTGTGGAGTGATCATTCAGAGTTACAGTGGCGCTGAAAAAAGTGACTTATGACCATTCTTCACACTTACGACTGTTGCAGCATCCCCACAGTCATGAAAGGCCAGGCAAGGAGATGCGTGCCTCGATGTGGGTGATATTGAGTTGGCCACCCCCAGCCAATAACATGACCACCAAGCCACGTCCACCTGGTCACAAGACGACCAACCACGGGCCACCAACTAAGCCACACTCACAGAACCGGTTGTTAAAAATTTTTGAATCCCACCCCTGGAGAGAACCAATCTAGAATTAAGGAGGCATGTCTTGACCATAAGAACAATTAATCAGTGGAATGACTTGCCTTCAGAACTTGTGGGTGCTCCAACACTGGAGGGTTTTAGGAAAAGATTGGACAACTATTTGTTATTCTGTTGTTCAGCCATCTCTAAGATCTGTTAATCTCAAAAGCCTTGGGAATGCCTTTTATGCGGGATCATTTCCAGACGTATGGGCATCTATTTGAAGATAATCCTGGTTTCATTGATGTTTCATTTGGGCCCGACATCATAGACAATCCTTTTAATGGTTGAGTGAAAGCCCAGCTGGAGCCTTTTGAGAAGCATCTAGAGTCATCCAGAGACTTCAGAGCACTGAGATGAAACTAAAACACAGCAAAGATGTAATCTTCTCTTTACTGTATTAAACCCTTTCGGGAAAGATTCAGATTTTCAACGTATATATTTTCTGTTTGTAGGGTGAAACTAATTAAGGAGAAATATTGAAGGAAGAGAGTATTTTGACACAAAGGAGCTGATGAAGAAGTTCAACCTGAACTTGTTAGTAGTGTCGCTACAAAATCAACCCTCTTAAAGAAACTCCTTTCGAAAAGGCTGCGCATGATCTGGAAAATATATTCTGAAGTAAGCTTAGCCCTCAGCGGAAAGTTAGAACATAGCTGTGCGATATATAAGTAAAAATAACGGCGAGTCAGTCTTCCTTTGCTACACAAATTACTAGTTCAGATGAATGTGACTCGTTTGCATTATGGTTGGTTGCACAGTTAGCCAGATGTTCAGAATGGAGTTGGTATTTTTGTCCACCTGTCGATTCCTTCCCAAGAACCTAGACAGATGTTGTTTGATGCTGTTAGAGGTGTCATCGTAGGATGTAAGCTTTCAAATAAAGCTGCCTTTTGCAATTGTCCTGTAGTGATTTTGTCAATGCCGATGGTGTTCAAGGGCTGCTCCAGATATTTTGGAATTGCACCAAAGGCACCTCTCACTATTGGTATAATCTTTGCTTTCTTTTGCCACAGTCATTCTACTTCCTTTGCATTTTGTGTTGTTGTTTTTTTCCAGTTCTTCCTCTTCTAGTCTGCTGTCTCCAGGTACTGCCACATCCACTATCCAGACTTTGTGGTCTTTCTTATCGACAACAGAGGTTTGGGCTTTACATGGTAGGTGCTTGTCTGTTTGAATCCTAAAGTCCCCGAGCACATTAGCTTCTTCGTGTTCTATTCTTTTGTCTATTTTATGATCTGATCACTTCTTGCTTGAATTGTCATTCTCATCATCTCATCTTTCTCACCTCTCACCTTTCCTACTTCCTTCTCATATTGGTAAATTGTGATTTTATCAATTGTGTGTATCTTATGATTTATGATCTATGACTTATCACTTTGTTGTTTGCTTATGCACCAGAGACAAATTCCTTGTTTCTCTAATCACACTTGGCCACCAAAAAAATTCTATTTTATTCTATTCTATTCTTCCATCCCATTCCATTCTGTTATTCCATTCCATTCCATATTTTCTATTCTGTTCTATTCTATTCTAGTCTAGTCTAGTCTAGTCTAGTCTAGTCTAGTCTAGTCTATTCTATTCTATTCTATTCTAGTCTAGTCTAGTCTAGTCTAGTCTAGTCTAGTCTAGTCTA
>NW_020769332.1:10091859-10154441 GCF_900518735.1 Pseudonaja textilis | reverse complement strand
AAGGAAGGAAGGAAGGAAGGAAGGAAGGAAGGAAGGAAGGAAGGAAGGAAGGAAGGAAGGGAGGGAGGAAGGATGGGAGGGAGGGAGGGAGGAAGGAAGGAAGGAAGGAAGGGAGGGAGGATGGGAGGGAGGGAGGGAGGGAGGGAGGAAGGAAGGAAGGAAGGAAGGAAGGAAGGGGCACACACTTAAATATTTGTACACCGCTTCAGTGCTTTTACAAGCCCTAAGCGGTTTACAGAGTCAGCCTATTGCTCCAAACAATCTGCACCCTCATTTTACCAACCTCGGAAGGATGGAAGGCTGAGTCAACCTTGATATAGAACAGACTCACGTTTCCTTGATGCTATCATGCAGTCTTGCTGGCTAAAACGTTCAGGGTTTGGTTCAACTGTAGATCGGTTACAGGATAAAGATAACTCATTATTGGACAAACGGCATTAAAACAGATGAGCAAAACAACACCCGGAGCCATTAGTCTTCGTTTCCAGCGCATGGACTTTAATGTGCCATTATTTCGATCCCATCATGAATTTTATTTTATTCTTATTCTTATATTTTATTCTTTTAAAGGCTTTTCTTCAGGATGGTCTCTCTCTCCAGATTGGTCTGCGGGTCTTTCAAAGATACATGCGTGGGGTATATGCATCGGATTCGTCCGATTTGCTGCCGTTTCTCTTTCCTTTCACTTTTTCCGCAGAGGTGGATCTTCGCACTTGTCTTTAGTAAGACGAGCCGGATCCTCTTTTCCTCAAATGAAGAGCGCTGGCTTGTCTCCGATGATCCATCGGCTTTCTTGGCTAGGGAGGACGACGTGATGTTCTCGGGAGAATTCTTCACCAAAGTTCAAAAGCATCGGTACAATGTGCCATTGTCGGCAAACTTGTAAACTTACCCACTACTCCAAACAAGTTTTCCAGACAACCTAGGACTTACAAAGCCCCACACTTATCATGGAAGTCAGATGGCTGGGTAATTCTTACCCGATTTGGAGAACACCTGGGTAAAGCTGACAGGTATCTGACAAACTTTGGGAGGACTTTTGGAAATATGGACATTCAAAACCGCATTCATTTTGCACAGCATTTCAACCCAGGAGTTAAAACACCTAACAACTCTTTGACACTTTTGTCTTTTTGAGCCTCTGGGGTCTTGGACATCATACCAGATTTAGGAAAACAGTGAAAAAAGTTTCGACCAAACCATTTGAGCCTCTTGGAGGCCAAGCGCGCCCTCTGCTGGGATGTGAATTCTTTTCACTCACACATCTCAGAGCTTTTCTTACTGATAAAAGAGTGGGTGGGAGGGGATTCTAGCAGGAGAACTCTGGGAGTTGAAGTCCACATTATCTTAAGAGTTGCCAAGAGTGAGAAAAACTGAACTAGAGCAGCGGTCGCCAAACAGTGGGTCGGGGACCACTGGTGGCCCGTGAGAAAATTTTGGTGGTCCGCAGAGAAATGTCACATCCAAAGCAATTCATCCAGGCTGCGCGGGAACACAAGGCTACACCGCCCACATGGCCTGCAAGGCTTGGGGTCACTTGCATTGCAAACATGAGGTAGTGAGGGGAGGGGGGGGCAAGGACTAGTCCCATGTGCATCGCCTGGCCGCTAAGCTGCTTCTTTCGGCTTCTGCTTTTGGCTGCACGCAAGGAAAGCAGCAAGTCTTTTTCTCCCCCAAACTCCGCTAGAAATGAGTCTTTGGGACCCTGCAAGGCATCCTGCTCCAAGAAGTTGAGCCGGCACAAGTCTCACAAAGACTCATTTCTGGGGAGTTTGGGGGAGAGAAAGAAAGACTTCTGCTGCTTCTGCTGTTTTCCTTGCACGAAGCCAAAAGTCTCTCTCTCTCCCTCCCTCCCTGAGAAAGGAGCTGGAGATGATATCCTGCGATCCCAAATAAAGAATGATTGATCGGTAGGAAAACGGGGTGGGGAATTTTCCTGCAGACTTTTTGGGGGATTTTCCCAGTCTCTGGTCTGCAGGGTTTAAAATTATGAGTTTGGTGGTCCCTGAGATCCAAAAGGTTGGCGACCCCTGAACTAGAGTATAATACAGGTAATCCCCAACATACAACAATAGAGCCCAAAATTTCTGTCACTAAGGAAAGTGTGTTTAAGTGCCAGTGCTTTTAAGCGAATCACTGCAGTTAAAGTTAGTCACACCGTTGTGAAGTGAAGCTGAAAAGGAATCACACGATGTTGGGTATATGGATACACCAACCAGGTTTGGGTTGAATAAATATGTAAACCTAGGATTAAGTGTTTTGTAGCTTTAAGCACAAGAAACTGCAATGTCATTGTGGGTGCGGTTGCAGGCAGCAATATAGGTAGGAAGGGAAACGTAATAGACCCTGCTTCTGGATGCACCTGGTTCTGTTCCTGGTCTGCTGCCTGCTGTTTTGGAACGTCTGCTTGCTTTTGGAGGCTACTGTGCCAGATACCATTTCAACTGAACACAAAGACTGTTTGCTTGGTGAGCTGTGGATTCAGCGTTGTCTTTGAGAGAAAGGTATCGGGAGGAGAAAATTTACAAGCAGATAAAGACATTGTATTTACTGTTAATGGACTTGATAACTGGATAGATATACTGGATAATGATATATGGACTGAATGACACTTCTTAATCTCTGTGTGTATTAAATAACTATTTTAAAACCACAAACAGTGTTTTTGTCTCCAGTGTGTGTATACTCTTGGGCCCACTCTCTCTCTCATTTGCCTGCCTGGCTTGACTGCTGCTGCATACTCTGCTTGGGGGTTTATCCCCAAACACTAACACACGACACCCAGGATGCTGCAACCATCGTAAAAAACAACCAGAGCTGCCAAAACATCTGAATACGGACAACCATTTGTCTGAAATGGTATATATATATAGGGTTTCCTGTCTGAGTAGGGAGGGAGGGGGTTGGTCTAGAAGACCTCCAAGGTCCCTTCCAAATCTGGTATTCTGATCACATGACCATGGGGATGCTGCAATGGACCCAAGTGTCATAAATCACTTTTTTCAGTGTTGTTGCCGTTGCGGTCACTAAACGAATTGTTGTAAGCCGAGGACTACCTGTATAGTAGGATACAGAACAGAGTGGACATTGATGGACACCTGAGATGATGAGGGAGGCTCGTTCTGTGAAAAACTTCGCTCGAGTTATAAGAAAAGCAACGAAATTTAGTATATGCTGAAAAGTTAAAACTCACTCTCATTTTGGTTACAAATACATCACAAAGAAAGAAGATATGGAAACACCAATCCCACATCCAAGAACAATCCGTATACTGTTCCAAATAAATTTCCTATCACAAGTTTCAGTTTAAATCAGAAAAAGAAACCTGAGATAATAAAAAAAATTAAGAAATACAATCCATTTTTTTTCCCTGTGGGCCTCCATCAGGAAGGAGAAAATCGCAAATGCAAGGAGCGTTGCCAGAAAACATGGAAAAATGTGAATACAGAGGAATACTTAACTTTGGGGCTTGCTTCCCAGACAGACCATTATGCAGAGAGAGAGCAGAGCATGTTTTAAGTTCAGTGCTCGAATCGTCCTTCTTGCAAACACCACGGTGAAGAATAATACCAATGGCTGCATAAAGTACATTAAAATCCAAGGCACGGATTTACTTTGGCATCTTGTACGGTCACTGCTATTATCTAAAAAACAGGATTACTTTGGGCAGGGTGACACATTAAAAGAGAAAAATATTCTAGGCACTTGTGGAATACTGACCCATAAGGATTCACTTCAAGACACTGGCTTCAAAGAGTCCTTTTGAACAATTTATTAATTTGTCTGCTTTTTTTTTTTACAAGTTTAGAAAAAGAAACCCAGGATTTTCCCTCCTGTATGCTTTCGCCTCGCTTCCTCGTGATCCATGATGCCAGCTGATGTGGTCAGGACAATGTACCTGTTAAGAGAGGAGGAAGATGCTGGTGGAAAATGTGGCCTGCAGTTTATTCCTGAGCAACAGAATCATGACTGTCTTGGAAGAGCCGATCCCACTAGAAGAGTAAAGGTCTGCCGCAGGGCTGCATACATTCACTGGTGCCCATGTTGCAGACCCTCTAATGCACCCCAGTTGGTGGTGCCTTAAATGGGACCGCAAATTCTTCTTTGGCAATTAAATTCTCCAATTTTGGCCGGGGAAAAAAAGTCAAAACAGATACATAAAGTATGTACAATGTGAGCTTATGCACCAAAGACAAATTCCTTACGTGTTCAGTCACACTTGGCCAATAAAGTATTCTAATTCTATTCTATTCTACTCTAATTCTATTCCGTATTCTATTCTGTACTGTATTCCGTATTTTATTCTAATTCTATTCCGTATTCTATTCCGTATTCTATTCTATTCTATTCTAATTCTAATTCTATTCCGTATTCTATTCTATTCTATTCTATTCTAATTCTAATCCGTATTCTATTCTATTCTATTCCATTGCTTTTGATAAGCTTTAAGGGATCTAACTGCACATTATTCATTTGTACCCATCTTTTATTTTTACAATTCAAAGCAGTGAACTTATCTAACAAAACTTCCTCTTAATTTCCGCACAACAACCCTGTGAGGTGGGTTGGGTTGGGTTGAGAGAAGAACTGGCTCAAAGTCACCCAGCTACTGTGCCTTTGGTGGGACTAGAACTCAAAGAGTTTCCTGGTGATTGGCCCAAAGTCACCCAGCTGCTTTTGAGCCTAAACCGGCTCTCAATTTATTCCCAATATAAGCTCAATTTTGCCCATTGCCCCTGTAACTCCAACCATCAGACACACCTGCTTCTGCCCCATGCAGAAGATTTTTTGTAAACGACAAAAAAATCAGTAAACGACAGCCAACCCCTTAAAACAGCCAAACACCCTTGCTCATTCTAGCAGTGCAAACCAACTGCATATTTTAAATTTGTGAAACCCATTTCTTGCAAGCGTGAGAGTAAAATAAGCGGAAAGCTTGCTTGCCCATTCCAGTTCTGCCAACGGTGCATGACTAGAGCTGAGTTGGAACAGGCCAGCTTTAACGGAGCTCAGCTCGAATTTAAAACGGAAAGCTTGAGACGTGTTATAACCACACAGAGTCGACACCGGTTTTTAAGACGCCAAGAGTGCCATTTTTGCTCTCCGTGTAGTTTTCACCGGAAGCCGGAACGACGACAGGAGCAGCAAAAGGCAGGGTTCAAAACAACACAGACCACCTTCCCATCTTTCGGCATTTTCGTTTCTCTCAACGAATTTGGGTTGTTGGTTTTTTCTGACTCATGCTTACCCGAACTGACGTGAAGGCAGCAGGTTGTTCTGCCACTTTTCCAAGTCTTTCAGCTGGACATCGAATCTGGGACTGATCACACCACACTGTCCAAACAGGAAGAAAGCAAGGAAGATGATTGATACTGGGGCCCGCGTTGTGTGGCTTACGCCATTGTTTTGTACTGTCCTGTGAAGGCTGTGGCCTCAGAGCTAGGCTTAAACCCTCACACAGCCTTTCCCTCTTCTGCCCTACCCAGATGCTTTCAGAAGCAGTTGTAACGCAACGGACAAGGGGACGGAAAAAGGGCAGAAATGGAGCACGTATACCTGGAAAGTTATTTATTTATGGATATAAATATAACGGAACAAATTCAGGTTTGGGCCTTAAGGCGGCAACACAGGTAAGCAACGATGCTGGTTACTTGGCACATGTTTAACACCACTACAGCCTAAGATGCACTGGTTGCCATTGTACCTTAGGGTGCAAGTCAAGGTGCTGGGGTTCACCTGTAAAGCTCTCTATAGCTTGGGACCAGGTTACTGAGGGCCTGGCTTTCCCCAGTTGTTTATACCTGTCAAACCGGTCCAGCAAGGTGGGCATGCTTTGGGTCCTGTCAACTAAGGGATGCCAGGTGGTGTGGAACCAGGTGTGCCCTTTCTGCCATAATGGAACATTTGCCTTCCGACAATGTGCCCAGACTTGTGTGGGAAACGACTGTGTCTTTTGGCTGTATTTGAATTCTTTTTACAGGGAACAAACCTGTGTCTATCACTAGTAAAAACCGTGTTCTTTATTTCAAGGGCCATTCCAAAATATTTAGATCAGAGGGGCAATGACTTAACTATGAACGTATTCTGATTGTTTCTATCTGTATTCCTTTTATATTTTTGATAGGGTCAAATGACTAGATCGATAACGTTTCTATTCTACTAACTTTGGACTGTGACATTGCACTCAACTGCTGTGTTTTGATTTTCGTACTCGTGCAGTTTTTAGTTGGCATTGTTCGCTGAGCAGAATCACTTGTTACAATGGGCAACTATACTATTACTCAACTGGTGTGAGTAAATAAATTTTTAAAATGTATTTATTTGCTGTGGTGCTCGAGAGTATGACAAGAAACAATGGCCTCAGCAGGATTCAAACTCAAAATCAGAATGAATGTCTTGAATAACGAGAGAGATTAAGAGCAGTACATGCTGCCTCCTGGACCGGTAGGTACTCTGGAGAAAACTGGTTTTCTTAAAAAAAAAAAAAAAAGATTTGGACAGACACTTGACTGCAATGATCTGAAGCAGGGGTCCCCAAACTTGGCGACTTTAAGACTTGTGGACTTCCAACTCCCAGACTTCTCCAGCCAGCTTTGCAATTCTGGCAGTTGGAAGTCCACAAACCTTAAAGTTGCCAAGTTTGAAGACCTCTGATCTGTGGATTCCTGCGTCGGTAGAAAATCCTTTCCAATTCTGACTCTTTCATCCCCACTCAGCAATTATTGGGGGAGGGGGGGGGAGAACCCAGACATCACTCAGCCACCCACACCAACTCACAACAGAGTTCTACACAGCCACTGAATATTAATGGGATATGAAATTACAAAGCCCCATGACTCTAGCTCTAAAGATGCTGGATTTAAAGCAGAATAAACTCTGCAACACCCTGACACCGAGAAGAAAACTGTGAAGCACAAAATCCTTTTGTTTCTAGCTTTAAGCACGCAGCTGTGCTTTTAGCCTCCTAAATCCACAAGCGAGCCGGCCTGCAATTTGAGGGAAAGGAACCATGCGACACCAAGGAGACTTAAAAGCTACTGCAGGACTGTTTGCTTCTGTCAGGAGAGAGAATCAGAGGGGGCATTTACTGGCATGATAGCTGCCCTTCTCTCTCTCACTCCGGGCAGCCTGAAAAGCAATTAACCTTCCCTTCCCAAGGCCAACCCTGCAGGGGTATGGAAGGCGTCTCTTAGGAACTGGGCACTGACCCAAACTCTGCTCTCCCTCCAGGCCCAAGCGTGGCCAAAAGGAGGGTTCAGAATTGCAGAGGCGTCTGTTGCAATCCCGGAGAATCGTTCTGGCAAGAAAAGCGAATGGCTCAACAGTTAAAGATGCTGAGCTTTTCGGCTGGAAAGCGGGCAGCCCAGGTTCGAGACCCGAGTGCCGCATGATGGCTTGAGCTCCCCGAAAGCCTGCCGACGCAAGCAGGTAAACAGGTACCACCACTTCAGTGGGAAAGTAACAGCACCTTGGTATACAGTCATGCCGTCCACATGAGCAGGGATGTGTCTTTGGACCAGGCTGGCTCCCTTAGCTAAGAAACAGAGATCAGCACTGCCCCCTAGAGTCAGGTATGACTGGACGGGGGAAATGTTTTACCTTGATACTGCAATCCTGGTGGTTCGTCTGGGCAAGAAAAGATAAGGGGGCCGCAACCTCCTGCTTGCACCAACAGAAAAGGTCACGCAGGGGCTAAAGGAGCTTGCTGGGTGGGCCTCACAGCCTAAAAAGCACCTGGACTCCCGTTTCCCCTGGCGAGCAAGACCCCACACTCTCCATTTCTGACTCGAGGAACCTATAGCCGAAGACTTCCAACGCGAAATGAAGGATCCGTAAGAACGCAAATAAAATCTTTCCAACACCAGGAAGAAACAGCTCGGTGCTAGGTTTAAAACTAGCTCGGGATCACAAAGCAGCAGGATTTTCATGGGATTCTTCCTCTAGCAAACTATTTAAAACAACAACAACAACAGGAGGGGAAAAGAGGAGCAGTTACGACCGCCTCAAATCGTTTTATGATTTTCCTTTTGCTCTGAAAAAAAGGATTTTGCTTTGAGGGCTTAATTTGGGTGATAAGAGCCCACAGCTACAGCCGCATTGGAGCTACCCCAGTTAAGAATTCAGAACTTTGTGACAAATGAACAGAATGAATTTTGATTTGTACCAAAATGAGTAGAACCGAGGCAAGTCAGTAACCGGCACTGAATTTGACAAGACTAGCAATTCTCCAGGAAGAGAGCCAAACCAACGTTGGGAGAAACGCTATTTGTTTCAACCTTCTTAAAAACAAATCTCTGACACAAACAGGGCTGTCTAAGAAAGTCTTCCAGTTATGAGAACCTCAATCAAAAAAAAAAAAAAAAGAGGGGGGGGAGAGGCTGGCTTCTACAAGTTATATCAAAAAACCTATCCAGAATTCATGTTTGCTCATGCACAGGAGAAGCAAGAATGCCTGCCTAGATTAAACAGATTTATCATTCTAATAATCCAGCACAGAACTCAAAATTTATCGCTGGAGCTGTTTCATTTGACCTTTATGGGAAACTAGAAAAAGCAATCACTCTCTTGTATCTGACTCAGAAAATGCAGAATTCACAGATGAAGTTGTGAAAGATTTGTCTCCTAACCGTCCTGGGCATTTTCCATATAAACACGTCGCCTCAGTTTTTCTGGGCAGTCCGTTACTTAGTAAAAGAAACGTTTCCAATAATCCTGTGAAACCCAGCCACCTTTCTCCAGGCTTCAGAGCTGTTAAAGACCCTGGGATTTTTTTTCCCCAGGGTCTCTGGTCCGCGGGATTTAAAATGATGAGTTTGGTGGTCCCTGAGATCCAAAAGGTTGGCGACTCCTTGTCTAAGGAACGTTAGGAACCGATGCTATGAATCCAGGCTAGGAGATCTGTTCTTGCCTTTTGCTAATGGCAAGAAGCCACACAATTTTACACAGGTAATTTATGGAAGTGGCTATAACATGCCCTTCACCTTGCTGTCCATGTCTTCCCTGTGGGTGTGATTTGTTCTTTTACATCTGAAGGTGAGGTGGACCTACTGTTCTTTTAGGTCAAAGCACAAGGGCAAAAAGCTTCAAATCCAATGGACCACATTGTAGTGATACACAGACAAAAAAATTATGCTTCACGGTAGGACGTTTCCTCCAAGTGAAATAAATTTAAAGACGGGGAAAAAATGTACTTCTTCCCAACATTCAATCCGAACCTAGCTTGAATTCCTACCTTGTTAAGCCTGCCTGTGAGATTCACAACAATTTTCCCAGCTCTGTGGTCATCGATGATCTCAAATTCACCTATGTAGCCTGTGAATGAAAGAACACGCAATCCGTTACTTTCAACGTCTTCATCCAAATTGAGAACTTGAAACACTGGGTACTATTTGGGGTGAAACAAACCCAATCATTTATCATTTCACAGTAGCATTACTCAAGGTAGCGAGATCCGCTCTAGAGTACAGGCTAATACCAGATTGGGTCATGAAGCCCAAACGTATGAAGAACGCCTTCAGGATTTGGGTTTGTCTAAAGAAAAGAGGAATTAAGGGCGACATGATAGCAGTATTCCAGTATTTGAGGGGCTGCCACAAAGAAGAGGGAGTCAAATTATTCTCCAAAGCACCAGAAGGCAGGACAAGAAACAAGGGTTGGAAACTAACAGCGAGGACAATTAACCAGTGTAATAGCTTGCCTTCAGAAATCGTGGGAGGTTTTTAAGAAGAGACTAGACAGTCACTTATCTGAAATAGTATAGCTTCTCCTGGACTAGAAGAGCTCCAAGGTCCCTTCCAGCTCTATTCTATTCTAAGGTCTAAGTTCAAATCCCTGCTTGTAAGACCTCATAAAAGATCACCAGAAATTTAATAACTTACAGATACCAATACAGGTAGTTTCTTGACTTACAGCCACTCATTTAACAACTGTTCAAAGCTACACAGGCGCTGAAAAAAGCGATTTACAATTTCGTCCTTGCACTTATGATCAGCGCAGCATCTCTACATGATCAAAAATTTGGGTGCCTGGCAACTGGCAGATATTTACGATGGTTGCATCCTCCTGAGGACACGTGATCGCCATTTGAGGGAAGCCGGATTCACTTAACAAGGGGATGATTCAATAAACAGCTATGACAAAAGCAGTTGTAAAATTAGGGGCAACCCATTTAACAAGTTCAGTCTTCCCAACCCAAAGGTTGACGATTTCGGACCATTTCTAACAGCCCCAGGTAACATACAAGGGCGAGTATTTTCCCAAATGTTACACGTTGGAGTTTGAACGCCCTGGTACTTACCGTGTTTCATCATCACAGTTAAGAACCGGACGATTACTTTGGAGCATGGCCTGATGAGAACTTGACGCTTTCCACGTTTCTCTGCATTGTTGATGCTTTTAAGAGCATCGGCCAGAACATTCATGCGCACCATGATGCCTGCGAAAATAACACAAAAACATTTTGAGAGCTTGTTAGGATTCTGGAATTGCAAGTGATGCTTTTAACACAGGGTGGCCTGAGGATCTCTGGGATCCCCCAAGACCCTCTCAAGGTTTTACGAATTCAAAATTATTTGCCAGCCTCCACTGATCATTAAAATCCCATTGAACAACCGCTGAGAAGCAGTAGTGACAGCAAATGCATGCATACACACACACACACACACACAAAATAAACTCTTTTTTTTGGGGGGGGGGGTCCTCCATAATTTTTAAAAGTGGAAAGGATTCCTGAGAGAAAAAAAGTTTAAGAAACATTGGTTTAATAGGTTGTTTACTTATGTTCAGCGCAACACAAAACATTGCAAGATTATTCAAAATTCCACTATTTGGACACATGAAGGCTTTAGAAATGTTTAGTTTACTTTATTGTCATTGCACCTCGTACAACAAAATCAAACACCATCTTCAGTGCGCATCATGACCGTGAAAATAAACACAAACACACATCCTTCACCCTCCACACATTGAAGCGAAAACCCGCAACACCGCACCAACACTGCACTATACAGCAGAATGCAAAAGAGCTACTGGCCTGGGATAGAAGTTGTTTTTCAGCCGATTTGTCCTTGTTTTTATGACAGGTGATACAATGAATTACATGCATTACCTGTGTAACCCCCAAGAAGTATGTTGCAGACAACAAAGCAGTGAATTCAGCAGATACATTAAATGTAATTTCATTAATAGTGTTGAATGAAGGAGATGGTCCTGTTTGGGTTGCAACTTTTCACACTAAGGCCCAGCTAACTTACAAAACAAATTGGCTTTCTTCCAAATTCAGCAAATAATATATTATAAAGCTCAAAAGAGTAAACATGAAAAAAAAACAGAACTCCTAAGAAAATATTTGATTCATTTGTAAATTCAAATTCAATTGTCAGAGGAAACATCCAAAGAATGTTACAGATCTATCAAGCCAAATCACCTCTCTTCAAAGTAGTTGCTCTTTCATCTGATTCCTTTTAAAATGAATAATTCTATCTATAAATTTTTATGTTCAGCATCTAAAGTACTGATTTTACACTAAACTAATTTAGCTCAAGTTAAGGATACAGTTACACAAATGTTAATGGAACAAGTTTGCTTATTTTCTCCAGTTAAAAATTTGGCTGGCTTGTACCCAGAATTACTAAAAAACTAAAAAGATAAAATGCTATTAAAAAAAAAACTTAAAAAAAGCTCCATTAGAAAGTTTCAAGTCATCACACAAAAATAACCCAAAGTGTGAATATCTATTTGCAAAAATTGCATCAATCCAGGATAAAATATAAATTTAGCTCACTCTTGAGAGCTATTTAAATCCAGCTGTTATTTCAGCAATCGTAAGTTTGAATGCAAAAAAGCTTTCAGATCTTGACTTCACAAGGTATTCCGTGATCTTGTTCATCTCCTTTTAATACAGATCAAAGAAAACTTTTCAAACACAAACCAAGATGACTTAAAACAGAACTGTAAAACTTTTTCTTGGCAGATATTATCAGAAACTTGCTGTGAATTCCATGAATTGACAATAAAATGCAGGAATTAAACTGGTAATATCTTCCCGAAACATATACTAAATACTAAATTTAGAAAGGAGACAGAATTTTCTCCTTATCCAGAGGCATGAGCTGGTTTTGCCTATGTTGAAAGCTATTATTTTGCATATATACACAATGTTTAATTTGTTTTGGGGATAAAAGTTGCAACTGAGAAGTTCTGGTCCCTATTCTTTGGATTTATCCCCCTAAATTTCTGCAAAAAGCTTAAAGCCAAACAAAGCATCATGGGCAGTTGGTATATTCTTCTAGAGCACAGATCATCCCAAGCTAGTATCTCTCCCAGATGCATGTCGCTACAAGTTCCCACACTACAACCACCATGCAACTTGGGAATCCTGGGAGGAATTGTCCAGCAATACATTTGGAGAACACACAATATGGATCCATGCGCAGGGTTGACATGGATGTAAGCGGAATTTCAGCACTGGGAGGCACAAGACTCCTAAATATGATTTGCAAAAAACCCCAAAAACAAATAGCTGGGGTTTCCAATAGGCTTTTGCCTTGAATTGGCCAAGTCAACCTCTAAACCCTCACCTGTAGCATGGAAGAGATGCGCCATTAATTCTGCCCTCAACCATCATGGCTACACAGGACGGGCACTTGAGGCAACAAGTGGGCCCGCCCACGTTGCAAACTTGAGACACGGGTTTAAGGGGGGGGGAAACCGGACTGCCCCCCCCCACACACTCTGCAAGAGATCCAAGGCGTCTCAGCCCCAATGCCAACCCAGGCTCTGCTGCAGCCCAATCCCAGCCTCCTGGCCCAAATTAGTACAGGGGCTTCCCTAACCAGGATTGCCTTTTTCCAGCACCCCACCACTACCAAGCAAGGTTCTAAAGGGGGCTGCTTTGCACTGCCCTGCATTAGCCTGTTCCCACGACTGATTAACCAGGGTATCCTGGGTTCACACGACACGTGTTTAACCTAGTGGGAAGGGAACTGGGCTCTGAAGTTCGGGCCAGCCCCTCTCGGCCTCCGTCCTTCCTTCCCGACTGAGGCCTGTCCCGCCGACTCACGCCCAGCTCGCTTCCCCAGCTTGCCTTCCAAGCTCCACTCCCAGGCATTCCTCTCCTAACCAGACGCCGCCGCCGCCACCACCACTACCAACCCCCGGCCGGGGTTCAGGCCGGCGCCGCCAGGGCCAGGAATCGCGCGGCTCCCTCCGAAGGAGCCAAACGAATCGAGCGGAGCCCCGGCTTGCCGGAACCGGCGTTCAAACGGCCCGAAGGGGCGGGATGGAGGCGATGCGGGACAGATCTTAGCGGGGACCCAAAGCGTCTCGTTACTCACCAGGGCAGCAAGATGGCGGAAAAAGGAAGGCGGCCGCGCGCGCGCGGGGTATTATGGGAATTCGAGGCGGCAAGATAACCAGGAAGGAGCGGATACAGAGAGAACTTCCGGATCTAGTCCTCCCGCGTCGGGAATTGAGACTATAGAGAATGGAAAGGCAAGAGGGGTCGATCTTTGTTTTGGCTGTGAGTTGTTTTCAGTTCTGTCTCAAAGCCACAAACTCCAATTAAGGAAATTTGCGTGGGGGGGGGGGGGGGGAATTGCAATACACAACATAGCTGCCCTGCGCCCCACAAAGCAGTGCAGAATTCTAATAATTCCTATGATACGAGTTACGTTGCCCTGGGAATATAAACTTCAGGTTGACTTACAGTGTGAATGGTTAGACTGTACCTTGCATTAATCTTAAACCAAGATTTCTCAAACGTGGCAACTTTAAGATAGGCAGATTTCAATCACTATTTCAAAAAGTGAGAAATCACAAATGAATTGTTCTTGCAGAACCTCGGTAGCCACGTCAGCAGAACCATGGTTTATTCAATCTAAACGTTATAATTTTGCAATCCATGTGGATTGGGGATATGCAACAGGCTAAATAAATGTGAGGTTGGCTTCTTGATTGTTTCTGTTGGGTTTGTAGCATTCATGTTCAAATGCCCCATTTTTTCTCCCCACTTCATGGTTGTTTCCTTAATTTAAACTCAAAGTTTCCTTCCTGTGAATGCTGTTACATGACCTCAGCCAGTTGTTGTATACTCAACAAATCATGGCAAAGTCCAGCCACCAACTGAAGTTGGTATTATCCGGTATCAGGAAACTGAGAAGAAAACTCTGCTTTTACAACCAAGCTTCGAGAATACAACAGATTCAGCTTAAAAGAATAAAAATCAGATGTTTATATAAACCTATTGTTATCTAATTTGGTGCTGAAGGCCGAGGTTCCTATTATTGAAAATATGCCTTTCTTTCCTCCAGGAGCATTTGGTGATGTATCCAGTGCTCTTTTCATCTATAACAGGGGTCTCCAACCTTGGCCACTTTAATAAGACTTGTGGACTTCAACTCCCAGAATTCCTCAGACAGCGAAGCAAAGGTGGCTGAGGAATTGTGGCAGTTGAAGTCCACAAGTCTTAAAGTGGCCAAGGTTGGAGACCCCTGATCTATAACATACTTCAGTGAAGTGGGTTGGACTGAGATGAAACTAGTGAACATCTGATGACCTTCTATGGTTAGAACCCTGTAACAATATACAATCAAATGGCTGGCTGTTGTTTTATTACACCTATCTCCTGATGCCACCACACCACAGACCATAGTTTATAGACAATAGATTTTTAACCTTCCAAGGTCCAACCGTTATTTTTAAAATGCTGCATGAATTAATGGTTATTGACCTATTGATGTTGACCTGATTGCTTCTCCTCTAAGAAGCTTCTTCAGCTGACTGGATGATAGGGAAGGGAAGGGCTTATACTCCTTGCAGACAGCGCATTCTCTGAAAGGATTATAAAGCCTTCCCTTCCCCACCGTCCAGTCAGAACTGAAGAAGCTTCTTGGATGAGGAGCGAAACGTCTTCAAAGAAAAACCAGAAAGTCCAGCTGCCTCTTGAAAAAGCACCTTTGGGATGTTTAAAAGTAAGAGGATTTTAATCCAGATAGATCTTCTCTCAGCTTAACCTCACCTCGTGTTCAAAGTGCAATTATAGAAATAAGCTGGGGTTCAACGTTATTGACACGCAAATGGGGTCCCAGCTTGTCAACAAGTTAAGAAAAAGTGAGAAGAAACTGAAACCATCAAAATCTCAGCAGCTTACTATCTTGAGAATAGCAGACATGTTTTGCTGGAGGTTTTCTGGATAATTATTAAATAACTAGAGACCAGGGCTGGCGCTGACCTTCAATAAAACATTACTCACAATTTTTCTTCTGTTCACATTTTTATTCAACTTTTAGTTTCCTAAATATACATTAAATTACACATTTAACACAAAGGAAAGGACAAAAAAATGACCAGCACGCAAAACTTATCCTAAAACTTCCACTCCACATGTATCTGTCCTATTTTTACACATGGCAAACTTTCCTCTTAATATTGTTTTGCTCATTTAAAACACTGCAGTACAATCCAAGAAAAAATATAAAAAAGAGAAAGGGAGTGACAGTAAACAGTGTGTTTGCTTTAAAAAAGAAAAACTTAAAACGACTTCTTTGAATCAATTTATCAAAACTTTTTAAAATTATTTGCTTGTGCTTCTGCTTCTGTATGTTTTACTACAGTGAAAGGGCACACATTTTAGAGAAATAAATTGCTCTGACAGGGTTCTAACCTCAAAGTCTTCACCCAACAAAGAGATAGCCTTTTTTAAACTATAGGAACGTTGTAGTATTTAAAGATCTAACCAATATCTAAAAGTAAAGATGGCGCTAATAAAAGTGAAAGTCATTCCTACAATGTTGAACCAATTTGGCATCCTCCAACGGGAGGTTTCAATTGGTTTGGAGAAGCAGTTTGGCCAAGTTTAATTTCTCCAAAATTAAATTCTAATACCACAAACCCCTGCGAGTTTGGGATCAGATTGATATTAATGTATCTGGAGCTCTGTGTAGCACTAAATAGGTTCTAATAACTGTAAGTTATTACAACTGATTGAATTAATCTCTCAACCAAATACCTGCATTGCCGACATATAGGTAATAATTACTTTGTGCCTCTTTCTCATCCCACACTTACCAATCAAACAACTGGTATTACAAGCAAAAGCAAATTTTGCCATGGAAAAAAAGAATCAAGATAAATTAGATGTGCTTAAGCCCAGCAGGGAATAATACTTTTGACTGATCTGGCCAGTTTTTGTGTTGATCACCCAATCACTATGATATATTAGTATTAATTCTAGGCAAAGAAAGGAAAAACACAGTCCAACTTATCCAGCCAAACTAATTTTGTCCAAAGCAGATTTTTAAAAATGTGCTCCTTTGTTTAATAAAAACTGTAAAAATTTATACTGATGGCTTATTGAACTGAAGGAGACGAATAATACAATAATGTAAAAGCATTAAATTTCTTAACAACCCTTATTTCGCTGGAAAGAAAGCCTAAAAGTAATTTTTTTTAAAAAAAACCCAAAGCATTAAGGTTCCTCAAGACTGGTTTCAAACTGAGAATAATACTGTTCATTCATTTGAAATTATGAAATTTAAATTCATTTTGGAGACAAATAGGATATAGTTATTTTAATTCAAAATAAAAGCAAAGTAGCAATAAGAAAACAGAGATAAAAATGTTCACAAGATGGACGCATCAAGTATTTTCAACACATTTTTTTAGACTGTTTGTTAAAATCATCAGAACACGATATTAAAATTACAGCAATTTAAACGAAAACAAAAAAAAAGGTGATTTCACTTCCTAAGCCCGTTTCCTGTATAGTTCCAGTGCAATACATTTTATTACGGAGATAGGGATTAACTTGGATGCACAATTCTAGCAGCCTTGCTTATTCAAATCACTGTAATCCACAATTTAAAATATGAATTGTATTCATTTAATCTGGAGGATATTGCCAAATAAATCTGGTCAGTCCAGTGTGTGTCCATAAAACACTTAGAAGGAATACAGAAGTTTAGCTATCTTTTACACCAAAAATATTAACACAGGATAGCTCCATACAATTATAATCAGGTTACCATCACCAATAATTACTCATCTCACAGCCTTAGTACACGAGAGATTGCTAATCACACTTACTAGAAGAATGATGGTCTGTGTTAACACACTGTGTTTAATGTGTGGTTTGGGGACCACGTGGTTGGGAGTTGTACAGCAGAAAAAGGTCCCACGTTAAAAGTTAAAAAGGCAATGGCTGGTATAAGCACTTCTATACTATTAAATACGCAGCGAGTCATCTGAATTGTTCCCAGAACAGAATTATATATTTGGGTGAGGGAGCAAGCAACACTTCATTCATTTTTCTTTTCTTTGTGCTTCAGGAGTTTGTTGACCTCTCTTTTTGCCATTCCAGCGTATTTGGAAATTACCCCGTGTTTGTTTAATCCAGGGAACAACAAGACGAAGCACACTTGAAAAAAGCAAAATAAAAACAAGTTATCATTTTAGTCTTTTTCTGTTCCAAGTTTGTTTAAATTTGCTAATTTAAAATGTTCCTACTGTCTGGCAGAGGAAATCTATTTTTTCCAGACCTGTCAGTTTTATCTATTGCTTACCAATAAGATAAGTGAGGAAGAGGTTATGAACTTGCTGTCCTATCCACGCGATCACAGCTAACAAACACACCATTGTTGTGAAGTACTAGAAGAGAGATCATACATAATCATTATAAAATACAGCTTTTGAAGGTATTATAAAATGCTTTAGTCATTCAGCATTCCCTCCTGGCTGTTAACAAACAAAATAGTTCACTGGTTCATTCTGGATAAGATTTTATTTTATGTACTGATTCAAAGATATGACAATCTGATTATCCTCAAAGCATAAATGCATAAAAATGCTGTCAGGGAATCCTGGTAAAGTTACTGCTATCACGTAAAAGCAAAATATAATTATTAGATGGTAGTCACACTTTTGAAAGTCTGCATTTCAAAACTTACATTTAAATAAAGATGGACACTCATTAAATAAATGCATTCAGGTGCAGCCTTTGATTTTATTGTTCCAAAGGTGCTTTTTCAAAAGGCCTTGAAAAAGTTTTGCTTCTCATCCAAAGATGCTTCTTCACCTCTGTTCAGTTTTTCCCGAACTGGAGAAGTTTCTTGGTTGAGAGGAACTGAACGGAAGTTTTTAGATGAAGTTAGAACTGAAGAAGCTTCTTGGATGAGAAGCAAAATGTCTTCAAGGAAAAATAAAGGAAGTCCGGTTGCCTTTTCAAAAAAAACATTTTTGGGACAACCATGACCTGGATGACTGATAATTTCCAGAGACTTTGATTTTAGTACACAGACTGAATCTAGACTGAGTTAATCATGTTACGGGATTGAAACAACTTTGAAAAACAAATCAATTACCATTTTAGGCTTTTCTTCCTTAAACGTGAAGAGGCGTTTCCACCAGCCGATGATTTTGCGGCGTGTTTTCACCAGGTTGCTGCAGATTTCATGGAAGCGCTGTTGTTGTTCAGTTGTCCTTTAAGGAAGTTTTCAAAGAAAGACACCGATATTTTTTCCTCTCCTGAACAAAATAGTCAACCCTGCATACACATTCACCATTCATATATTCTCCTTCCATTTTTCCTACTCTCTTAAAGTAGCCTTATTACCCCTGGCTATTATCTGTTAGGTTTTCCATACATTTAAGACCTAAATTCTCTGCAATTCTCTGTATTTTATAGAATCTGCATCCATTTGCGCTGACCCCGTAGGGATGGAGAACATATCACAAACTGCAAGCTGATGTTTAATTTAAGATGGCAGTTTTTTGTTTGGTTCATATCCTACTTTTTGTAACAGGAACTCAAGGGGTTTACATACATAATGCTCCCTCCTTCCATTTTATGTAGCTGGGTCAGCAAACAGTGATTTGCATGCGGGAGGCTGCTTAGCTGCATTACCTCAAAATGTTCTGAATGAGCTACCGATGCATGTTATTGTTTATTAAGTAAGCAAAATAGCAAAGAGGAAAAAAGAACAGAAGAGGAGATTGACTCAGCCCAGGGGTGGGCAACTATAGCAGCTTTACGACCAGTGGACTTCAACTCCCAGAATTCCTGAGCCAGCAGGAATTGGGAGTTGAAGTCCACAAGTTGTAAAGTTGCCCACTCATGATTCAGGCCAATGACCCAGCTGGCAACAGTGGGAAGAGTCAGGAGTAGGTAGATTATTTTCATGGAGGGCTGTTTATTCCCAATTACCAACACATATAGTTCACACAGCAAAGGGTTGATCAGGGCTCATTTCTTTTCTTGAGTGATTTTTTAATTTTATTTTTTTCCCCAGAGGAACCATTCATGGATTTTAATATTCAAACGTACCATTTACTGGAGCCAAAGATTCTAGGAGCAAGAGCAGGTACAAGATAGTCAGCCAGACAAAGGAACATCACAAAGCAGGAGACGCCTGAAAGAACAGAGGGGTCCAAATAGTAGATCAACCTGTTGAAACAAAGGAAGAATTGAGATAGTAATTCAACAATAAAAGCAAAACTTATGCAATCCAAACCAGACAGGCAGTCCTGCAAATTAGCCAACCTTGTTACCACGAAGGACTCGGTGGTAACCACCAGCACTTTGGAATTATACTCAGAACCCTACTGAAACCCAGTGTAGCTTCTACAGTCATGAGGTTACCTAAGCATATTAAGTTGTATTCCTAACTAACCTGTTGCATTCTGGCAACTTCCAAATAGCCTTCAAGGACACTCCGATGTACAGCATGTTGCAGTCATCCAAACAAAGTAATGCCTATCTAGCTTACTGCCCTAAATACCCTGTCCACTTCCTTACAACCAACAAACTCAAATCTTCCAGGTATCCAAGTTACGCTGTGCCTCAGTCCGCTTCTGAGGATGTGTACAAGGCAACGTTCCATTCAAAGCAGATTCAAACAATTTTATCTATTAATTAGACACCTCGAATAGAAAGAACAGCAATTCGGTTTTTAATTAAATTTTAATTTAAAATTATTTTAATTGGCAACCTTTCTTATTGCATCAGAATTGATCCAATATTTGTTGCAAATCATTTGTCGGGTTTTCAGCCAACAATATCATCTGCATATAAAATTACAAGTCGCATTCATGTTCTACCAACACACCTCCAGCAACTCCGCAAAGCACTTGTAATTAAATACACGAAATACTATCTACCTCCCAGAAGGCAGAATGTAAGGATTAGTATGCATGGTGCACTTTAATTAAAAATTGCAACTGATACATAATAATGAGTGCATTGGAGGGAGGGGGAAAAGGACAGGAACAAGTACACATCTGAAAAAAACATCGTTTTGCAACGTATCTTGTTTCTGCAGCAGAAACATAAGACTAATGGGAGAAGAAGCTTCGCAGGTATTAGGAGGGAGCTGAAGCAATTTGACTTTGAAAGACACAGAGGTTCATGACCAACCTGTCAAAGAAACTGGGACTGAATTGTAACAATTGGTATCCTCCTCAACCTGATATTCTCTAAATGTATTGTAATCTATCACCCCCAGGAAGCATTATTTTTATTGGTGGTGAGACTTACAAGCCTACGTAAACAAACAAAAATGGACATTAAAATCAGAACTGTAAATCCTGCTAGGATTTCTATATTAGTTTGTGAATATCACTGTTATAAATTAAATTGTAGATTAAGCCACTTAAACAATAACCTAGATTCAGTCACTGATGGCTCCCACTTCTATTTTTTTTAAAAAAGCAAATATGTTACAAGGGACAAACCGTATAACCTATTTTGACACTTAAAACAGCTACATGTTTGCAGGAACAGAATTCACTGGGATCAAAGAAAACATTCCTCTGGGATAGGAAGGCCGCAGTTCAGTGAAAAATCGGGTTCAAGAAAGTTTTTCCTACAACCCTCGGACCCAGCTGCCATTTGACTGTTTAACACTGGACATAACTGTAGCCATGTGATTGATACCACCTTTATTATATGGCTCTGGTACAACACAAGGCTGGGAGTCTGCAAACAGTTGCCAAATAAGGAAATGTAACACTGTTGAATTCTTAGAATGCTTGTACTTAAATAAATTATTCTAATCTCTTTAACTTCATCCTGTGACTTCTAGTCAAGGCAAAATTTAACACAGGCAATCTGTTCTTTCCAAATTCAGATTTTATGCTGCTTTTGCGTTTCTCTCCACCCCCACCCCGTTTTTGGCAGCAGATTTTTCTAAGCAGGGCTCTTACCCTGAACTTGTTCTAAGTAAGGGAATGCTACCAGCCTTTCCCGTTTCTGCAATCAGTCATGCATCTTATTTCATAAGTTCTACTGGGAGATCAGCTGCCCTCGGCTTACTTCTGCTGTCACTCAGCCAGCAGGTCTTGTGTTAAGAGTTCAGTGAAGAAAAACAGGCTACACCTCTGTTGAGAGACCAAGCTCTCCTCAAACCTCACAGAGCAGCTATTCTGTTAAGCCTCCTCAACTATTTCTATACTAACTGGTAGTCCTCAACTTAACAGCAGTTCATTTAGTGACCGTTCAGTTACAACAGCGCTAAAAAGTCACCTATGACTGTTTTTCACACTTGCAACCACTGCAGCATCCCCATGGGCACCTGATCAAAATTCAGCCGCTTGGCAACAGACTCATATTTATGGTGCTTGCAGTGTCCCGGGGTCATGTGATCCCCTTTTGCGACCTTCTGACCAGCAAAGTCCATGGGGAAGCCAGTGTTACTAAATTAATTACGTGGTTCTCTTAACTATGGAAAGAAATGGGGACAAAACTCACTTACCAAATGTCTCACTTAGCAACAGTAATTTTGGGCTCAAGTGTGATTATAAGTTGAGAACTACCTGTAATATGGAGTGTAAATTTACAATCTGTTGTATACGTCCATCTTTTTTTCCCTCCCATCACATCCTTCTTTCTGTAGTTCTTCTTGAAGAAAGTAAGAACATCCTGCTTCTAGGAAGGTACCAGATCTACTAACAGAACATTCTAAACTGGCCCAAATCCTAAATTCCAGTCTGTTTCAGGTGCCAGAAGATTCTCATTTTGCACAATTCAGCTTGGTACTGATATTTGCAAACCATTTTCAGAGCCCTTCTGCTTAAAGAGGACTAAATCTTTTGCACACCTAATTGAAACTGTGCCACTGATTTACGAAACACTATTAGCACCAAGTTTGCTTTAAAACACAGCTTAATTTTAGAGAGGCCTCTTCTCATTATTTGTTTTGCTCTTTGCTGATTAAAATTAAGACAGTACCCTAAGTCAACCCCAAAACTTTTCTTCTGGGGCAGTCTACTTTTGGTTACATAAACAAATCCTCTTCACTGGTATAGAACTGCAGTGTCTTGAAAACATACCTAATTTAGTTAAAAGAATTGTTAGAAAGTAATGTTAAAGTGATGTAACTTACAGAAAGATAACAGTCACAAGAGAAAGCATGGCAGCTGGAAACCATCTTTTTTCCCAACGAAGGAACTTGTCAGTCACCAGAATTACTTCACCCCATCCCAGCAACTGTTCTTCCAAGCCAGCTGTCTCTGCAGCCTGCAGTAAAATATTAAAAGGTATGTACATTCCATAAGCAGGACAATTTTAAATAATGATGTCTGCAAAATTTCCTTCTTGATGTTAAATTTAGAATAATCTATAACAGAAGACTTGTAATTTGTGTGGCTGACCTTGCTGAATCACTAAAGCAAATTTGGTACCCTTAACAAAACATCCTGCTGTTCCTCTTCCTATTACCATAGCTAGCTTAGCAAGTATCACAGAAAAACTATGGAGGAAAATCCACAGTTCTGTCAGCAAAACCAGCAAAATGAAACTCTCCCGTTCTTTATTTCTTTTTCTTTAAATAGCTCTGGGCACATATTAGTTCAGCAAGGAAGAAGTACATTGTGATCACATTTGCAGAAAAGGGATATGGTAGTGTTATATAATTGCAGCAAGACATGTAAGGGAGATCTACCCAATACTGCATTTTTCAAAGTGATTCCTCCTCAAGTTCTATCACCTTCTGTGATCTTGTATCCATGCAGGCTTTCACAATAATCGTCAATCGAATGGCAATGAGATTCCTAATGGGCCTGGGAAGTGAAAGTGGTTATGCGCTGTAGCACTCACTGGCAGCCCACATGCAAGTGGACAGCCAGTTTGGTGTAATGGTAAATGTTCTGACCTAGAAACCAGAAGATTGTGAGTTTTAGGCTTGCCTTGGGCATGTCCAACATAATCTAATAAACGTCATTTCCAAGGAAACCTAGTATCTTCCAAACAGTTGTAGGTCGCAACTCCCACAATCCACAGCCTGCTACAGGGAATGTGACCCTCCAGGCGGGTCCTCTCAGCATTATCTCAAGACCTGGGGAGAATAACTCTCATAAGAACTAGTTTAGTGTAGGGTGAAGGTGCTAGAAACCAGGAGACAATGAGTTCTAGACTTTGGGCCAGTCCTTCCCTTAACCCACCTGCAGAAGGTAATCATAGTGAAAAGAGGCAGCAGGAATATTAGGTATGTCTGTCTCCTTTATGAAGAGATTGGGCAACCATTTGTCTGGAATGGCAGTCTCCTGCTTGAGCAGGAGGTTAGTCTAGACGACCTCCAAAAGTCCCTTCCAACTCTGTTGTTCCATATTCTACAAATCATGTAGTGGAAAAATATGTCATCATTTAAGCCTTGATATCTCTGAAATATTCCACCCCTTGTTTGACCTAAAGTAGGATGTAGAGCTAACAGCAAAACAGAACACTGGCACTATCTGAGTTATCGATTTGAGTTATAGATTAAAAAGGTGGGATAAAAACAGGATTGTGTATGTTATGATATGTATTGATAAGTAGTTATAGTCTTCGACTTACAACCATTCATGTAATGACTGTTTGAAGTTACAATGGCAATGAAAAAAGTGACTTATGGTCGTTTTTCACATTTATGATCATTGCAGCATCCTTATGGTTTCACAATCAAAGTTCGAAGGTTTGACAACTGGCATGTATTTATGACAGTTGCAGTGTCCCAGAGTCATGCAGTGTCCCTTTTGCAACCTTCTGACAAGCAAAGTCAATGAGGAGGCCAGATTCACTTCACAACTGTGTAACTAACTTAACAACTGCAGTGATTCATTTAAGAACTGTGGCAAGAAAGTCGCAAAATGGGGCAAAACGCACTTAACAACTGTCTAACTGGGGTGTGGAAATTATGGCCTCAATTGTGGTGGTACCAGAAAGTCGAAGGCTACCTGCATTTATGTTAGGGAAAAGCAACCTCGTGCTATTTAAAAGATCTTGGAAACTGGAAGTGGCTTGGCCTTTACAGGACAGGCTATCCAGAGGGCAGGAAACCCACATCCTGGTCTGGCAGGGCTTTTTAATCAAGCAGAAATAAAAATAGAATAGAAAACAGAACAGAATTAATAAGAATAGACTATAGAGAGTGGAATGGAATATAGAATAATATAAATAATAGGATAAGAATATAGAGTGGAGTGGAATGGAATAATAGGAATAGAATATAGAGAGTAGAGTGGGATGGAATATAAATAGGAATAGAGTACAGTGGAATGGAGTATAGAATAATATAAATAATAGGAACAGAATATAGGGTGGAGTGGAATAGAATAATAGGAATAGAATATAGAGTGGAATGGAATATAAACAGTAGGAATAGAGAGAGTAGAGTGGAATGGAATATAGAATGATATAAATAATAGGATAAGAATATAGAGTGGAATGGAATGTAATAGAATAGGAATAATAGGAATAGAATACAGAGAGTAGAGTGGAATGGAATATAAAATAATATAAATAATAGGAACAAAATATAGAGTGGAATGGAATAGAATAGAAGAGTTGGAAGGGACCTTTGAGGTCTTCTAGTCTAACCCCCACCTCGGGCAGGAAACCCTATACCCTTTTCAGACAAAGCGTTGCCCAATCTCTTCTTAAAAATCTTCCAGTGTTGGAGCACCCACCACTTCTGGTGGCAAAGGGGGGTGTGGGGGGAGAGGCTCAGTTTGCATAACCCCGTGTTCATAACAAGCTAAGCAAACACACCGGCCCAACCTGCTCTGCCTCGTGAGGTCATTCCTCTCTTCCTCCCCTCCCCTCGCCCCAATCCCCCACCCCTTTCCAAACTCTTACCGCAAATCCAGCCCAGCTCGGCTTTCTTTTCTTTTCTTTCAAGGCGTGAATCGGGTCAAGCGCGCCGTGTGAACTCAGCCGCCTCCCCTCCCCCCGCCCCCGCGTGCAGACGAGTCCCCCACCCCCTCCTTTCCCGAACTAGAGGGGAAGGCGGAACCCCCCCCCCGGGGGAATATAACGCAGCTTAATGCGCGCGCAGGGGGCTGCGTTCACAAGTCGGGGGGGGGAGGAGGGGAGGGGGCTCTGCGGATGTCCTGCTTTTTCCTCTTCCCCCCCCCCCCCCCCCCCAGCCGCGGGGGGGCGGGCGGGGGGGCCCAAAAGGCCCGGAGGAAGGCCGGTACCCCCCCCCCCCCCCCCCCCCCCACACACTCATCCCACCCACCCAACCCCGCCTCAGGCAGAGACGCCTCAAGCCTTCCTTTCCGCTCGCCTCAGTTGAGCTTCTTTGCCCGCCACCGCCTCGGCTCCGGGCAAGCCGCTTCCTTCCGCGCGTGTTAATGCACCGGCCCCCTGCCCTTCCTCGCCCCCACCCGCGTCCGCTTCCTTCCCTTCTTCGGCCGCTCGGCCCTCCCTCACCAGCAGGTTAGTGCTCCGGTTATCGCCCTCCGCCATTTTGTGCGGCAGCCGCAGCGCGCCTCGTCGTCCCGTCGCTCCCTGGTCTTCCCGCTGCCACGCCACGCCCACCCACCCCCTTTTCCGAAGCACCGCCTCTCCCGGGGGCCACGCCGCTTTCTTATTGGACGGGAGCCCTCTCTGTTTTGATCGAAGGCGGGCTCGGTCGCCTGCTTTTCCTTTCTGCCGTTGCTCGGGTTGGCGCGCGAAAAGGGAGCTGGGGGGAGGAGGCAGACAAGCCCCGCCCCCTGGGTGGGCAAAGAGAAAACGCCTTTTAACGGCTGAGGGAAGTTGGCGGGTGACTGCGGGAGGGGGGCGGGGGCTTGAACTCTAGTACCCATGGGCCCCAGCCAAGTGGGCATGATGGGAATTTTCCTCCTACCTTTTGAATAAGTTTGCAGTCTAAGTACTTGTGCACCTATTAGGTGGCTCAGTGAAAATGTTGACTGTTGCAAGACAAAAGTACTTTAAACGTTGAGACGGATGATGTTACCTAGAGGGGTAATGAAACGTCTGCAAGAAAACAACCAAGCTCAGAGACCCACCAAGGATTCGATATTTCCCCTAATTGGGTCAAATTAAATACTCCTTTTAGAGGAAGTGATTCGAGAGATAAATCAGTGAGCAGGTGCTTTCCAATGCATCTTTATACTTTTGCACATCACCACAAACCAGAACCTGCATTCAACAGGAAAAGGGTGTGATCTAAAAGCAAAGCACAACAGGAGAGTGAAGCATACTAGTTTTCACCTTGTATTCAGGTATTTTTGTGTTTTTGAAGGATATAGTCCTGACCTGCAAGTGGGCAAAACTTTACACTGCAAAAAAAAGGGGGGTTTGAGAAAACAGCAACTTTTGTATAAGTTCATTTGTGATTATGCATTCCAAAGGGGGGGAGGGGGGGACCATACCTTTAACAGTGGTTCATGCAACACCCTCAAGTACAAAATTAAAAATAGCCCATTGAAAGTGGTTTTTTTTTACTCCACATGAGCAATGTGTAAAATCAGATCTTCCAGGAACAAAACTTTCTGAAGAATAATTCCAAAGCCGCCTATTCCTCTTCTACCCGTGCCAACAACCTGCCAATCTTCGGGACCTCTGAAGCACCAAATGCCACTGGCACAGCAGAGGATTAACCTACAAAAAGCTGAAATCTGGAACAGGCTGTGGAGGAACAAAAGGTTGTCTTCTAAATTAATACGAGAGGTGTTCCTGTATGTCCCGTGTATAACTGGGAATTTAGGAGAAACTGTGTGTGATAAGACACATTAAAGGTCCAATCTGTTTTCCGTGTGCTTGTCAAATGATGGGATGAGATTTCTGAAATATTCCAAGTTGGTTCAGAGTTGCCCAAAGATCCTTATAATCTTCCAGTAGAGAAAGCCCAAAAGTGGGTTTTTTTCCCCAAAGGCAATTGGACTCTTGCTTTTTTCTTTGAAAACATTTCACTTCTCATCCAAGAAGTTTCTTCAGTTCTAGTAAAACTAAAACTAGTAGAACTAGAACTAAAGAAGCTTCTTGGATGAGAAGTGAAACGTTTTCAAAGAGAAAGGCCAGTTGCCTTTTTGGAAAGAAAAAAAACACCTTTCCAATAACCATGGTCTGGGTGATTGAGAATCTCCAGACAGTAGAGCAGCTTTCGTACTCTGAAACTTGTTTCCAAAAGAAAGAAACAAAGCCATACAGGGAATTAATACAGGTAGATTTTTTTTTAGTTTTATTACATTATGCAGTAAAGATCCCATTCGGTACAAGTTTCATTTTTGAACAAAAGTATAAGCATACATGAAACACGGGTGTAAGTGGCCTGTTCCACTCACAGCTTCCAAGAAATAAAATATGTAATTCTCTTATCCCAACTGTTGTCCATATGCAGACTGCCAGTTAATGATGCTTCACGCTGGGAAGGATAACGACACTGCAGTCACCAGCTGGATGAATTCCGACTCGGCTTTTTAAAAGAAATTCAGTCGTCTCTTCATTTTTGCAAAACGTGGCAAAGGGGTTAAGAGTATCAGATCCAAATACATTTACTCACAAGCATTAGCAAATATGTTGTCAGTGCACACGACAATTCAGGGCAAGTTACCAAAAAATGAAAGACAAAAAGCCTATATGAAAAATAGATAACGGCATCAAATCAATCTGTAATTAGATATTTTGAGGAGGTCAAAACGTTTTTTCCCCCCATAACAGCATCAAGTCAATTCTTTATCAGATAGCCCTAAGGAAGCCAAAAGATTTTCTACATTATAAAATACTGGTAATAATCTTTTTTTAAAAACTCCTCATTTATGTCATAGGCTGTTTTTAAAAGAGAGGCCCAAGCATTACCTTTGATGAATAGCTGAGCATTACTGTGCAGGAATATTTCCTCCTCCCTTGAAAAGCTTTTTTAAATCTTCAAAATACTACAGAGACTATGTGCAGAATCCTGATTTGCTCTTTCAAATTAGATTTTACAGGAGTCCCGGGGGTGGGGAGGAAAGGTGTGAGCCCTTCAGGTGTCAAGTCCACGGACACCACCAATAAGTGAATCAGGAAGCAGCCCGATTCTTTTTTTTCCCTTAGGCAACACTAAAACCAGCTCGCGAGTAACGAAATTTTTATTTTACAGCCAAGCAAAAAACACTGAAGATGTATGGAAACAGACTGGTTTAAAGTGCCTTTTCAAAATAAGCAACGTCTCTCACACCCACCATTCAAAAGTGCACGGTAGATTTAGGAAAATGGGTTGGGGGGGGGGAAAAGTCCACGATGAAATCTATTATACAGAACACTACCTCTTGGAAGTCTTATATGGAAAAATAACGCCACAAAAAAATCTTTATACGGTTTTATCTGAACCAAAGAGCCCACCTCCCTCTCCCCCCGCCCCGCCCCCCACAAAGTCCAGTATATACACCTGCCTTTAAATCCCCAGATCAAACTGAAAACACTCTTACGTTCGTAAATCAAAAATCCAAAGTGAATCAGCATAAAAACTACCTCCACTAAAACTTCACTTTTATTGATTTTTTTTTTCTGTCATCAACGACATAAAAGGCTACTTAAGATATTCGTAGTTGCTTTTTTTTTTTTGTCTTTTTTTCCCTTTTCCCCTTCCTTGTTGCAAAAGGTAAAAAGTTACATCGGAGTAGCTACGTTTACAAAAGAAAACTACAGCAAATCACAACAGAATGAGCTTGGTAGGCAGACGGAGGATTGAATTGAACAAAGGAGTACGCACTGCAAGCAGGAAGAGGAGCAGAAGGGCACTGGATGCCTGTTCCGTGTATTATTTGAAATGCACAGTGAATCCGGGGAGACTGTACATGACAGGGTCACCGAAAGGAAATCAGGAGAGGAAAAAAAAACCCTCGCTTTAAAAACCAACCCCCTCAAAAATTGCATTGGATCAGCCCGTTCAGAAGGCAATGGCTTTAAAATGTTCAGCACTCCCTGTGTGGGGGGGTTTTTTGTTTTGTTTTGGTTTGTTTTTTGGGGGGAAATTTGGCTCGCCCAAACAAAAACCAAAGATCCCTTTGACTGAAGAGTGAAATACCAAGGACTGAAATTAACACGTCTTTTGGGGGAAGCGGGGGGGGGAAGGAGAGAGGGAGAAAAAGAAAAAATAATAACCAAACTAAGTTAAAGAGAAGAAACCGGGAGGGATTTAAAAAAAAAACTTGGAAAAAAAAAAAGGCACACCCCCCTCAAAAAAAAAAAAAAAAGAAGACATAAGGCTCTCTTCTCAGAGGATTCTTCCAATACAGCTGATGTACAGCTTTTTTTTTCTTTTTCTTTTGCATTTCAGTCTATTTCTGAAGTTCATCTTGTGTAGCTGTTTTGTTTTTTTTTCCTCCTTTTTTTTCCCCCTTTTATTTATTTATTTATTCGTTTTGCACACCGGCTGGTCGACTCAACCGGCGCCGTTGCCGAGCAACTAAAGAGCGACAAGGAACTCAATCTCTCAAAATCTTCCTTTGCTGCAGATTCTTCACGCCCTGCCCTCCTTCCTTTTATTTTTATTTTATTTTCCCCCCCCTGCCCGGGGTGGAGGGGGAGGGCTTGTTGTCGTCGTCATCATCATTGTCGTCGTTGTTGCTGTTTTTTCCTGCATTGTTCACAGGGTCAGGTGGAACCGAGTTCCAAATCACTCTGCGGTCTGTAGCGTTTCCCAAATTACCCTTTCTGCAGCTAGTAGTCCCTCCCCAAAACCCTGGACACCTTTTGCAGTTCTTCTGGAGCAGAAAGACGGCCCTGTGTGTTCAGGCGATGAGCTTCCACACGCTTGACCCTGGAGGGGTAGGAGGGGGGAGAGAAGGGGGGAGGTGGGGTGGGGGTGGGGGTGGGGTGGTTTCCAGGCCATTGTGTTTAGCATATCCCTGAGTGCAGCTACTCTGTAGGGCTGACGTTCCCAGTGCACCGAGATTGCTGAGGTCTCCTCACAGTAAGCCCCAGAAAGGCGTTACCACCAGCTGTGGTGCTGCTATGGAGGCCCGGTTGATTCTGATGGATGCCGCCGCTCGCCTCGCTGAACCAAACTGACCCGATCTCGTCCTGTTCATACCCAGGCTGTCCAACCTTCATACAGCTGAGCCAAGTTATCTAGATTAGTGGCTTCCTTAATCACATAGTCAACCTAAGGAATGGCAAGTCAGGAAGTTAGAGGCTTTCTTGGGGCAGAACCGCTTGATGAGAAAAACCCGCCCGCCTCCCCTAGGCTCCCTAAGGAGGGGAGCGGGGAAATCAGCTTTAAAAACAAAATTCCAATATTCGTCCACTCCTGCTACACCCAGTGTAATAGTTCTTGACTTATGACCACAATTGGTAGGGGAATGTCTGTCGCTAAGGGACAGACGTGGTCGTTAAGCTGAGCTGGCCCCTAGTTTATAACCTTGTTGGCATGGTCATCTAAAGGAGTCCGGCTTCTCCCACTGGTTTGGCTTGTTGGAAGCTGCCCCCCCCCAAAATCCCCAATGGTGATCACGTGACCAGATACTGCAAGCGTGCCAATACATGCTAGTTGCCAAGTGTCCAGGTTTTGTTCGTGCGACCACAGGGATACCATCATGGTCGTAAGCGCAAGGACCTATCGTACCTTTTTTTCAGCGACATTGTAGCTTTGGGTGGTCATAAGTCAAGGACTACCTGTACAATGGGGACAGCATAAAAGACGTCCCAGAGGCCCCTCTCTAAGACCTCTTTTTCACCAAAGGGCTATACCCAGAAAAACGAAGGTGGTTCTAATTTTGTGTCTAGATCTGGCCAGCAGTGGGAAGTTCAAAATATTTTAGTGTATCAGGAAGTTAGCATGTCCCATTGACAGTGTGGTTAAGGAGCTGACATATTAAACTGTAGCCTTGATATACTGTAGATGGTTCTTCAATTTACATAACAAACTTTTGCAGGAAATCTAATTGGGAAAAACTACATTCTTTCATGCCAGAATGTAAATTAGTAATTGAAGTCTTTAATGTGGTGCTTAACCACGTACAAAACAGGGGCTACAACCTGGATTTTGGACAGTGCCTGAACTTACCTGTTCAGCAACAGACATTCTCCTGTTGGGATCCAAATCCCGGCCTTCCAGCTTGGCTTTGACACGTTTCCACACGCTTACAGCATACGAATTCCGCTCTTGCACAGCTTTAAAAGAGAGAGGGGGAGGGAAGGAGGGAGGGAGAGAAAAACACCCCCGCCATATGTTAAGCGCACATTATAGGAAAATTCACTGGTGCATTTGCTCATAGCAACAGAATATATTAATAGATGCTTTCAAGCATGTTCTGTTTTTACCTTTCCCCGTTTTAGGGTCTCTGATGGCCTTTTTAGGGCTAGAGATAACACTCTTTCCAGCTCCTGCAATTGTGCCTGGAGGAGTATCTGCCGATGGCGCCAGGTTTTTCTGAATTAGTTTTCTTGTATTCTGCGACATGATCTCTGGCTGGGTTTTCTGTCCCGTATTGCTACGGACCGCTAATAAAAGGCAATTTGAAGTTTTGAAAAAGTTGTAAAAATGAACTAAGGCTGAGTTACAGTCAGAGAAAAAAAAAACAAGAAAGGTGTAGATTCGTTGTTTTATGACAAATCCAACCCCACCCTCCAAAGAAAAAACCCCAAACTGAGTAGCAAACATCGGGCACCAATTTCTAAAACACGCGCTTCAGATGCAAGGTACTTTGAAGTATATATGTGGGCCAGCACATCGATTAATCCCTCAGAAATTAACAGGTGGCAATTTCAAAGTTAGGGCAGCAATGAAAATTTCAATGCCTTATGGATCCCTGCACTGGGATTCACATGATCACCACTTGTGACCTTCCCAATTGGCTTCCAACAAGCACAGTCAATGGGGAAGCTGGCAGGGGAAGGCTGCAAATTACGACCATGCACCATCTCACTTAATGACCACGGCGAAAAATTTGTAAAATTGGGGGCAGTCACTTAACGACTGCACCGCTCAAGGATGAATTTTTCAATCCCGATTGTGGTCATTAGTCAAAGGCTCCCTATAGTTCTTTTTTTATATATAATTTTTATTATTTTTTTTTATTAATTACACTTCTTAGTGTTTACTAAACATTGCGTTGTCTGGGTATTTAATTTGCTTAACAATACATCTTTATGTTCTTAATCTCCACCCCTTTTTTCCAACCAGATAAAATAGATTCCATGTTTGATAATATTCTGTGTCTTCTTCCAGTTTAATTTTCAATGTCAGCCTATCCATTTCTGCACAGTCATAATATCTTCTTAATTTATCTTGCGGTCTTTCTACCTACAGTTCTGTGGAGAGGCTGATATTGACTGTAGCCCAACAGTCAAAAGGAAGTTAAATGACATCTTGATGATTACTGCAAAATGTTCTTCCTCCCAACTGACAGGGGTAGAACTATTTTTTACTTACCAGAAAAAGAAAGAAAAAAAAAGGGATCAGAAGGGATCTAAACCATGTCTGCACAAAAAGAGGGGGGGGGGGTTAACCCTCTCAAAGAACAGCTTCCCACCTTTCCCATTTTCCCAGGAGGAAAGAAAACCTATTTTATTATCCTAATTCCAAAGTGAATGATGATTCTCACTGGCACTGGTGCTCAGGATCAGGGGAACTGAGAGATCAAATCTGCTCCCAATGTTACCTGCGGCAAATGTTGGCTGGCACACAGCAACAGACGTCGGGCTGGAGCATTCATTCGGCGTATCCGTGATTAAGGGCGATGCAAAACTCACTAGATTATTGTAGACACTTTAAAAACAAAAAAACAAGAATCAGTCAGTAACCTTTTGGAAGTTGAGAGAGCTCTGAGGGACATTAAAGGTATTCAATCCAACCTTTTTAACTGCACACCTGTAACCTGATGTATTTACTTCAAAGATGCCTTTTACCACCAGGGTGGCTTCCTGGTTTTGTTGAAAAGCTCATCACGGAGAATGCGAAATCGTATTTGCACTGGGCAGTCTATTCAGTTGCTAAGAGCAACTACACCTCCGATACAGTTAACGATTGCATTTTAATTTATAGACAGATAATTTAAATTAACAGATATAAACAAGAACATCTGCTTACCTTTGGCTCTGAGTTCTCAGCTCTTTCAGAGTGGGAGTAATTTCTTGCAACATTTCAATATGTTCCTGACTGCGCACCTGGCCCATAGCCTGAACTAGTGTAAACAGAACAGTCTGAATATTGTCTTGCCATAATTTATATTCGCCCAAGAATTGTCTAACACTGTTCTCATAAGGAACATCTTCACCATCAGCCAGAGCAGCTTCCTCATCCTGAAATAAAAATCACATCCATGAAGGACTTTTAAGAAATGAATGACCATGACTTTCCTTTAAAAAGCCACAATGCTTGAACATACGTTATTTATTGTTTAGGTCCCATAATGTATGGAAAGATTCAGTTAAAGAAGGTTTCAACACCACTGGAACACTGATAACTCCTTCCTTCCTTCCTTCCTTCCTTCCTTCCTTCCTTCCTTCCTTCCTTCCTTCCCTCCCTCCCTTCCTCCAGCTCAGTGTCATCATATCTACTTCTCTGTCATGAATGGCATTCCCCACTGTAATGCTTGAAAATAGCCCATATGAGGCTTCAGGATCAGATTATTCTAGAAATGTCCATTATTTCTCCATGTGTTTTCTACACATTTTTTCAGTTTTTCTGTTCTAGCTTCTTTCGCAAACTTGAGTAGCCTTCCCAATAAATGAAGAGGTCCAACGTTATACATATGCACTGGGCACTCATCCAAAATTCCAGTGGCTGCTAGGTGCCAGGTGCCATTCTTAAAATTTCAAAAAGCCCAAAGAGAAATTCTAAGATCTCCTCTTATCTTCAGGGATCCTACCCTCAGCAATGCAGTGAGTCCTCCATCGCTACTCCATAGTGCAGATCTTACCTTAGCCATGGCTTTCAGCAGATGTTTGACATCCCCAAGTTGTCGATTGTGCCCAGTAAGCACCGTTTTAATACTATCCACCAGATTTTGAATGGTTTCGCACACAGTGTCTATATGCTGTTCTTTCTCAGCCTGCGCCGTCCTCTGAGCCGACGTGTCCTGGGTCAGCTGCTTGTGAGCTATGACAAGCCATTTGGAGCTACCAATGGGATGGTCATGATTGGTACCCTAAAGAAAAAGGGAATATTCCGATAGCATTCGAGGTTATTAATTTAACTTGAATGAGCCCACTCAGCCACAAGTTGCAAGCAGCTTTAAGCCAATGGCTGCCTGCTAGGTAGGGCTCTTGTAAAGGTAAAAAGACAAAAAGTCCAGTATGACTCATTCAGTTTCTCAGAAGAATGTAACCAAGACAACCAACAAATACATTTTTTCAGAGAGCACAGCATTGCAGAACATCTGAACTTTGTTATAAACAGAATCAAATTGCTCAGGAATCAAAAAAGGGAGGGGAAAAGTGAAGGAAAAGCAACTGTAAGGGAGGAAGCCAGTGACAGTACCTAGTGTTCTAAGATGGCTGCCCCCCCGGCCGCCCTACATACCACTCTGTGAAGCAGTCGGAGCTCCAGATCAGTAACGGTGCTATTAAACTGGGATGCAAAGGAGCACATTTGTTGGCAACGTTTGATAAGTTCAAACAAAGCAGCATCGAGATTTAAGGCTTCTGTTGTTCTGGTACGTAAGCTTTCAAAATGAATGATGTTACTACAGAGGAAAGTAACCTGCAAGACAGAAAAAGGAGGAGGAGGAGGAAAGGGTTTATCTGAAACTTAATTCAAAGCTTGGGGTGGCAGGCAAGGGAAGGAAACCTTTAATTCTTCCATCTCCCCTTGATAGTTTTTCTTATCCTGAGAAATGTATTTGGAAACCAGAGAATGCGATTTCCTTCTCAGTCATTCTCTGCAGTCTACAAAACTCGGGATAAGAAAAGTGTCACCTAAATATTGAGTTCCCCCTTTTCTTGCAATTGATATTTAGGCTTTAAGTGGCACTGAATGATGTGAGTATTACAATGAACTGGGAAAATGCAGCATCCTTTAAAAAAAAAAGTCATTCTGTTTTCATCCCAAAACTAAAGTGATTCCCAAAGATTATTTTTAAATTTGTACTTAATAAATTATGTTGGATTGTAACAGCAATTCTATGTGACGTCATGTTATTGCTGACATGTTATGGAATTCAGCTCTATATCCCAAAACATCAGGCCCTTTTCTACAGCCTCTTATCCTTACTAGGTGACACAATATTTGTCCTAAATATGCCAATTTTATTGCTTACATAAAAAAAAAAAGCTAATCCAATCATGCCATTCCTAATACCTGGTTTGCTCTTTGACTTTCTTTAAGAACAAGGTTTCTTCTTTCGGCAATTGTGGCATCAAAATCCTGCAGAACTGGGGCTAATGCTGGGTTGGCCCCGCCAGCCCATTTCAAACGCTGCTCGATGCTTGCTTCGAGGACAGCCAATTTTTCCTGCAGGAAGTATGAAACAGATTAAAAGTCTGAACATTTTTGCTTAGGCTTGGGTCATGTGCAGAAGTAATCTCTCTTATCTCTCACTCTCTTTTTTTTTTTAAACAGTTAAGAGGAATCAAATGTTCAAGTCATCTGCATAGCAACCTCCTTGGCATAGTTAAAAACACCCTTTTCAAAATGTCTGTGGAGATTCTCAGTCATTCAGGTCGTGGGTTGTCCCAAAAGTGCTTTTTTCAAAAGGAAACGGGACTTTCTGGTTTTTCTTTGAAAATGTTTCGTTTCTCATCTCATCCAAGAAGTTTCTTCAGCTCTGACTTCCATTCCCCACCATCTAGTCAGAGCTGAGGAAACTTCTTGGATGAGAAGTGAAACGTCTTCAAAGAAAAACCAGAAAGTCCAGTTGCTTCTTGGAAAATGCACTTTTGGGACAGCCTTTTCAAAAAAGAAGCAAGGTGCTTTTTTTTTTTCTTTTTTGTGCGTTAACCTAAAGTAGGGGCGAGTGAGAAGAATCTGGAAGCGCCCTTTCCAGCCATATGTGAGGGACGGCTTCAGTTTTCTTAAGTGCCTGACACATTAATATCTATTCTGCCTTTCCTCATATAGCTGGGTTGGTGACGCAGCTTACCTGAACTGCTGCAATGGAAGCTTCAATCTGTCCTAGAGTATGAAGTTTCTTTTTCATGCTGGCCAAAATGGCAGAACGAGGCGGAGGAGTGACTGTCATGGCTTGTGGGCGGTTGAGGAGATCCTCATGCTGCCACTTTTGGAAGAGGGAGGGAAAAAAACAGCATGTTCATTCAGCCTTGTAGAGATTCAGCAATTTACAATGTCACTATTACAGTTCTACAGTTGCCCCACCTCGGTGACATATGTAAGCCTGGTTTGCACACTGTGCCAAGCTATGGTTTATTTAACTAATATATAAAACCATATATCTGAGGATTATAATAAGCATCATCACTAATTGCAAAAGGCAGCTTTATCTGGAATATCTACCACCTTGATAATAACTCTAACATCTACCTATCTCCAGTTCTTGGGAAGGACTCAAATTGGTGGACAAAAACTCCAAATTACCAGTCTAAACACCTGGCTGACTAGGCAACATATTATAGTAATATACCATTGGATTCAACAACAACAATAAAAAAACCACTCCCAGTTATTTACAACATAAAAAAGATTACCAACAAAAGCAACTAAAAACATAATCAGAAGTAGTGACTATAACAGTGAAGGCTACTATGACTTATTCATAATATATGCTGAGCCAAAAGAAAACAAACTTCATTGTAACTTATTAGCATGATGTGGGAATCCACTGGTTCAAAAAACAAAGACCAATACAGCAGAATAAGCAGTAATATATATTTAAAAATGTGCTGCCAGCACTATTGTAAGAAAATCTCCCAAGCACCAAGCGGCCGCATATCCTGGCTATATTGTTAACAGGCCAGAGATTTAATGTTGTTGGGGGGGGGGGTGTTGGGTGTTTTAATGGCTTTTACTGTTTCAAAATGTTTTAAAGATTTTAATTGCAAAATAAAATGTTTCTGAACTGTGAGCCACTCAGAGTCGTTTGCTAAGACGGGTGGCTGTAGAAATCAAATAAATAAGTAAATAATCAGGTTATTTACTGCCTTGTCTAATTGGACACAGTCCATTTTTGTAGTGCAAGTATTTTGCGCTGCGGTCTCAAGGAACTCCGATCTGGGAAGAGCCCTTCTTTGCAGAGAATGGGTTTCAGTTTTCCTGATTTACAGGAAGGATTCAGACTTGAACCATACCAACCTGGAACATGGCAATGTGCAGCTGTACCCTCTGGAGACTGGTCTTGCATGAAGAAATGCTGGTCTCCAGCCTCCTGACCAAGTCATGCTTCTTCCACGCGGTGTCATATGAACTGGCCAGTACGGTGGCCCTGTTCATAACCAGTTGCGAGTATTTGCCAATCTGGATATTGTGCTCCACTGCTTTCTTGCACAGGTCATCCACCGAGACTTTGCTCTCGGCTCCGAAGTCCTTGGCTTCCACTTGAGCGATGATGTCCACCCCCAGGGCACTGATGAAGCTGCACAGGGTGAGCCCCAAAGCCTGATTGGGGAGGCCAATTAAAAGCTGGCGGACAAAGTCAGCGGTGAAAGCTTTGATTGGCTTGGCCATCTGGTCCTCGCTAAAGCAAGAGTTCCGATACAAGGTTTTCACGTTGACCATGGGCACCGGCCCATTCACAGTGGTTTGATCTTCCATTGAATTGATACCTGGGGAGGGAGGAGAGGAAAAAATAGGGCGACCCCTTTAGAACAAGTGCAGCCCCCAAACTTCTGTCAGTAGGACCAGCAATTGTGATATTTCAAATCAAGCAGACATCATAATGGGACAGTAGGAGCTGGTCCTCCATTTATGACCACGATTAGCCCAACGTTTTTGTTGCTAAACGAAAACAGTTAAGTAAGTTTTGCCGCATTGTATGACCTTTCTTGCCACAGTGGTTAAGTGGATCATTGCGGTTGTTAAGTCAGTCACACAGTTGTTAAGGGAATCGGACTTCCCCATTGTTTGAATTTTTATCATGTGATCAGGGGAATGCAGCAAAAATCATAAGTGTGAAAAATTGTCCTCACTTTTTTCACTACTGTTGTAACTTTGAACACTCACAAACCCGTATTTTCAACTTTGCTGGTATGGTAGATCACAGCTTCAGTCCTCAGGTTTAAATCCAATTTTCTTATTGCTTTTTTCATCTAAAGTTAGTAATATTTGCCTCCGAGTGGCTTTTTATTTCAAAAGCCCAAGGCAAGAAGTACTATTTAATCAGCTTTGCGGTGAAAACAAAAATAAGAAAAAAAAATATACATATTTACCTGAAAGAGTCTTAGAAAAAGTGCCACAGAGTCTGAAAAACTCCTTTATTGTCTGCAGCCTTTTCAAAAAGAAAATCTCTTCTAAGACTTGCCGATTGTTATCATCATCAAAAAAGTTTGCTTGAGTGCCGCGGGCTTCCCTGATTATATCAATCTTGCGCCAGGCGGCAGGAATTTCCATCTTGTTTAGCTGTAGGGCAATTAAATTAAATTAAGCAGAAAGTTAGCTTGCCTTATACCTACTTTAATAAGTTTTGCTGAGACCCAGGATGCTATAGAGGTTAAAGGCACCAGGCTAGAAACTGGGAGACCAGCAGCTCTGCCTTAGGCATAAAACTAGCTGGATGACTGTGCCAGTCACTCTCTCTCTCAACCCTAGGAAGAAGGAATTGGCAAACTTGTTTTGAGAAAACATTGCTGGGACTTATCCATGTAGTCACCAGTAGTCGAGACTGAGTACTTCCCTCCAAAATTGCAAGTAAATCTATACCTTTTCAACCAATAAGCCAAATGCTGTTTCCACTTGAGCGAACATGCCATCAAATGCTACCAATAACATCTGGCCTGCTGACATTTTGGGGGTTTCCTCCACAGAGCCATTTCTGGGTTGAATCAGTTCGCCATACTGGGCATGGAGCATCCTAAAGAAAGAAGAATTTTACATTTTAAGCTACGTTTTATCCTGAACAGGCATGCAGACAGGGGGAGTGGCAACGGCTCACCTGAGGCTGCTGCCTACACAAATTCACGTATTCACTAGCTGTATTTATAAAGCACCGTACTCCTCCAAGACTCTTAGTGGTTTATAATAGAAATTAAAATCAACCACGAGCACAAGAGACACTAATAAGTCAAATCCCACAAGGCTAGAATCATTACTCACAGTCCTTCCAGCAATGTGCCTGACTGTTTAAAAACTCTGTGAAAACCTCAGTATTAACTGTGAGAAGGTGTCATATAGATCGGGGGGGGGGGGGGGGGGGGGGGGGAGGAGGTTTTAGAAAGGGGGGGGGGGAGAAGAATGTTGTTCTAAAAGGAGGGGTTCCATAACTTAAAAACACTGGCTCCTCTTCTCTCCCCCCCCCTGCTGAATCTTATATGGGGGAACCCTGAACATCCCTACTTGTAACAATGAACAGGTGGCCCTGAAGGTACATAAGCCACGTTCAACTTAAAATTCAACACTCTGAATTGAACTTGGGTAGTGCACTGACAACCAATCTCTCATGTTTTGTGACTGTCATTCATCAGAAAGTGGGCTGTTGCATTATGTATCAACTGAGGCTTCCAGATAGTCTATAAAGGCTGCCCCACTAATCTGTCAGCGTTCCAGCAAACCTCCACTCCAGCCAATAACTCCAAGACAGACATCTTCTCAAAAGTTCTTTTTAATTTAGATAGTAACTGGCACGACTGGGGGAATCCTGAATCTGAAAATTCCGGGCTTCCTTGCAATAATCAAAACTACAAATCCAAACCCCTGCACCCATCACCACATCACATGCCTCCAATCACCATCCGTCCCAACTTAAGACTTCCCTTCACAGATGCGCACAATAGCACGGCCTTGAACTACAACAAGAATGTTATTTTGTCTAACTACATATTCCCCCAGAACTTCTACCCTCCCACTTTCCCAGGCTCAAAATGTGGCAGCGTGGGAGCATCTGGTCTCAGTATGGCTTCCAAAACTGACACCATCTGTTTTAAAGATATCAGGATGGTGAGTTCCTGATCCTTTTATCCATCCTATTCTCCCCAGATGTTAATAAAAAGCCGCTCCTACCTGGGTGGAATGAACTCAGGGTCAAAGGAAAGATAAAGCTGTCCGCTCCTTACCTTGCAACGTCAATGTAGTGAGAATGGGTTTCTTCCTCAAGACCCATGGCTGCGTTCCTTAAGTAAGACTGGAGAGACTCCACCAGGTTTTGCAAAGGAACATCGGTTATTTGCTCAATGAGGTTATCAAGCTCATTCAGCATACTTTCCAAGGTATATTCTCCTTTCATTAAGCACCTAAGGGCTTCTGGAAAGATGATCTGACGGAAGTTTGAATTCAGTTCCTGTCAGAAAAAACACAAAATGCTTCAAATCCATAGGCATCCAAAAAAAAAAAAAGAGTCAGCAGCGCTTAAATTAGGTATTTTTCCATGTCTTCCATGGAAGGTCATGTGAAGGAAAAAACTTTACTGCAGACTCAAGTGTTTTAAACACATTTGAAGAAGCAAATTGTCTTCAGCGCATTGATAGGAGAACACATGTATATGTATGCATGAGTATGACTCCCCCCCAATTTTCAATTATTTTTATTTTATGGTAATGGTTAACAGCCAAACTGCAGGCAGCCGGAAGCCTGCATTCTAAAACCCACCACAGCTTTTAGACTTATATACCGCTTCACAGTGCTTTTACAGCCCTCTCAGCATCAGCCTCTTGCCCCCAACAATCCAGGCCTCATTTTATCAACCTCGGAAGGATGGAAGGCACAGTAAACCTTGAGCCGGTCAGGATCGAACTCCTGGCAGTGAGCAGAATTAGCCTGCAGTACTGCAGTTCTAACCACTGTGCCACCAGTAACACAAATTCAATCAAAATATTGTTCCATTATGATTTACCCCAAGAGAAAAGCTCTGCAGAGTAACAAGATGTATTAAAAGCACATTTTTACCTGAAGGGAGATGTAAACTCCATTAGCAAGGTGAATAGCTTCTGATGCTTCAACAGGGTTAGGAATATCTAAATCCTGAGGGGTCAGGTGACACTGTTTGAGTAGCTGGACAAGACAGGTGACGTTGCCACTCATGCTACACAGTTCCTCCAAGAACCAGGCTCCGTCGCGGGACGTCAGGTCCACAAGCTGTTCTCCGGCACTGGACGCAGCGCCTTCCATCATTAAATTACGCCTAGGTAAGAAATTAACTTGGTTAATTTGGTTAATGTTCTCCTCCCCCATTTTTTTTTATTTTGAAAGCTGATGGGAGATATTAAAAAATGAAATTTGAGGCAGTTTGTTACTGAGCATTTGAAAGGAAGAACATAAACCAAAGGGAAACAAGTAAAATAAAAGAGTAAGTTAAAAAGAATAAAACACAAATTAAAAAATGTGGCATCTAAAATATCATTGAGATTACCAGTTTTACGATATAACAGTAGCTGTTCATGAAATTATGAGAAATGTATTAAGGTAGTCCTTGACTTATAACCATTCATTTCTGGCCTTTCAAAGTTACAACACTGAAAAAAGTGACTTAGGGCCAGTCTTCACATTACAACTGTCCTCAACATTCTGACAATCACGTGATCAAAATTCAGGTGCTTGGCAACGGCATGAATTTACAACGGATCCTGGGGTCGTCTGATTGTCATTTGCGACCTTCCCAACTGGCTTCCAACAAGCAAAATCAATGGAGGAAGCCAAATTCACTTAATAAACGCACAATTCACTTAAAGACTACAATGATTCACTTAACAACTATGGCAAAAAGGTCATAAATTGGATGCCGCCTGCTTAACAACTGCCTTGCTTGGCAATGAAAATTCTGGTGCCAATTGTGGTCGCAAGTTAAGGAATACCAATATGTCACTTTTAAAACTAAAAACCACTATTCAGCTTTAGACTACAAATACCTAAATTATCCTAATCTAAATCACCAACTAAACACTATACATGATCATAAAAAGGGAGGTTGCACATTCACCGTGTTTTAAACATTGTAATTGGTAAAACCAAAAGACCGAAGACGTTTTGAAAACAGAAAGAATCTCGTTCTAACACCTGAGCCACTTGCGAGTCCGTTTTTGCCAAGCATCTCACCTGGTGAGGCTGCAGAGAGCAGAGATGATCACGCTCGCTAAGCTCAGGGAGCCCTCTTCTCCGTTTTCGTGGAGGAAGACTTTAATGCAGCGCTCAATTTCCTTTAGCTGCTCTTCACACACTGGAACCGTGACGGCTTCCTGCTTCAACCGTTCTACCTGTCGCATCAGCCTGCTGTTAATATCTGCCGCATAGCGTTGCAAAGTCATTTCCGTTGTACTGATAAACTGGCACACCGCTGGGGGAGGTTGAGGGGCATACTGTAATTCATACCTGGGAAAGCAATAAAATTATAAACGGGTAAGGAAACACTCTGCTACATGGTCTGTGACAATGCCAAAGCTGGTCCGCTAAGCATGAGCTGTGTCCCATTGTTAAAATGCTATAATCTTCTCAGAGAAAACGTTGGAAATGGCATAATAATAAAGTACTAAAAAGCAGCCGAGTTTGGCAAAAGTAAAGTGCATGATTGATGCAGGGGTCAAAATACTTTAGGGGGGGGAAATGCATATTTCTCATGCCAATATTTAGCACTTTAATGAGCCAAGTCGGAGGAAATTGATTATTTTGATCCCTCCTTCTGTAGGTTAGAGAGAGAGAGGAGAGAGGAGAGAGGAGAGAGGAGAGAGGAGAGAGAGAGAGAGAGAGGGAGGGAGAGAGAGGGAGGGAGAGAGAGAGCGCTTACTTCCGATAGAGATCCTGGCAACGGTCGATGGTCATGTTAACAATGAGGTCTTCCATCCAGACTTTCCACTGCTCAACACGGTGCTTCTGGAACACTGTTTTGGGATACTGTAGCGCAACGGTGGCATAGTTGTGCAGCTGCTCCAGACAGCCCCGTAGAACTGAGCGCCTCTGCTGGAGAAAAGCACCGACCTCTCCTTCTAGTTGTTCACACTGGCTGATCAAGTGGGCCTGTCCTGCATTCTGAAGAAAGGTGGTGGCAGGCACGTAGCTTGGAGGACCTTAAAAAAAGATGAAACACCCAGAAAACCATTCAAATCCACTTGTGTTAGAAACATCTATGGCAGAGTTCCCCAAACTTTTCGGCTTTGTGGACTTTTTTGGTGTGTGTGTGTGTGTGTGTGTGTGTGTGTGTGTGTGTGTGTTGGTTCAGCATGTGAATGTACTCCGCTCCATTTGCACGAGCCAGTTACGAAAATGGAGCACGCGTGCATGCACTCACCCACCGCTTTGGGCAGCCCAGTTTTGAACAGCTCACGGCCTGGGTGTTTGGGACTCCTAGTCTACGTTCAATCATCTGGTCATGGTTATCCTGAAGGTTCTTATTCCAAAAGTCACATGGGGTGTTTTTTTTTTCTCTCCTTCAAAATATTTTGCTTCAAGAAGCTTCTTGAGTTCTGAAGAAGTTCTGAAGAAGCTTCTTGGATTGAGAAGCGAAATGTTTTCAAGAAAAAAATCCAAGAAAGTCCAGCTGCCTTTTGGAAAAAGCACCTTTGATTTCCAGAGAGCATTTCTCTGGACCAAGCAAAAATTACCGAAACAAAACAAACAAAAATTAATAGCCAGCCATCAACGCCCTCATTAACAACCAAATGAATGAATGGCTAAATGAACAGTTGTAGTTGAGGACTCCCCTATATTGGCCTCTAACACCATTACTTGTAATGACTGCACCCTACTGTGAGAGCGTGCATTAAATAAAGCCAACATATTTTTAAAAAATGTTAGTCTATCCCCATATGCTCTCTTGGAATAGGCCCAACCCTCCATCTCGTACCAAGGTCCATTTGAGTGCTGATCTCCTGAAGCAGGCTTGCAAGTTGGGTTGCTTCCAGATTACTAAAAGCAGCTTGGTAGTGTGAGATCCACTGCTCAAATTCGTTCAGTTTCACCTGGACTGCTTCCTGCACTGCTCTCTGCTGAGTTTGCAGCTGTGTATGCTCAGAATATCTGTATTTTTTTAAAAAAGAGAGGAGGTACGAAGACATACAGCTGAACTTAACATTTCTAGACAGCTATTATCAACTTTACATCATATGATATATTATTCTTTAGACATATCTGTCAAGGGAATTGAAACTAATTATTTTTGAACAGGATATTTCAAAAATCTGGAGTTGGTTAACAATTCTTTTAAAAAATCAAGTAACACAATAGTTGATAAAGATGTTAAACATTGCATGTTCCTAATTCAGGTGTGTTAATTTTCACAAGCCTTGTGAGAGTTTTCTTTTTTTAAAAAAAAGTAGTACTAAACAAAGAGTTAGTATCCAGGTCTCCTCACCTTAAGACCCACAGCATGGTCTATCAACTGCAGTTGCCTACTAGAGTTTCATAAATTATTTTGAGATTCACCGAACGTAAGCATCATTTAGAAAAAATGACTACCTGTGCTGCAGTGTGTGAGATGGATGATCAACTCCTTCAGCACTTTCCAGATAATCACTCTCTTCTAATAGTTTGCCTTGTAATTTTTCAATATCTGTCAGCTGCTCTTGCAAATGTAAATATTCCCCTAAACTGCTATCCAGTTTAGGAATTACAGTCAGCATTTCGTCTCTGTTCTTAAACCAGTTGACCTGTGAACAAATGTTACATTATATGCAAAGTAAACCAAGTATTGTAAGTTTTCTGAATTTTAGTGGATGTAAATTAACAAAATACAAATAGCAATAAGACTTATATACTGCTTCAGTGTTTCACAGCCCTCTCTAAGCGATTTACAAAGCCAGTCTATTGACCCCAACAATCTAGGTCATCATTTTACCAACCTCGGAAGAATAGACGGCTGAGTCAACCTTGAGCTGGTGGGAATCAAACTGCTGGCAGTGGGCAGAATTAGCCTGCAATACTGCATTCTAACCACTGCTCCATCAGGGCTCAGTGATTAGAATCCTTTCATTATTATTATGGCAATAATTTAGGAGCTTTGGTTTCCACATCTATTGCTGAGAAATACTTTTAAAATTTTAAATATATATCAACTTTTATCTGAAAGAAAATCTGAAATAGTGTAACGGCGAAGCCTTAAAAATAAGCCAGGTTAGGAAACAGTTTACCCAAGGACTACTATTTGCTACTCTACTTTATCGTTAAAGGGGAAAAGTAAGAGAATCTAGAAAGCCTAACAGGGATTTCCTCTCCCCACTTTTATACGAAAGAGAATTGAGGAGGAGCAATCTTGAGCTTCTTTCTCACTCTCACAGGCTAAGCGCCAGCCGGATCTCCAGCCGGTAAGCTTAAGTTTACTTAACAGCTGTTGAATGTTTTCTTCAAGACCATCTCTGTACAATAACTTAAATATAAAATAATTTAGAATTACTGAAGTGGTTATTGGCATATTTAGCTCTTTCAAATGCAAACCCGCATCAAGGGATGTCGAGGGTACCTTTATTTCTGCGACTCTCGAGGAGAAGAGACTGCGGGTAATGTCCCTCTCCATTTCTCTTTTGCTCTGTTTGTTCTCTGCTTGCTGACCTCCACCACCGTACACAGCTCCAGCAAACCCTGCTTCGCCACCTGCGGTCCAGTCGACGAGCGGGTCATAGACAAAAGCTTCGAGCAACGTCAGCAGGGTTTCCCGTCCTCGGCGCATGATGTGCAGGACCTGTTTCAAGAACAGCTGCATCACCCGTGAGCCCAGCTCAACGTTTACAGAAAGGGAGCGTTTCTGTCCAACATCTTAGCCACAGGGCCTAGGCAGGTCTCTTTCAAAAGGGAATACTGCCAGTCCTCGACTTATGACCATAATGGAGGCTACCCATTATGGTCGTAAGTTACGACCATTGTAAAAGGGGGTCATCAGGTGACCGGATCTGATTTTACAATCTTTTTCCTAAAGCGAATTAAGGGAATCCATTATTTGCTATGGGATGTTTGTGCTGAAAACTGGAATATTGGTTTTTGGCTAAAATGTTGTAAAAATGCAAACGCTCATAAATGTGAGCTAGTGGCCAAGCAGCCAAAATGTGGTCACATGGCCACGGGGGGAGGGGAGGGGAGTGGCCTTGGAACTTTGGAACCAGGTCATAAGTACATTTTGGATGGGGGAGGAACCTTCATAACTTCGGTCGATAAGTGGTTGCATGTCGAGGACTAAATGTAAGCAATATGATGAAAGGAGAAAGAAAGGGTCTCCAAGGATCTGATCTTCCATTTTTGGCCCTGATCCTTCCCGCTTACCTGTTCACAAGAAAGCCTGAAAACCCCTTCCACTTTTGTTACTCCGAAGGCAGTTTCGATGTTTTGGGTCATCCGGAAGGGGACTTTCTCTGGCACTCGCAGGCTCTTCCCTTTTTCAAAGCAAACGTTGTAATCGATGTGCACAACTTCTCCTGTGGTCATGTCGATCAGCACATTATCCAGATGTCTGTCTCCGAGACCGATGATGTAGCCAACCATTGACATCACCGCAGTCGATCGTGCGTACGACTTGGAAGAGGGAAAAAGTATTTAAACGGAAAGTAATCTATTTTCTCACCATCTCCTTTCCCCAAACCCTCCCCCCCCCAAGCTCACCAATGCTTACATAAGTGCGTCCTAAATAGGAAAAGCACCCAAGGGAACAATGTCAACACCCACACACAGAATGCATTCGCGGTGAATGTAATCGTATCTTTGGAGTGTGTCATAGAGACAGGGAGAATTGCATGTTGCACGTTTCTCCATTTCCAGGGTTGTTGAACAACCGGTTGGGGAACTGTCACACCTGGGCCTGGAATCCTCCTCCAAGCTCCCCTCTTACACATGGACAAGCGTTTAGTTAAACTGCCAGTGTTACAATAAAAATTAATGGACCTCCAGAGTCATTACATAACTCTGAAATCATGTCTGATGATTATGTCTTTATGAAGGGAGAGAAACCATTTTGGAAATGACTCTGTTTTTTCTTTTTATGTAAACATCTAGCAAATCCAAACGAAAAGTTGAATGGTACAGATAAATCTATTTTTATTTAAGAAAATATATATGGCTGCCTAACTCACACTCAGTGACTCCAGGTGGCTTACAAAGATAAAAATCTCATTAAAAAAACAGTAAAAAGCAATAATCCTCCACTCCTTGGTGACAACGATCAGTCAAATAAGCCACTTGATGGGCTCCATCCCACTCTGGGTTCTCCAGGCTGTTGGCAAAACCAGGTCTTCAGAGCCTTGAGAAAGCGTGTCAAAGTTGGGGGCCAGTGTTATCTAAATAACACAACATACATCCAAAGTCTTTAATGTGTTACCTGGGTCACTCTCCACCATTCATCAGGTGTGGCACATGACGACCAAAGCTCTTTAGCTAGAAGACTGGGTGGTGTGGCTTCCATTAATTCCTCCAAAACCGACTTCATGACATTCAGGGGCCAGTCTCGACGGGAGACGTCCAGACTAAGTCCAACTGCTTTCAAGGCTGGTCCAATTTTACTGTAGTAGAGTTCGCTGGGTCTGGGTACGATCCCTGGATTCTGTGGGGCCTGATAAGAATCCTGCACATAAAAAAACAGTCTGTCAAATGTGCTTTGCCCAGCTCAGCTCAATATTATTAGAACAACGGTGGTACATGCTGAATGTAATATTACGCATTTATCAGCTGGCCCATAATTTATGATGGATAACAAATCTTAAGGATTTGCCCTTTTACTATTCCCATTTCAAACCACATTATTCTGGATGGGACGAGAAAATACAACACTTTGAAATTAAAGATTATGTGACTTGCCTGTCAGCTGATGTATCTTGTATCCACTTTATTATATAAAGAGAAATAATACCATATGGATTACTAAACTCTAAGCCAGAAGTACCCAACCTCCGATCTGTGAACCAGTACTGGTTTGCAGCATGCCAGCAACCGGGCTGCAGAAACAAATGAAGCCCCATCTACGGGATGCAGGTAGCATGCAAAACCACACACCCCACCCCAGTCCGCAAAAAAAACCTTTCTCTACAGAACTGGTCCCTGGTGCCCCAAAGGTTGGGGGCCACTGCTCTACGCTGAGAAGAGCGAGGGAGACAATCTTTCCTCCGTATAAGTACATACAAAATAAATAACTTCTATTTCTGGCCGCACAACTTCTTTCCAAGATCCAGTGGTGTATTAAAGATGTTTCTTTCAACAGTTACTTGCAACTGTGATGCTCAAACCCAATAGGTCAGAAGGCAAATACTCTCCAGGAAGTAATGTGTTATGGGGGTTACAGCCCAATACCATCCAGATCGGATTTCCCAGAGTCCCCCAGCCAGCAGGGATTATGGGAGTTGCAAAGAGAGCTGGAGGACATCAGGATTAGGGGGTGGCTGCTCTCTAAGCTCAGGTTTCTTTTCCTGCTTTAAATATGCACGCTCTCCTGAAGTCTCCAGCTTGAGATGGTGGAGAAATCAAGGTAGTTCAACGGGCAGAAAAATTGGCACAGGAGTCAAATATAACCACCCCAAAAGTCAATACAACTCCCCCCAAAAAATCTCAGGGAAAGAAACCACCTGATCAGAGCTTGAAGCGATCCCACCTAAGTGCAATCATTTATGGAATGCGAATGCCAAACAATGTACGGTTTACCTTCTGGGCTTGTAACGCCGCCTCCCGCTGCTGCCACCTTTTGTAGAGCCCAAACAAAGGCGTGGCTCCATCCACCCACTGAATCAAGCCTGATCTTGTTCCCAGGGGAGTCACCGAGTAATGCCTGGCATGGAAACGAGGCGTCTCTTGGCGATTGATTGTAGCAAACATGGTGTTGACGATTGACAGGAACTGCATGATCCGTTCGTCCAGGTGCAAGTCTTCAAGGCCTGCGCGGAAAAGCAGACGAGGGAGGTTACGTGGGACGTTCCTTCCTTGCTCCCAGCACAGACTCCCTTGGGGTTTGGGGCATGTGCACAGATAGCGCTTGATTTACAATCACAACTGAGGCTCCACATTTCTGTTGTTAAGCGAAACAGCTGTCCAATGAATTTTGCCCCATTTTGCTACCTTTCTCGCCACCGTTGTTAAGTGAATCCCTGCCATTATATCATGTAACATGGTTTTTATGGAAATCCAGCATCCCCCGTTGACAAAAGGGGATCACATGATCCCAGGATTCTACAACTGTTATAAATATGAGCCAGTGGCCAAGTGTCTGAATTTTGATCACGTGAGTCTCGGGATGCTGCAATGGTCATTAGTGCGAAAAACGTTTTCCAGCGATGTTGTAAGTTTGAATGGTCACTAAACGAACTGTTTTAAGTCAAGAAAGAGCTTTCTTTACACAGCAGCAAAGGTGGATGGGGTGGGTTTTGTTTTTTTTTTAATTTTTTTGAGATCTGCCCTGATCAGAACTGCAAGCCAGAGATTCCCTTCCTTTCCTCAGTCTTATTTTTATGGCTGTGGAAACGGGTAGAGGTCCGTAACTCTCCTTCGCTAACAAGGGAGAGAAGGACCAGGAACAATAGCAAGAGCCCTTAGACTTATATCCCGCTTCAGTGCTTTACAGCCCTCTCTAAGCGGTTTACAGAGTCAGCCTATCGCCCCCAACAATCTAGATGCCAGCCTCTAGATGGCCCTTGGATGGGGAATGGAAGAGGCATCCTCTATGCCTAGAACTCTAGCTCTGCAATATATACATGGTGGCAATGTAGCAGAAGGTGAATGTCCCCCCTCCCCCGGGGTTGTAGTGCAGTTAGAGCACTGTGCCATTGGACTTGTTTGGGGGAAAGTTTCCCAGCAGTCCAAAGTGCCTCCAGATTCTTGTCTAGACTTCAAATGGCAATTTTCTCCCTGCGAGAAACTTTCCCCCAAACCAGTAATGACCCCTTCCCCTCATTTATCACATTGGCCAATTAGGTTAACTGGTGGGCTTCTCAAGTATTCATCTCTTCCTTCCTCCATCGCCCAGGAAATGACCTTGGTTCCCCCGAGAAAGCTCTATGCTCTGTCTAGTACTACATTCCAATCCTCCTCCCCTCCCCCACACTGTGTGGCGATGCTGAACCAGGAAAATGGCTTCTGCCAGAGTCGGGTCGGCATTGACAGTGGCTTCAGGTTGTCGGTTTATGACCATAATTGGGACCAGTACTTCCGTTGCTAAACGATGTGATTGTTAAGTGAATCACATCCAACTTTAGGGTCTTCTTTTGCTGCCAGGGTTAAGCTAGATGTTGTTAAGCAAATCCAGTTTCCCCCGTTGATTTTGCCCATTGGAAGCTGGCTGGGAAGGATGCAAATAGTGATCACGTGACCCGCCAGGAGGTTGCAACTATCGTAAATACATGCCGGTTGCCAAGCACCCGAATCGCAATCACCTGACTGTGGGATGCTGCAAGAGTCTTAAGTGCAAGGACTGGTTGTAAGTCACTTTTCCAGGGCCGTTGCAGCTTCGAATGTTCGCTAAGCAAACAGCCGTAAAGTCAAGGACTACCTGTATCATTGTACAGTCAATATTCCTGGCCAGCACTCCGCCTGGATATTTACACGGATTCCTAAATGTCGCACTGGGTTCTTGTAAGCACATGCACCTGCCGACTTAATAATTAAAGTGACCCAATGGGAGTAACAGAGACTGAGAGAACTCTGGCATCTCCAGTCGCTACCTCATAGCTAAAACAATTCTGCCCTAAAAGCCTTACCTTTGAAAAGATATGGGTAGTTTTTCCCATCGGAGCCCAGAAACAGCAGCTTCTTCGGTTTGGTTTTGGTTGGCAGAATGGTAATGGTGCTTCCTACGCTGTGTATGGTGACCGTGTCCCTGGCAGACACTTCTCCGGGGAGGGCTATCTCTGTGTTGGTCATGGCAGCCAGCCAGGGGCTGATCTCCTCTAGGCGCAAAATGTAGCTGGCCCGCTTCTGGGCTCTCTGTTGAAGGTTGAGCATCACCTGTTTTTTAAACACAGACCGGTCAAGAAAAGGTCCGTTATGAGCAGAGGGTTGGACTAGAAGACCTCCAAGGTCCCTTGCCTTATTCCATTATTTTATACATTGTGTTTTTTTTTTAAATTGTCAGCATTTGATGTTTTTTTGCTTGTTTTTCTTTCTTTCCCGATTTTATTTTAACTTTGGAGATAAATTATTAAAAAGAAACTAACCCACTTGGATATGTTAACTCTACATTCTACAAAGGAACCATTAAAAAAAACATATTTGTCCCATTATATAGGGAGAGTTTCACTCACTCTGATGTTTTTATCTTGGGATCCATGGATTACAGTAGTCACCATTCCTAGTCCCTCTTCTTGGGAACCAGAATTCACTTGGCGAAGGATGCAACACCAAACTTTGCAAATCAAGAACGAACTCTTCGATACTCTATTGTATCCCTACCCAATTATCTAATGCAGGGGGTCCCCGGTCCGTAGTATGCCAGCAACCAGGCCACACAAAGCCCCATCCATGGGATGCAGGCAGCACATGAAACAATGCCCCCACCCCCTGGTCCACGGAAAAACTTCTTTCCACAGAACGGTCCCTGGTACCTGAAAGGTTGGGGGCCGCTGATCTAATGCACACATAATGAAGCTGCTTCTACTTCAACTAAATAAGCGGGGGGGGGGGACCCTACCTCTTTGAAAGGGATCCAGCTGCTTCCTGGCTTCGCAGGATTTGAAGGGTTCTTTAGCTTTTCCAAGGCGTTCTCGATGGCATCCCCGTAATTATCCTGAAACCACTTCTCGTGGGGGGTTTCGGTGGGTGCGGCAGTGATGCTCTGCACGTGTTCCAGGGCAAACACAATGGGTTTCATTAAGGCTGTGTGCTTTTCACGCATGATGGCTATTTTTTCCTCTCTTGAAGGAAGAGGGGAGAAACGAAGAGCAATTAGGGGAAACTGTCCCTTATCTAACGAACAACTGAAACTAAAAAAATAGTGCAGTTTTTATTAGCATTCCATTACAAATCTGGAAAAAAAAAATCCTGAGCCTTAATTTCTACCTAGTCATAAAAGGGCACAGGTAGTCCTTGATTTACGATCGGTCACTTAGTGATCGTTCAAAGTTATGACAGATGTCCGCTGGTTAATTTATGACCCAGATTCAAAGTTCCAACAGCTTGGCCCCCACCAAGGTCATGTAATCACAGGGTCTCGTGCTCAGCAACTAGCCCACACTTATGGTTTGCAGCACTCTCTGTTCACATGATCCCAATTTAGGCTTTTGTTTCTGGCAAAAACCACCCGTTGCGGACAATGGATTCACTTAATGACTGCCACAACAAAGGTCATAACGGGGCTCAGTCTCTGTGGTGACCCACTTATCGTACAACAGTAATTGGGGGCTCAATTAAAAGCCATCCGTTGAGAAATACCTGTATGCAGAAGAAGAGAATATGGACTTTTTGTACAGATGTCAATGTCTCTTGTGATTTACAGTTAACCTGTCTGCAAATTTGGGAAATAAGAGCATCCTGCTTTCAGGGAAAAGAACGAAACTCCTAAGGTTTTTTTGTTTTTTGTTTTTTGCTAAAAGTTCTTTGAGAAACCATCTGACTAAATTCTCAGAGGACATTTCAGGAGGCAGCAGCACATCATCTTGTGCATTGGGAAAGAAAGCTTACTTGCGTAAGGTGTTGTTATTCTGGACCCGCTTTACTTCATCTTCCAGTTGCTGAATGCGCCTGAGGACGTACATGTGTTGCTGCAAAAGGACCCCCAGCCAAAGTTCGTCCCAGAGAACAGTGACTCGGCGCAGCTCAGCTACAAGCATCTGAACCTGGATTGACACCAACGCAAATGTTTCTTTTAATGGTACAAAGGCAGAAATGGATTTCGCAAGGCTCTTTTCCCCAAAGACAAAGAACACAGATTCCTTCCTGCTTCAAGCCAGAACTGTTAAAGCACGGAAGGTCTAACTTAAACGCAAGCAGCAAAAATAAGATGGAAACTATACCTGTAACACCATTGTTGGGTTTGCAGCTGACAGCTTCTCGACGATTTTGCTGTAGCAGTCTTGCATCATTGCCTGGTCTTCATTTAAGCCCAATTTGGCCTCGTCCTTTAGGCTCTCTTGAGAAGCAGGAGGGCTTGCCCCATCACACTCGCTGCCCAGCAGTTCTTCCCCTTGAATGTTGCCCAGAAAGGTAGGAATTGCCGAGGGGAATTTGCTCCCTAGGTTTTCAAGGGAAAAGAGAGTTAGTCTTACTGGACAAAAAATCCAAAAGTTGACTATAGATTAGCAGAGTTAACTTGGTTAAATTATTTATACATCCTTAGACTAGTATGAGCCCATATTGGCCACCTCAGCTGTATTGGTCCAACATAAAGACAAGCTATGGAAGGTTAGAACCACAAAGTTGGTTCCTTGTGGAAGTTAAATTCAAAGATGGATCAGCATCAGTGTTCACCCACAGGGGTCATGCCAATTTTCCAACGGAATATCAATACAGGCAGTGCTCAATACGCAACCATTATGGAGCCTGACTGCTGAAGGTTGCATCAGAACTTCAAATCGGAGTCATGTGCCCCTTTTCATGTCAGTCATAAGTTGAGGACTACCTGTACAATTTGCTCTATTTATGAAATTTGGTATAAGGCAAATCTCTGTGTGTGTATGCGTCTGGGAGACCACCTACAATGGAAGCCATGTTTATAAAATGGGACTTTCTTATTATTAAACATCTATTCTTCAGAAGAGGGGGAGGAACCCTTTGAATAGGCAGGGAAGAACTTGCCATAAGAGTGAAACAGCATAAATAAGAGATGTCCTGCTCATGTTAGCATTTCCAAGATAATGCGCTTCATGCTGAGTACAGGTTCTCTGGCATGGGGAGCGTGATTCACTGACTAGCTAGATCCTGCGCATGCAAAGGTGAAACTTTGCAACAGTATGAAATAAGATAAAAAGCCTGCAATATATACATTTGCTGGTAAAAGGATTTGCAACACGGCTAAAAGATAAACAACTTAAGAGAAATGAGGTATTTCAAAAGATACTGAATCAAAAATACCCGAGGCTTGAGATTCGCTGCTCAGAGAAATAGTGCCAACAATTGCAGGGTACAGGATGAGGTGAGGAGAATCTTGTGCTACTCGGCAGAGAAGGTTGCAAATGCTCTGTCGAACATACACTTCCGGGTGATTTAGACGTGAGAAGAGTTGAGGAATTATGCCTTTACGAAGACAAAAAGCAGGCAGCGTAAATAATTGATTGGCACGCCGCACTTGAAAGGCTGTTGTTTTTGTGTTTGACCACTTAAAACCACACTTAAGTCTTACTGCCCTGAAACACTTACTAATGAGTATAATCTCTTGCTAGCACATGCCCCATCCTTGACTGTCTTACAGCTCAAGCATGAAAATGCTTGTTACTAATAGAGCTACTGCAAACAGCTGTCTTGCCCAGCAGAAGCCAGTCTGTGCAGAACTCTTAAGGGGTGAACTCAAAACAATGCAGAAGGCAGCCAATATTTTGAAGCACATATTTTGGTCGGTATATCATAAAATTCATTGGCCTTTTTAGCAATGTTCGCTTAGTCATATTCTATATTTATCATACACTTTCACACCCTGTCAAGAAAATATCTTTTGACTTCCAAATGCACAAGAGATTCCATTTGTGCCATGAAGCTGTGAAACTCAGGGCGAGAAATTGACACACATTTGTGAAGTACCCCATAATATCTCAAAAGAAAATATTCAATTCAACGTTCACTCAACAATGAAGTGGTCAGCATATACATTTAACAAATGAATAAAATTCCTTAAGTTCCTTAAGGAAGGGAGGAAAAGTGTATTTTTACCAAGTCTACCATATTCAAAATTTAGCCCCATGAAATGCAAAGATAACCATCGTGGGATAATTACAACCAATTCATTGTAGCCTATTAACTCAAGTTGGGTTTTATCTCTCTCAAACAGCTTGAAGACTAAGAGAATTGAATGCTGAACTGCTAAAAATGTCCATACCTCGCCATGGAGCTGTAGGAGTCGTTTCCAGTCCGTGCTCGAGATACTGCCTCAGTTCCCCAGCGTGTTTCACAAGCAGCCTTAACAACCTCAAGGTGGCCATTACAATGACATCATCAGTGCTCTGTTCTGAAATATTCCTGAGGTGCAATCTGGGATCATCTTCATCAAGAGGAACCTACAGATTGAAAGAGGAAACCAGCTCTGCTGAGAGAACAGTTCTTTTTACAAACCTCAGCGGCTTAACAGATCAAAAAGCACAATTGCCCTACCTGGCCAGCATTAAGTTTCAGGAAAGTAAAATAGGCACTACAGGAAAGCTTATAAAGGCTGAAGATCCTGTCTACAACTTTTCTCCACACTTTGATGAGTCCCTCAGTTGAATTCTCTTCCAGGTCCAAGAGCCAGGGGCAACTTGTCAACAACTGGCGCCAGATCACGTCCACCATATCGTCTTCCTCATTGTCTTCATTCTCTGCAATCTGAAGGGTTATATCCTCATCCTAAAGGGAGATTTAAATGTAAAGATTACCCCTGGGTAACACCAAAGCAGATTACAAGTTGGCAAATAAAACATTTTTCATCCTGGTTCAGTTAAGGGTAATTTTTAAGCAAGACAGTTTTAGGCAGGTTCATGCTGTCCATTGATTTACACCAAAGTGACATGGTTTACATTTTCAATATAATCTTGTTCAATGTGATCTTGTTCCTTTCTGATTGCACAAAAGTATAGGGCCCTCAAATATATAAAGAAATGCCCACATAATAGTGATCTAGCAACATTGGCCTTTCGATTAATATTTAGCAAATTCGTATAGAAAACTGTTAATAATTTTGTAAGCAAAGACATTGCTAGTGCTGTATCTGACTTTTCAACCGTTATTCATCTGCTAATTTTAGGCTAACCTGAATCCCAGCAGGCCGGCACACTGCCTGTCCAAGAATGCTGTAGATTTTCTCTCTGTCATCTTCTGTAATGTTTTCTGGAAGCAGGCTTTGAACTTCAGATTTTTCTCTTGGCAGTAGGCGCACGCCTCCTTGACTGTAACATCAAAGAATTTTTTCCAAAAGTTAAGTTATTTGGGTGGTTCTAACATAGCTTTGCCAAATTTTTGCAAATATCCTACTGTTCAGTCTGCTTATTCAATTATCTTCCCCTGCCTTAGACAAGACAAGAATTATTAACTTCAGACGTATTCAGAGCCAAAGACAATTTAAAGAATTGGGTTTACCTGGCATTGTCAACCACCTTTCGGCCCCATCTGTAAGCCCAGCTAGCTAGAGCTGCCCATGATTTCGCTACTTCAGGAGCCTGGGCTGAAGAGAGGCGATACAGCTGCCCCAAAATGAAATCAGGTTCTCCAACACCGATGTTGACTGGAGAAAGAGAACAAAGCAAGGTGTGGTTATCTCCAAAAAAAAAAAAAAAAAAGGGCCAGTGGTCCACCTTTCAAGTAACCAGCAGAGAGAAAGATCTCAGCTGAATGGCATGATGGCGGACTATCAAAGACCTATTTGTTTGTTAGATTTGTCTGCCTGCCATCTCACAAGGAGACTCTGGGCAGCTTACAAGGTTAAAAACAATAAAACTATACATAGATGGATGGATGGATGGAGGCAGGCATGGTGGCCTAATGGTAAAGACACTGGCCTCCCACTCAAAGTTGAGAGTAGGTAGCAACATATATTTCTATCCTAGGGCACAAAGAAAAAATATTTGCTGTAAACTCAATGTGGCATCAGGAAGGGCATCTGGCCAGTAAACGCTCGGCTCCATCAATTCTACCCCAAATTAAGGGATTACAGGACTGTAAGAAGGAAGGAAGGAAGGAAGGAAGGAAGGAAGGAAGGAAGGAAGGAAAATAAAATATAAATTATGATTAAAATTACTGTAAAAAGGTAGGGAAAGTAGGAACAGGGTTTGTAGAGGGTGAGGTGGGATCTGCTATTGGTCCGTCAACCACCTCCTAGGTAGACAAAGCAAAAAAAGGGGGGGCAGCTCCGGGTATATTTTACCTGTGGATTCACTTTCAATCCTCGGATACTCTTCCTCCATGGAATTAACGGATGGCAGATCAATCAAGGTGTAGATGTTTTTGGACAGCATGGAAAGGCCCGTGAGATTTTGTTGCTGTCGTGCTCGATACACTTGTTTCAACTGCCCTGAAATTTCCTTCCACTCAGCTTGGATCCACTTGGCTAAGGTCAGAATGGACTTGGCCACAGCACTTTCGGCTTTGGCAGATTTGCAGAAACATATGGCGCAGGAGCTCAGCATTTCCATGGCGTGGGTGGACTGGCCTGAAAACAGGGGAGGCCATTTTAGTGGCAGACAGTGGTAGAACGAAAAGCTGGCATTTCAGCTCTGCTCATTTCAGAGATGAAGGTTGCCTTAACAACCCACCCTCCCGGGGGGGGGGGAGACAGATATAAAGCATCACTAATAAGAATGAAAAAACTATAACATTCTTTGCATTAATCCAGAATATTTGATGCAGATGTGTTTTTCAAAATGTTTTGCCGCTTTTCAACTTGACACAGAATTTGAGAAAGAGTCATCTTAAAAGAGTTTAAAATCCCCATTTGGTATTCTACTAATGTAGCAAGAACTGTTGTAATTCTTTTCCCCCTTCTCAGAGACTGCCTGGATAAGCCCCTGCAGTTTTCTTGGTGAGGTTTTTCTGAAATGGTTTGCCATTGCTTACTTCCTAGGGCTGATAGAAAGTGTCTGGCCCAATGTCATCCAGCTGGCTAGGTGCCTAAAGCAGCACTAGAACTCAGAGCCTCCTGGCTTTAAGCCTGGTGCCTTCACCATCACATCGACCTGGCTCCTACCATGAATTTAGATAAACTCAAATTTAAGTTTTCACCTTGTCCCATGTGGAAAATTAGACATAGGTTAATTTCTCAAGTTATCAGTGTGATCTGAAAATTTCATTAAAGCCGGCTAAATCCAGAGTCGCTTCAGATAGTGAGTTGGGCAACATATAAATTTAATTAATTAAAGAAAACATGGTGAGTACTGAAAAGTGATTTTTGAGAAAGTTACACAAGCGGCACTTACCAGCTGTGTACAACAGTTTGGTCTTTTCTATTTCAAGCTCAGGACCCCATTTTTCGTCCATCTGAATCGGGGCCGGCTGCTTCTTAAAGTGGTGGACTAAATCCTGGGCTGTGGTGGTTTTCCCTAGCTGAATTTCGCTACACTGAGCAAGCAGTCGTGTCGCCAGGGCCACGTTCCCACGTTTCCTAGCAAATTTGGCCGCTGTCAGCCCCAGTTCCATTAAATGGCCTTTAACTGGAATACTCTGCTCTGAAACACAGAAATCCCAAAGTGGTGAACTAAAAGAATCAGAGGTGAGAGAAGAGGAGCTGCCACAAAAAAAAAAGAAGCGGGGGGTCAACTTATTTTCCAAAGCATCAAGAAGGGCAGGACAAGAAACAATGGATGGAAACTAATCAAGGAGAGAAGCAACCTGGAATTAAGGAGAAACTTCCTAATAGTGAGGACAATTAACCAGTGGAACAGCTCGCCGCCAGAAGTGGTGGGTGCTTCCATCACTGAAGGTTTTTTTAAAAAGACTGGACAGGCCGCTGTCTGACATGCTTGAACAGGGGGGTTGGACTCCAAGGTGCCTTCCAGCTCTATTCTAATTAAAGATATTTAATCTCTCCTCTTGAATAATATTACCAAGCATTGGATCTAAATAGGGTTTCCCTTTCTTTAAAAGTATGATCTCAACTTCTAGGTTCTCTTAAATCCAACAGCAACTAATCCTGATTAAATAAGTCTTTCCTTCTTTTTAAACTTTAAGGCAGAAAATCAGGTGGAGAGATTTTGCATTCTATTTAACTGTACCCCATGGCGACATAGCTATAGATTCTCCCTGAACAGGCATTCATGAGATAATATGATGGTTCGGATCTGAGAAACTAACTGCAGAGTAATACAGCCGCTACACTTTTGTCAGTGGGGCAATTCTAGAACCTCCTTATCAAAATGCACGTGTGTTTAGCATCTATACCTTTCAGTTTCTCCAGCAACTGATTTTGGAACATGGTGTATCTCAAAGCATGCATCCACGGCCTTACATCATGTTGCTTACATGAACGCAAGGCTTCGCTGAACAAGGGAATGAGGCAATCCTGTAAAAAAAAGCAAAGGATATGAGTAGTGGGTGGGCTGGAAGACATTTTTTCCTCCAGCTTCTAATAGAAAAGAGTCCTACACAGAACCTGACACATTCTTAAAGTATGTGCTGTATACCTGTCTACACGCTTCTTCATTAATCATAGGTGTTTGACAATACGGTAATGAAAAGTCAGTGTTGATGACTTCTAGTATTACAGTAGTTACGTTTTTATTGCTTTATGATTATATTTTAGAGATAGAATTACAGGTAGGGTTTTACTACTATTGTGACGGTCAACCATACAGATCTTTAAATATTTTTAATGAAACAAAGCAAGACTGATTATGAAATACCCTCAGACAATAAAATCCACTCCCGCCCACCCCCCAAAAAAGCAGTTAAGATAACTACAGAATAGAACTTGATCTTAACCCCCATAATGCTAATATCTGAAGCCTAGGGTGGTTATTCTCAAAGTATTTTGCCTGGTCTGGACTTTGTTCTCCATGGCATAAGGAAATCTTTTAAGGTCGGGGGTTTCTGAATTCACACACTTGGCCAGGGTGGACCACAAGCAAGAGCACCCATCCATATCAGATGTCCTGGTCCTGTCCTGTCTTTCCTGTTCAGGAGGCAAAGGCATTTACCTCGGAGGGCAGCCGGCTCGAGACTGTGTTTTCCAACGCGGACGAACAGTACAGCTGCAGAGTGCTGAGGACGGGCAAAGACTGAGAAATGGTCAAGGTGGACAGGCGTAAAGGCCCAAGAGCAATGCGGGACGTCTGCTTCAAATACTTGGTCAAGTTCCTGGAAAACCAAGCGGCACATCCAAGAGTTATTCGAGCTGCTTAGCCTTCCATAAAACCTATCCCGACCACCCGACCACCACGCCATGCTCACTCGGTCATGGGCTGCCATTTCTGGTCCTGGTCGAGGTAGCCTACGGCTGTGGCCAAACAGACGGAGCTCCTCAACAGCTGAACCTCGATGGCTTTCTGAAGTTCTCTGGGATCGGGAGACAACACGTTTGGAAGGAGCTTCTTCATATCTACAACGAGCGTCAGCAGATATAGAGTTGCTAATATCCATCGATTTCAGGCCGGCTTTTTTAATCCCACAATAAAGTCGTCACCACCACCACCACCAATGGATGGGCGTGGAAATTGAGCTGAACCCCCCGTTGAGTCAATCTAAGCTTTAACTTGGGGTACCTATTTTTTCTTTGGCCCCTCCAATAAGCAGGTTGATGTCCTCCCCAGGAAGCAGCTCTAGTTGTTCTGTACATTCGGCAAGTTCTCCAGCTCCGAAGCTGCTCAGGGACCTGCGATAAAAGGAAACCTGCTTCTTAATTTAGCTCAGCAACAAGCAGCATTCTGCTTTATTTCTGCAATAGTCCCTTCCAACATCTACAAAAACTGGTCTCTTTCTGATAGGCTGCTATTTGGGAGAGGGGAGATATTAATTGGTTAATAAAATTTCTACATGCTAGAAAAAGATAAGAGAGGAAAATAATGGACTAGGTTTGGACCAGATGACTTACAAGGTCCCTTCCAACTCTCTTAATGTGTAACTCGGTACTTTTCTCTTTGGTCTCATCTGTTACTTCATCCAACCCACTATTTTGCCCTTCAGAAGTTTACACCAGAGGGCATTGCTTTTCGGAATGACTATCCTAAAATATAAACAGTTGAGCCTGTTTTGGCAAGGTCACTGTACAGATATGCCGTACAGAATTAGTAAGGCGCAAAATCTTTGCAAGAGGTCTGTTATTACATTACTATTTCAATTTTGACACACATTTCAAGAAAAGCAGTTTGGAATGGGCAAAAAAAGGAGACACTATATTGGATGAATGCCTGGAGATCAGAGACCATAGCTCCTGAGAGGTAGGGCGGCTGCCTCGGAAGGCTATCTCCCAATAGGCTTCCTTGTGCAGTTGGTGGACCACTGTGAGAACAGCCTGCTAGACCAGATGGGTCAAAGGCGTGACTTAGCAGTATGCTGCTTATCTCCTCAAACCTGTATGGGAGGCTGGCTGCTATTATTATTGTTGTTGTTGTTTTTGTTGTTGTTGCTGTTGCTATTATTATTATTAATTTGTTGGTAATGGAGAAGCAGGAGGCAGAACCAAATATAACTGCAGGGCGCAGAACCAGCACACTCAAAATCAGAAGGCTACCCTTGCCAGGAAAACCTCAACTGTCATCTCCTCTCGGTTTCCTTTTGCCTGTCACACAGGGGAGCTGTCCTAACCACGCCCGTTGCCTGAAAGGCTTCCCTGCGGCACGGCACAGCTGACAACCCGGAGGAACTTACTTGATGTAGTTGAAGTCCGCTTTTAAATTTACTGAGCCACTGCTGCTGTTTTTTTTCAAGTCATGCACCGCGTTCTGCCATTCCTGCACCGCAGACCAGTCAGAGATGGAGATGTAACACTCACAAGCTTTGTTCCCCAGGTAATTGATGACTTCAGGGGAAGAATCCCCGGACTTAGTCAGCACCATCTTCCGCGAATCTCCTGCATAAGCCAAAGTCTATTATTAGCGCCCTCCACAAACTTACAGACACAATATTTTCAAATGTTTTATTTTATGTATTTATTTAGTTCAATATTTTATTACTCAACACACACCTTGGAACTCATTTCTTGGGATGAAAGCTCGACTGGAGATGCCCATCTATTGTGTTCTTTGGAAAGAGTTTTACTTCCCTGCCTGCAAGATTCTCACCCACGCTATTTTTGGTCAATGCAATATTTGTCTCTTGGGCAAAGGTACAGAAAATGACATTGCCAATCTTTTTCTCCTCCTTGCCCAAAAGAGGTTGTATTATTGCTTCCTATGGAGAACGATTACACACGAACTATCCCCCAATAGGGCCCTACCAAGTCAAAGGTGCCAACTGTATATTCTTGCTTGTTCCATTTAAGGAGCATGAAGTTTACTCTTTTTAGACTTATTCTAAGTATTATCACCTACACACAGAGAGACAAGCCACCCTTCCTTCTACGCTGCTAATCCATGACTGTCCCAGACTTTAAGTAACTGACTAAACAAACACAAGTCCCTCAAAAGAAAAAAATTAATACCCACCATTTAAGGAGTGTTTCGGGCTGGCATTATTGCCACTGTTCAAATTAGCCAGCTTGAGGACGGTTTTGTCAAAACCGGAGACACAGCAATCGACTCCTGTCATGGCAGAGAGATGCTCCTGGTATTCAACGGCTGCCTTTTCAAACCTTCAAGAATGTCAGTTGCAGGAATTAGCAAAACTTCCCATGGCTACTTATCCTGCTTTAATCCATCCCGTAATAGAACGTTC
>NW_020769332.1:10080883-10091849 GCF_900518735.1 Pseudonaja textilis | reverse complement strand
AGCTGCTCTTCCCATTAAAGGGAGAGAGAGAGAGAGCGAGCGGTACATGAACCCATCATCCTGTTCATCGCTGTTCTCCTACTCAGAAAAAGGCTATAAACCTCCGTTTTCCCACCACCCCTCACCTTCTAAATCGGGGGTCTCCAAACCTGGTAACTTTAGCATTTGTGACTTCAACTCCGGCTGAGGAATTCTGGGAGTTGAAGTCCAGAAGTTTTAAACTTAGCAAATCTGGAGACTGGTGTTCTAAATCTACTCCCAGTTGGTACTTAGGATACTGTGCCACATAACCACAATAGCCTACGGTGAGAATAAATGACCTCCATCAAACAAAACCACATTTAAAACAGATCTTCAAAAGATACTGAGTACCAGTCTCAGTTCTACTAGATTATACGGATGCTCTGAAAAAATATGCACCCTGATAAATGGATGCCGACAAGCTACTGTGACATCACATCCATAAAGATAACATAATCCACACGATGCCACTTGGTTTCCCTTCCCCTCGTGGAAAAGTCTAAACGTGAAAAGAGGGGGAAGTGTTATATTCGTTCAGCACTGTTGTATAGACTACTCACCGTCCTTCGGCCTGCTGAGCTACAGAATTAATCCAGGTGAGGTTTTTGCCAACTGTAGCCGAAGACCAGACAGCTATACCTTGAATGGCTTCAGGGCAATGAAGTTCACACAGGGCTTCAACGACCATCATGATAGTTACTTCCAATTCATTTCCCTAGGAGCAGAGAGATCAAAAAAATGGTTAGTTTTATTTATTGGTTGAATCCCATCATGTCTGACTCTAGAAGGTCAGTGCACATCTCTGTTTCTTAGCTGAGGGAGCCCCAACATTGTCTGCAGATATTTCCATAGTCACTGAAAAACACTCTGATGTTGGGAAAGATGTTTGGAGGCAAAGGGAGAAGCGGGAATGATAGAGGATCAGATGGTTAGTTAGGGTCATCGACGCCATGAACAGGAATTTGGGGGCAACTGTGGGAAACCATGGAGGAGAGGGGCTCCTGACGTCCTATGGTCCATAGGCTCACCAAGAATTGGACACAACTTAGCAACTGAGCAACAAATTTCAGTCCTTGTGATTCTGATAACAAATCCATCTTGAGTGATAACTCATATAATTACTCTGCACTGGGTGGGAAAATAGGGCACAAGTAAGCCAGCAACCTTTGGGTTCACCCAGTGATTTATTCAGAGGACTATGAAAATATTATGCTCAGAAGTGTCATTACCTGAGATATATTATTAGTCTTCATTTCTGTCAGCAAATCAAAGCCATGACGAACAGTGACAGCAGGCTGTCCAGCCAATAACCCAACGCGCATGATGGAAAGACGAATACGAGTTAACCAATCTTGGCAGGTCTGACGGTTTGTATAGAAGAAGGTCCTGATTACCTTTGTAAATGGAGAGGCAGAAATCTCACTTACTGCTTGCGTACTCACAGATGTACAAACAGAAATATCTGCCTATACATCAGAGGTCCCCAAACTTGGCAAACTTTAAGACTTGTGGACTTCAACTCCCAGAATTCCTGAGCTAATAGGACTAGAGGAGGAAGTCTGGGAGTTGAAGTCCACAAGTCTTAAAGTTGCCACGTTTGGGGACCCCTTCTATACACCATAAAAACAGTCAAACAAACAAAACAACTGGATGGAAAGCAAGTTCACTTTGCACCATGGAGCATAACTATCTTCAGAAGGAGCTTTGTGAAGATAACCCCAATCAACAGCTGGTCTATTGATCAGCAACAGGATGCTTTAAGGCTACTACATAAGAAGGAGGGGGCAGGGACTGGTGTTACCTTTGGTGGGGACGTAAGAGCATTGGCGCACCCTTCATAAGCATTATACATCAGTTTCTCCAAGTTCTCCAAGTACTGAAGGAGCAGAACTAGCCGCAATTGGTTGCTGCTGTGACCTTCGTCATTGTCAGCTGTAGTCCACTGGCTGACGTCTTGATCCGGATTTAAGGTGTGAGCCGCAAGGCTTCTAATGATACCTGGAAGCAACACCCATTCAGAATAGATCAGGGTACAATATTTCAGACTAACCCTTTCTACCCAAACTTTAAAAAGGCAATCCCTTTATTGCAGAAAGCTCACATTACCACTGAGCATTTTGAACTGAATCATACTGAATGCCCAGACATCCTTATGTTGAATCTTAACTGTATATACAATAGTTGTCTATAGATTCATGATTATAATGACTATTTAAACCGGAGTTTATCTCACATAGGAAACAATAGGGGTAAGTGTGTAACTAGCTAGGAAAATATCAGAAAAGAGGATCCCTCACAAAGCTCTGAGGAGAATATTCACTAATTTGTTTGTACAAAACCAAGGCTACAATCTTATGTCTGATTTGCCATCCCACTAGAAAGGGATTTTTTAAATTTTTTATAACCAGATTAGAATACATAGGAATTTTATGTATGCTATGCCTTGGAAGTCTAGGGGGAAAAAAATCAACGAAATGTTTTTGTCAATTTCAACAACACGTGAACTAGAATGCTTTTTTAAAAAATGCTATTACATATTATGCATTTTAAGTTAAGACAGGTTCCTATTTAAAAATGTAAACATATTATTTCAAAAATGCCCCTCAATTTTTGGGAAGCACACATGCATGGTGCTTATGAACATGTTTTAAAAATGTCTAGTCATCCACGGTAAAAAGTATTAAAATATACTATAAATTTTTTCAGGTTACCTTCAATAGTCTGGAATGTGTCCTGAGCTCTACCGAGGGGTGTTCTTAATTTTGATAGGACAGTAAATTGGGCTGCTTCCCAAATAGCCCACTGCCAAAGTACAGCCTCTGTTTTCAATAAATTGCGTGGAATACTGGATGGATCATGTTTGTCCAATCTTTGGCAACTATAAAATAACCTTTCTAGCCAGCTCTCTTTCCTGAAACAAAGTTGGTTGTTAAGGAAGGTGAGCAAAAGTTAACACAATATAACTGAATTATATTTCATTTGGATGAAGAGAGGAATGTTATCTACAGTAGCAGTGGCTGTATTCAGATAACAGTAGCTGTACTCAGATTTAACATCAAATAAAATTAAGTTCTTCATTCTATCTATATGTCTCGGGTTGTCACTTCCTCTCTTCCATCCGCAGCCACAAGCAAAACTTCTTGTAGAGGCTGAGTTATTTAATATACAGCATATTATGTATAATTTCTCAATAACTGACTACCTCTTGCCAATACACCCAAATTTCCTTGTTCCTCCACCCCACCAAATAATGTTCCTTTTTTTGTAGCTTTGAAGTTTGCAGGGGCTTCTTACCCTGTTCGGTGAGAACTTCCATACAGAATGAAACTGATGATATCAGAAAAGTCTTGTGGGTGAAATGTGTTGCTTGGAGCTTTGCTCATGTGTCCTCGAATGGCTAAGGAGATTTCTTGGATTTCTGTGTGGTGGTGATTGCTATCAAAAATTACACGGACAAAAACACAAATTGTTTAGTGAGAACTTGGAAGGCAAATATACAGACCAACGCTTCCTCCCGGCTGTCACCTGTAAATGCCAACCCCTCCTCCACAGGGGCTTTTACATGGGCCTCATATTATACATGTGTAGTATGACCTACTACTTGGTATGCAGAAAAAGTAGAAAAAGACCTGTGACACAGCGCGCAGTCCATTAAACCCCTCACATCCTGAAGAATCTAACTCCCAAACCATCAAATTCTCACCATGGATTGGGAAAGGATCTAGGGCAGAGTTTTTCAACCATGGCAACTTTAAGATGGGTGAATTTCAATTCCCAGAATTCCTTATCCAGCGTGCAACTGATCTTAAGGTTAGAACTGGAAGTATCTGACTACAATATGTCACTCGATCTTGTTTTTCCACACACCGATTGTAAGAATTTACACCCAGGGCAATTACTCACCTTAGTATGATATCCAAAGGAATAGACTTTAAGAGCTTTCCAAATGCTTGCCTTATCCGAGCAACACTGTGCACCAGCTGAACGCGGCATACATCAACACACCTGTGCCATAAAACAGTGAAAACAACACAGTAATGCAGGCTCTCACACAATAACTGAACGGAACAATGAATTTGCAAAAAGTTAATGGACTAAATACCTTTGGAGTAAGTCTTCTGGGAGAGAGGATGACAAAGCATGAAGGCTGTTGCATGCTTGGAGACATATGTTAACATCTTCCAAGAGAGCTGCGTTTTGGAATTAAGGCAGTTTTATTACCCATCAGAATATTATCCGTTTATCTTTTAGCAATGACTGTTAATATTAAAAGGGCATTTAAGAGCAATGAATGGCAGAAGTTGAACTTAATTTCCTCAATTTTTACACATCTTAATTCCTAGGTATCTTCAGTTTAAGTTACTTACTGTAACCAATCTAGGGAAAACTAAAGTATTAAGTTTGCAGAGGGGTAAAACGTATTTTTACCAGATTAGAAAAATTTGAAATTAGAAAAAAATGCATTATGTTATTAAGAATATAATTTATATTTTGGGAAGACTTTAACTAATGGAAATAATGAATGAATTGTGATTTATGCTATGTTGTTGGCTTTAAAATGTTCTCAATTAAAGAAATATAAAATGCAAGACCTTTGCTAGTTTTCTAAGAACAGATTCACAAGAAAATTGGTACGCATTTTGCTTACCCCTTTTTAAATTAGAAAAATCAAACTCTTACTGTTTGCCAGAAGTCCTTTACAAAACTTATGGAAGGAGGGGAGAGAGAACAAGGGTGCGTAGGTCTCTGATTTCTTCATCAGAACAGCTACTTCCAAAGCCCAAGTCATGAGCAATTTCCTAAAAACAAAAGCATTCTCTTCAATTTTTATATTATGTATCTATGCCTTTCTCCAGACTAGCCATGCTTTTCAAAGATGGCAGTTTCAAACGACAACATTATTAAGCATGTTAGCTGTGGAATTCTGGGGGTTGAAGTCCACACAACTATAAAGTTGCCAACCTTGAAAAATGTTGCTCTGGAGTTAAATTTGATAGCCAAGATTTAAATGAAGAACAGGCAATTATTACAAATATCCAGGAATCTAATTCCACTTTCTGAGAATAAGGAAAAAAACTCTTAAATATATCAAGTTTCTTCCCTGCCCTCTTTTCACATGCACTGAACATTAATTATTATTGATCATTTTATTAGAGAAAACAATATTTTGACCACTACTTACCTGGTGTCATGGGTCACATTATCCTTTTTAAGTAAAAGTCCCAAGAGGTTTACAATGATAGAAAAATGTTTCTTTGTAGCTGTGGTCACAGTGCTTATGACAGCCCCATCAAACAAAGAAGGAGATGAGGAGCTGAGACTGCTAGATATGAAGTGGTCATGTCTGGAAAAGGGAGAGAGAATTAGATTTTAGTCATACAACCAGGCTAAATACTGTATATTTGGGGAGGCAATAGGTGCTGCGGTATAGCCTGACAGTGTTCAGAACTGTTAAAATTGACCAAGAAATCAATTCCCCCAAAAGTCTGTATAAAAAGGATCTTGTCCATTTGATTTCGCTTTACTTTCCCCTCCCCTCAGCTTCTCTTATCCTCATTTAAATTGGGGGGGGGAGGAGTTTGCTTGAGTCATTTGCGCAAATCCTTCTTTTTGATTTAAGCCTTGTTTTCCTCTTACAACTTTGGCGATGAGTCTATTTCTTCCCTACTTTCTTTATCAATCCTTCATTCTTATCAGTAGTGCTTCTTCTCTCTTGAAAGGCCAATTCTTGACAACCAAGCATCTCATTTCCTTCACAAAGAAAAAAAAACAACCTGTGCAGATTCTAAGCTTCCTGTTTTAATTCTTAGAAAACGCACGAGTTCTCCCATCCAGCATGCACAAAGCCTTGGTTATCCTTTTATCAAATAATCCTTATATTTTGCGACAGGGATCTTACAGTGCAGCCTCTCTTTTCAAATAAGGGAGATCTTGGAGAACACACAGTAGCCCTTACAGCAAGGACTGTAAGAGTCCAGCAGGATCTCCCGCTAAGAGAACAAAATTGAAATCATTTGTAAACTGATGTAAGTACCACAGTTTCCCATTTAAAGAACGAACTGCTTCGTACCTGGTGCAGTGCGAATACAGGGTGTACAGCACTGCATACTGGACAGCGGGAAAGTGAACGGCTATGTCACCATGGGCAACCATCAGATTCTTGCTCAGCAAAGCGAAGACCGTCGGGGACAGAGCCCACATCTGGCAAAGCAAGCCACAGTAGAGAACAAAGCATGTATTACAATTATACTACCAGAATTGGACTTTAAAAAATACAAGAAATAGTTTAACGATTTCTAGAACCCTCTCCAATAATACAGACAAAGGCTAGAACAGTTGTGAAAACTAGCTTACAAACTGTGATAAAACAGACAGGGCAGAGACGAACCTGGATACTTTACACAATTTTTTGAAAAAAGCCAAAACAATTAGACACAAAGTTTATTCCCTCCGACCATCACTCTGCTGAACACCAGCACTGCCTATGTCTATGTGTATTTACCCGTGTAGTGTGGCTTATTTATCCTTTTTACCGTCTTCTTTACCTCCCCCCCCCCTTATTGCTGGTATTATTATTATTATGATTATCCTTGTTCTGTTTCTTTGCATGTACACTGAGAACTTCTGTGTAGCAGGAACAAATTTTTTTTTCTGTATTTCCAATTCAAAGGGAAACACACCATTGCAGAGACGTACATGGAGAATACAAGACCTATTCACTGAAGGGATTCTAAAAATAAATAAAGCTACTTTATCTTTTTTGTGTGTGAATAAAGACCTATAAAATTTTAGAGCCATGTATTTTTATTTCACTACTAACTATTGCAGAGCTTAAGATAAACAAATGGACTTCTTTCTGAAGTACTTCTAAAGAACATTAGAATTAAAGGCCTGGTGATTAAAACATATGAAGAACAGTTGCAAGATTTGGGTTTGGCTAGTCTAGAGAAAAGAAGGACTGGGGGGATATGATAGCAGTATTCCAGTATTAGAGGAGCTGGAAGAGAAGATCAACTTATTTTCAAAAGCACCAGAGGGCAGGACAAGAAACAATGGATGGAAACTAATCAAGAAGAGAAGCAACCTGGAATTAAGGAGAAACTATCTATCATGAAGACAATTCACCAGTGGAACAGCTTGCCTCCAGAAGTTAGGGAATGCTTCATCACTGAGGGTTTTTAAGGAGACTGGACTGTCACTTGTCTGAAATGGTACAGGATCTCCTGCTGGAGCAGGAGGTTGGGCTAGACGACCTTCAAGGTCCTTTCCAGCTCTATTCTGGTTGAATTGAAACTTCTATAGAGAACTGCCTTCCTGCCCCTTCCCCAACAAAGGTACATTTACTTTGCACGACGGGTGCAAAGGCTGCTTTACGTTTCCACAGCCACATCAGTTTGGAAACACAAAAAATCATTCACACCCCCAACTGTAAGGGTAACTCACCCCGATCAATGAATTTTTGGCATTTCCAATTGTAGTCAGCGCACTGAGATCAAATATGACAACAAACTTTGCATTGGCCACGTCAAACATGTGGTTCTTGAAAGCATCGTGGAGAATTTCCGAACAAGCTTGGGGAAGCTGCAGGCTGCAAAGGAGACTGTTCAAGGCACAGGCCATTTCGCCCAGAATCAACTTGTAGGCCGTTTCCAAAACAGGAATGTTCTTTAAGCTTAGCACTGCTTGATATACAGCGTGTGCAGCAGCAACAACCTTGAAAACAGAAAAATATCACATGTCAGGAAGGTTCCTACCCATTAAACGTTTCCTATAACACACACGGATTCAAGACATACTTCAAACCACAGTTAAGTTGCCTTCTCTATAGCTAGGTGTGATATCTCAGCTGTGACTGATTTGCTGATGCAAGAATAATAGGTGTTCTCTTAAATCTAAAAATTACTCTTAAAACAAAATTTTCTAAGGGTTCATTTCATGTGGCATGAAATTTAATTTGCTGCTTACCTCTTTTTCCTTATGGTAGCGGAGCGTGAGAAGCTTAGATTCTGGTATAAACAATTTCTCAATAAATGATGATGGAAGTTTTGTATTTATTTGTTCAACAATCTAGGCAAAAAAAGGAGGCATTAATATTAACATGGATTGTGAATTCTGTAAAATGTTTCCTATTAAATCAGTGTATTTATTCATTAAACAAAAGTTACAAATTTTAATGAACTAAAATGTGACAGGGATAGTAGGCATTTTAGTGCACTTACACACACACCGTTAGGAACCTCTTAAATATGGAATGAGGTCCACAAAAGTTGGAATTAAAACTATGAAAGTTAGTAGCTTTTATCTATCAAATCCCACTTTTCCTTGGTGGAAAATCCAAGGCATCCCTCTCATTTGCTCCCTTATTTTCTACTGCTTATTAGTAGCAGATTTCTACTTGGCTTATCAATTTTTTAAAAAATAATATTTGACAAGCTGTACAAATAGTTATGAAGGAGCAGTGAAATATAATTCAACAACAATCACTGGCATCAAACTATAGCAAACATATTTAATACATATTCCCAACTAGTCATCTTAATAGCGTTATTATATCCAGAAGGAAAATATATTGTTTTTTTATTATATAGAAAACATAATTTGTACAGCATCTTCACAAGAACCACCTCAGTTTTTAATAGATAGCAAACAGTAATTTGTTTAAGGATATAACATGTATCCCTTAAAACTCAAACAAAGCCGAAGAATTAGCTTTAGGTTTCCAATCTACTTTTTTATCACTCATGGTCTAGTATTTTTTTAAATGAACAAAACTGTTATCATTAAATGCAGGTATTATGAGGATTGTATGTACCAGCATCAATAAGTTCAACACCGAGATGATATAATCAGTACCACAAATCTGACAATTTTCAAGTTGATCTAATCCATAAGTGATGATCATATCACAATGTATATTCATGCTGGGATCCAGACTGCCAAGCAGGACACCGACACACTCATTGGCAGCAGTCAATACCGTCTCAGAAAAAAAGACCTGGTTGGCGGCTGTCACACACCTCATTACTCTGTACAAAACCTGAAGAAGGAAAAAAGAGAATTCAGTTACAATGAAAGTACATTTTGTCATCCCTTTGAACTCATGCTGCCTGTCTGAAGATATTTTGATCGAGCATGTTCAATTTTTGGTTAATGTGCACCATATGTGTGAGTCATCATAGAAGCAACTAAAGCTCTATCTCCCAAGGTAAGATGATCCCAGCAAAATCGCTGGGATAATTCAAAAGTGTCTTAAAATGCGGTCACGTGACTTTGGGATGCTACAAATGGTTGTAAACAAGGCCCAAAGCTCAGTCATGTGACTTGGGAGGGGGCGGGCCTTTGGAATTTCCAATCCCAGTCAGAAGTAGCCCCAAGGGAGGTCTGTTGCAGCTTTGTACGGTCATGTTGAGGGCTACATATACACAATGAGGTGAAAGCAAGACATTTTTCCAGTTTTACACCAGAAAACGAAAATCACAATTATTAAATATTTAGATTAGCTTGGCGTGATTGGCCAATGAAACCGCTCGACCACCCAAAAGAGACTTACATCAGTTACGTATCCTTCGGTAATGGGCGGCCCTCGGATGGGACTGAACCGCTCCCCAATACTCCTCACCACTGTGCTGAACACGCGAAGCAGAGCTGCCAGTTTGGGCAGCGAAACGGAAGGAGGAGGAATATCTTCATCAACAGATTCTCCGGAAGCGACGTGGCCGAGATCCTACGTGAAGAAATATATCAAGACGGTCCTCAGTGAGGTTGTGCTCAGAATTGCAGGCTGTGCATTTTAACAGACAAGGGATACGGCTTGTGACCTCCTTAGTCTTCAAATCTCTCAGTTTACACACGTTTCTTTTCATGTCAGTAAAACTCCTACAAATTTAGTGATCCATTTAAGTTCTACAGAAGTTTAGCAAGGGTGTGTTTAAGGAAATATTTCTTGATCTTGTCATCGTTAAGATGGGTGGACTTCAACTCCCAAAATTCCTAGCCAGCAAGTTACCATGGTTGAGAAATACTTGTTTAAACGAAACTTGTGGATAAATTTAAGGAATAAACCAACCGTAACATCATATAATTCATGACATAAAGAGCCTGTGGAGATTTTCAAATCATCCAGGGCATGATTTGTGCCAAAAGTGCTTCTCCTAAAGGCAACTGGACTTTCTTTTTTTTCCCCTTGAAGATGTTTTGCTTCTTATCCAAGAATCTCAGAACAGAAGAAGCTTCTTGGCTGAGAAGCAAAATGTTTTCAAGAAAAAAAAAAACACCAAGAAAGTCCTTTTGGAAAAGCACCCTTGAGGCATGACAGAAAGAGGTATAGAAGAGGAGAGCCCTTCCTTAAGCGTGAAAGAAGATCCTTCAGGGAATTAGCTACTGTGTTCACTATATTCACAACATTTTCTGACAGAGACACAAATAAGAACTTGAGTTACTGGCTAGAAAGTATCTCACTTCCCCCCACCCCCGCCCAGCATTTATTCCGATTCAAAACTGATGGCCTCATTACCTCAGCATAAGCTTCCATATCCTCTAGAAACTGACCCAGGAGTGTGGTAGAAAAGGCCAGGTCAGCTACCCAAAATGGTTCCAAACTCTGTAACCATCCTGCAGAAAGGGCCGGAGCAATGAAAAGCATGGTAAGGTTAAAGCTACATCTGGTTCATCTAAAAAAATAAAGTGGCATAAAAATTAAGCAAGCAAAAGTACCAGCGCTAATAAACCATGCATCGTGACTGTGCAGAAAAAATAAATACTAGTTACATTTTAGTTAAGAGTGTTTATATTGGTATAAACAAATCAAATCAATGTTACACCTATTACAGCTATTCAAGAGGGAGGGAGGGAGGGAGGGAGGGAGGGAGGGAGGAAAACAGAAAAAGGAAAAAGAGAAAAAGGAAGGAAGGAAGGAAGGAAGGAAGGAAGGAAGGAAGGAAGGAAG
>NW_020769332.1:10059100-10080873 GCF_900518735.1 Pseudonaja textilis | reverse complement strand
AGGAAGGAAGGAAGGAAGGAAGGAAGGAAGGAAGGAAGGAAGGAAGGTGGATGAGTGGGATGAAGGAAGAAAAGCAGGTAGGATTCTGATCAAAATGAAATTTAGTGTAGCCAGATTTCCTTCTTTAACAAGCTGAAATGTGTAACAGAAACTTTGCAAGAAATAGCATTTCCTTTGCATGCACTAACTGATGTAAAGCATATATGAGAAATAACTCTTGATCGCCCACAAGGAAATCAGAGCACATTACAGGGCATCTCATGAAGTTATTTTATTTTTCAGGCTTACCTGAGACTTGCTGGGTCAGAGAAGGTTTTTGAGTGTGATCAATATGCCACCCAACTAATATGTCAACTGTGTCCTTGGAACAAAATACACAAAAGTTAATCCACCTGGAACACATAATGGGGCCTATAAGATGTAAAAGAGGGGGCAAGGCTCTTACCCTAAAATTCGTGCTGAAAATGTGAGGATAACAACGAGACACAAGAAGGATGCACTTGACACATTTACACAGCAATTCGGGGGTATCCACATTCTCTAGGATAGACTGCAGGCTAGTCATGACAAGCTTTGAGAGAGGGAGAAGAAAAAAACACGGTTCTGGAAATCCATGTAAAAGAAGCATGGCTACAACTATCCAAAAAGTAATTAAATAAATCAGAGATGAATGTGGCTTTTATTGTATAATTCACGAAAGTCATTCAATCCATTAAGAAGCACAAAACTGTAAATTGTCAGCAGCAATGATTTCGGAAAAGCTGCCTGCAAGCTTAGAATGAGATGCCCTTTATTCATTCTGAGCCTGTACTTTTGATACACTCTATTCCATGCCTCTACGTCTTTTCTATGTTTTAGATTTAAAGATAGAGATAAGAGATAGCCAGAGACAGAGATGGAGTGGTGCAGTGGCCTAGAGGTGGAACTCTCATCTCACAATCAGGAGGCTGTGAGTTGAACCCCAGGTAAGGCAAATATTTCTCTCTCCAGGTACAATGAGAATATATCTGCTGAATAAAACTCCACATTGGCGACCGGAAGGGCATTCAGCCAGCAAACACTCTGTTAGCTCCATTCAGTTGCCCAAACTCCACCACGCAAGGTATTATGGGTCGTTAAAAGAAGATCTAGGTAGGTAGGTAGGTAGATACCCACTGACTGATAAATTCTCATTCATCTGCATGTCACTAACCAAACAGAAAGACATAAGCTGGGACTTAGATCTTTATCTGAAAAGCAAAACCATCTCCGATTTGATTCTTACTTGCATTACGGATGAAAAGGCTTTCTTCTCCCCCACAGTCTCCAACGCCTTGTAACTTGCACACAAATAAAGCAGTTTAACTTCATCTTTAGTGGAGGAACTAAATTTGCTAAAAATCCATTTAAAGATCTTCTCAGCTTCGTAGCTCAAAGAAGCGCAAAGAAGGCCAAGACAGCAAGCCCCTTCCTGTCTCAATTCTTGAAGCAATTTGCTACTGCATTTATCAAGGGGAAGAAGGCAAAAAAAAGGGACAGTTGGTTATGAAATATAGCATTTCGTGCAGCGACAAACCAGCCTGGAATTAAAATGGCAGTGAACTGGTCGTTACAACTCCTGAAGGTTGGTTTGTGAAAAACGGTACACACAGAAACTAAGAGGAATGCATTCACACATTCAAGCCAGCATCTCATTCGCACAGATGTAAATTCCCATTTATACATAAAGGTAGTCCTCAACTTACAATCATTTGTTTAGTGATTGCCCAAAGCCACAACGGCACTAAAAAAGCGACTTACGACCAGTTTTCACATTTACCACTACAGCAACCCCCCTGGTCGCGTGATCAAAATTTGGGCACTTGGCAACTGGCATGTACTTATGACAGTTGCCATGTGTTGGAGTCGTGTGATCACCATTTGTGACTTTCCCAGCTGACTTCTGGCAAGCAAAGTCAATGGGGGGGGGGGCAGATTCACTTAACGACTGCATGAGTACACATAACAATGGCAGTGATTCACTGATGGCTAAAGTGGCCAAAAAAAAAAAAAAAAAGGTTGTACAATGGGAGTGTTGATTCGTTTAACTGCCTTGCTTAGCCACGGAAATGCTGGGCTCGATTGTGGCCATAAGTCAAGGACTACCTGTACGTCTCTACTCCCATCCTTGCCCCTCAGTTCAACAAACACCTTCGAAGCAGGGGGACACTAAATAAACTAAGGAGCGGCGGCTTCAGAAGCCAATTTTCTGCTGATGGTTTGTATCAAGCACTCTAAACAATCTGATAAGAGGAAAGAGCTTTTCTTGATGCTTTCTGGTCGCTTCTTTCCTCATCACTGGCTAAAAGGAGGTGCAGAATTCATTGATCTTTTTAGGATAATGCCAGAACATTCCACCCCCTGTGAATCATGTCATTTGGGGACAGCACAGCATGGCAGCTTTCAGATGATCCCCTAAATTGGCTTGTTTCGGGGCCAGATTACCCCTAGAATAGCTTGAATGACTTCCAGTTTGGAGGATTTTCTTTCCGGAAGCTGCCAAGCCATCTGTTGGACATGGCACACTCTGAAAGGGAAACAGAACGCTTGCAGAGATCTCCAGAGCTGTCCATTCCCAGATGGACCTGATCAGAAATGATCATCCTTTCAAAGCTGTCCTATTCCAACTCACCTTTCATTAAGCACATCATGTATGGCAGTCAAGATATTATCCAGTTGTTTAACAAGTACCTGAAAGAGACAACGTAAGAAAGGTTTCACTAACAGGGTGACTGCAATGCAAATTCAAGCTATCTTCTCAAAGGCGTTTTGTTTTTCTTCAAAAGGCAACTGGACTTTTGTTGTTGTTGTTGTTGTTGTTGTTGTTGTTGTTGTTGTTGAGGAAGAAGAATAAAATGTTTTTGCTCCTCACCCAAGAAGCTTCATTCCCTGCCATCAGAACTGATAAAGCTTCTTGGGTGAGAAATGAAACGTTTTCTTCTTCCTCCTCAAGGAAAAGATAATAATCCAGTTGCCTTTTGAAGGAAAAAATAAATAAAAGCACCTTTGAGACAATTATGACCTGGATGTCTGAGAATCTGCACAGACATTCAGGCGGTCTTCTTTCATGGCAACTGCTACCATCATTTATTTTCCTAACCGCTGGTCCAACTGGAGATCAGCTGCTACCTGAACTCAGCCACTGGCCAGGGAGCTCAGTCTGGCCTGAACAGAATATAAATGCTTGCTTTTGAGCGATGAGCTTGCTTTGGCCTTCTGCGTTCATAGGTCCAGCCTTTTTTTCCCCTCCACTTCCCTTATCTCTTTTAGCATGTCAGCATCTTTTTATGTAAGCTGGAGGATAAATATAGAATTCTTGACTCTCACTAAAAAAATTTACAGACAAAAGGAACTATAAGCAGTCCTTATTCATTTAGCCACCATTCATAACAGCACTGAGAAAAGTGATTTATGATCAGTCCTTGCACTTATGACCCTCGCAGAACTCACATGGTCCACACAATCAAAATTTAAGCACTTGGCAAATGTCCTTTAGGATGGTTGTAGCATCCAAGGGTCATGTGATCCCCATTTGTGACCTTCCCAGCTGACTTCTGACAAGCCAATGGGGGAAGCCAGATTGGTTTAATTATTATGTGAGTCACTTAACTGCAGTGATTTATATAACAACTGTGGCCAAAACGGGCATAAAATCAAGCACAACTCACTTAATAACCACCTTGATTAGCAATGGAAATTATGGTCCCAAGTCAAGGACTACCTGTAATACACAAAGGCTGCATAAAAAGGACCTTCCTGGAAAAAGGCGAAGCCTCGTTATGTAGATCTTTTGCATGAAGGTACCAGGAGTCAGGCTTAAATCAAGAGCCCTTAATCAGGGGGGGGGAAAACAATGGATACTTAACCAGTTTGTTCTCTGGTTGCTGAATAAACTCTTTCAGTTGCTTTACAGTAGTCAGTCTTCGATCTCTGTCATCTTCCCGAGTGATCCTCCGAAGAAGATTTGACAGTCGAGACTCATCAGAGTAAGACAATGATCGCTCTAGAAATGGAGATAATGGCACACATGCATGTCCTTCTCTCCCAGAATCAGACCAATCCCCATAATAATAAACAATCCATTCTCATGAAAATCGATCAGCTACATTTAGTTTACTTTGTCACAACTAATAGTAAACAGCTTCAGCCAACTTTGCTGCCAGGATTTTTGCTCAGAAAGAAACCAAAACCCGTAAAAAATGGCTGCCGCAACCCACTAAAAAAAAACCCCTTTTATTACAATGTTCTCAGGGCAACAGTTCACTTAATTTAAAATAAACCATAGTATAATTATACCCAGTATTAGGATTTCATATTTTCAAGTCCTTGAACATGGTTCTAATTTTAGGAGACATTTTCTATGGTTACTATAATAATAAAACCAACTCAAAGCAACAGCCCACTATCTACAGGAACAGTCAGTGCTTACCCTGTGTTTTCCTCATGTCTTTTGTGACTAAAGCACGATTCCCATGCTGAACACTGGTAAAATCAGAATTGGTCACATTGTTAACTCTCAGCTCTTGCCCCAACGACTTCCGACCATAAGTATTTTCCCCAGATCCTCCATTGACACTGTAGCCACCTGGATTAAAACCAGTTTTTTAAAGGAAAGCATTAGAATCGCTTGGAAATTACACCATATCCTACAGCAGAAGATGACAGTGTGGGGTTTTTTTTGGGGGGGGGGTGAAAGGCCCCCATTGACCAATAATGTTAGGTCCAGATGTTGCAAGAAGCTGTCATATCTGGCCAATCACTTCTCCTGCCCTCAAATTAAAAATACTTGATAGCCTCCTCCTCCAGGAGACAAGCCAGGACAGGAAGTGGTCAGTATTTCAATATTCCTTATACCTTGCTATTTAAAAAAAGGTCCTACCTCTAAAAACCATTTTGCTAATTGACAGAGACTGTGATGATTCAATTACCTCATCTATAACAAAATTCAATATAGTAACTCCAATAAAAACTGACCAGAGGCTTGGTGACAGTTATGAAGTATCTAGACTAGCTCATTTCTTTTACAGGCGTAACTGCTTCATATCAAATAAGATCATCTTTATACCTTTTTCTTCATTCTGGAGGTCAGTGGAGACTCTGATATCATCATGTCTATGTCGAGACACCACCGTTGAATTTGAAGGTTGTAATCCATAGGAGGAAGAACTACTCCGGTCTCTGGATGAAGAGTATTTTAAATTCTCTTGGTCAGCTGATTGATTGTCACTTCTGCAAGAAGAAAAAAATCTGTGAGGTGCTTTCAAACCTTGGCAGCTAGAGTTGGCTTACGGTTTAAAATATCTAATGACATTTGTTCGTTCATTTGTTCGTTCATTCATTCATTTGCTGCTCATTTCACCACAAGGCGATTGTGGGCGTCTTACAATATTAAACATATCTAAACCAAAAAGGCTGAATAATAAAACAACAAATAAAATTAACAAGTAGAACTTACAAACTTTCCTTCGAGATAACAAACTGATCGATATTAGTTCTTCATAATGTCCTAAGATGGACAAAACCAATCGTTTATTGCTACCTGCAGAAGCCAAGAAGGAACCCCTGAGCCAAGAAGATGCTATTTTTTTAATTTTGGCTGCAAAGATTAGTATCAAGAGCTCTTCTGTGCATTAAGAAGCAAATGTAGCACGAGCAGAATAAAACTAGAAGGTGTCTCCTTCTTAGAAAGTTCGTTGCAGCTACTTCTCAAATATGGATTCAGTGTTCCCAGCATTTATATTACACACTCTTTCTTCTGCAATTTTTTATCACACCCGCTTTCGGGAACAATTCAACAAGGAGCAGGTTCAGAACATCCCACTGTGACAAACACCATGCAGAGTGGGAAAAGATGCTATATTTTTACACTGAAGGTTAAAACACATCCTCTTTCGGTTCATTGTGCTCGAAGATCACTATGCAAAGATTCAAGGCAAGAACATTATTAAATAGCCACACTGGGTCATTTTCCAAAAAAGAAGCAGAGCTGTTTACATACTAGCTTGTATCTACACTGACGTCAGCACAAATGTACACAGCTCTATAGACAAACTGGCAAACATCACTGGATATTCTGACAGCTTTCAGCAAGGGGAAAGGCTTCGCAGTTCGTATGCCCGTGATCCCCTGGGACTTGATAACACGGATGCAGAAGCATTACAGAATCCCATTTTAAAATTGTGCAGGAACATTTTCTTATGAACAACGTAACTGATAAATAAGGAACCACTTTTTAAGTTTCCTTTTTTTTACTCTACTATAAAAGTACATTGCCAAACATTCTTTGCGTACTTGTTTCTGAGAAATGCACAATACATATTTTTTTCGGGAGGTGGGGTGAGAGTACACACAGATCTATTCAATTTCAGATATTAAAACCTATAAAATGTAGGTCACGTACTATAATGCATGTGTACCATATCTCGGTTAAAAAAAACCAACATGAATATGAAGTGAATGAGCATGATTTTTATACACTTCTTTAGGAAACAAAATGGCTTTTGGAATAAAAAAAATAGCTAACACATAAAGCTGCCTTAATCAAGCAATGATGGTGGTGATGATGATTAACCTAGATCATTGAGAAGGATAGATGGGAGAAAAAAGCCAAATCCAGTGTAAACATATGGCTGATTGTGCCAAGAACCATAATAAATAAAGGGCTTTATTTTTATATATTTTTAATTAAATTTATTATGGCCACCCCTCTAAGAGACTGGGCAGCTTTCAAAATCCAAATATACAATTAAGAGTTTTAAAAAGGAAACAAAATATGGCAGCCTCAACTAAAATCAACCACAAAAATTGAAACATGACACAGATATACAACCCTCAGGGCTGGGAACAAAGCCAGATCTTAAGAGCCTCCCCAAACCCTAGTAGAGTTGGCACAATATGTGTATGGGGAGGGGGAGAAATGCCTTTCAGAGGGGCAGGGGCAGCAACAGGAAATCTCATGTGGAGAAATGAAAGCCAATAGAGCCATCACTTTCAAGAGGTGTGGAAATACTAAAAGTTTCAAACTCCTCATTTTGTCTCCTTATACCCAACAGATAGAAATAGTAGGCAGCTAACATTCCTAGTTACAGCCACACCTTGCTAATAATCCTGAAACTGAATGAGAATTTCTGAATGTTATGCACAGGACAGGATTACACATTATGCCGATAGGTGTGTTTGGTTCAGATGACCATACAAATCAGTAACACTGGCTTATTGGAAAAAAAAGGTTAAATTAAACCATATCTTAATATTAATATAATGTAGGGCTCCAGACGTATTTTGGTATCGTACAAACTATGCAATTGACATGCTTTTATTTATTCTGAGGCTTTGTTTAATCTACATAAGCATGTTTAATTAAAATAGTCCAAATTTGTCTTTTTTCATATAAAAGTGTGATTGCAGGACCTGTCACATATCATCTATACACACCACTAAATTAAAACATTATAGATCAATCAAATGCCTAGGTTCATACAACATGCCATGCCAAGACATATTATGGCGTAGTATGATACAAGAATGTAGCCCATGTTAAAAGGGAACTAAATACGTATGGTGCTGCACACGTGTTTTCCTATACATAAAATTGCAAAAATCATGTGCTGTTGCAGACAGACAATGGAAAACAAATACTTTTAAGAAGCTGCAAAGCCATCTACTAACAGCCCAAACTTGTGTGGTTACATAGTAGGCAAAACCTCACCAACTAACTTACTAAGGTACATAAAATGCATTTCATTTTCAAATGCCTCATCTTTTTTTGTTCTGGGGGTGGAGAGAGAGATACTTCTCATGCTTGGAATGAGGCATTTCATACTTGAAATGTTTCAGAAGGAACTCTTTTGCATGCTTTTAGTAAGCAGCCATCCTAAATCACAGGCTGAATCAAATTAAAGACAAATAATGCTTTATTTCCCCACTGGACCCTAACACAGCAAATCAGCTGAGGTTCTACGAAAGTTCTACAAGCTTTATGAAGTTGTCTAGGAAGAGAAATGAAAGCCAGATTATGAGCCAATTTAAACTGCATGATGGAAATAATAATTCACTACCCTAACTACAAGCTGGAGTATTTCTCAAAATCTCAAATCTAAAATACCTCACTTCCCAAGTGCTTTTTCTTTTCTTTTCTTTTCTGCAACACCTGACTGGTGTCCACCTTGGTGAACAGCTGTGTTACTTAACTACAGCCCAATCTACCATCCATCCTGTCAGTTTAAAAATAAATTCAACAGAAACAGTGCAACGTCATGGAGGCAAGACATGCAAAGTTTAGTTTCAAACAGCAAGGGACACAAACAAATCAATCTAACTACCTGAAATATCAGAATCGGGGTAGGGAACCTATGGTTCTCTAGATACGGGTAGTCCTTGGCCTATGGCCACAATTGAGCCCAATGTTTTTGCTGCTAAGCAAGACAGTTGTTAAGTGAGCATTGCCCCATTTTACAACCTTTCTTACCAGTTTTTTTAAGTGAATCCCTGAAGTTGTTAAGTTAGCAACACGGCTGTTAAGTGAATCTGGCTTTCCCATAGACTTTGCTTGTCAGAAGGTCACAAAAGAGGATCACATGATCCTGGGACTCTGTGACCGTCGTAAATATGAACCAGTTATCAAGCGTTCGAATTTTGATTATGTGATCATGGGGATGCTGCAATGGTTGTGTGGAAAATGGTCATAAGTCACTTTTTCAGTGCCACTGTTACTTCAAATAGTCATTAAACAAATGGTTGTAAGTCGAGGACTACCTGTATTGCTGAGGCAGAATTCCCAGCAGCTCATTCAGCATGGCCAATGCTCCCTAGAAAAACACATGGACACATCCATGTAATCACCCAGAATGAAGGAAATCTCTATTCCTTCATATCAATCCTATTAGTATCCTATAACAATTCTAAAGTAAGTCACAACCTGAATGGAGCATTAATGTATATTTTTAAAGTTTACCCCTGGAAAATACAATGAGAAAACCAACACTTTTGCCAAAGACAAAATGTAATTTTACCATTTTAAGCTTTAAAAAAAATATCCCTTTCAAAATCATGTTCTCAACCAAGTCACCATGCAGGCATGAGTCCACAAGAGAAGTGAAAGGGTGCTAAGTAATAAATTCTCTTCCCTGCAGCCTTTCTTTAATAGCATGAAGTGCAAAAGAGAAAGTTCTGATGTACATTCCTACAGATTTCAATCTGAAGCCTGTCTGGCAATGCTGGAAATAGAAGGCTGGGACCAGAATTCTAAAAGGCATAAAAAGATGAATGTCACAAGAAAATCATGCACTTACATTAAAATTGGAGCTGCATTTCTTGCCACTGTATTCATATTTTTCTGAATAAGAGTTGGTTCCGAATCAATAATGACTTCAAACTTGATAAATTTAAATTGCATTCAGAGATTTTCTTAACTGAATTCCGATAACAATTCTATTGATACCCTGTCTACCATTAGTCCCTTAGCTTATAGGCACAAGTCAGACACATTCTTCATTCATTCCTTTCGTCAAAAAAAAAGTTACCCATCTCCAGCTGCTACCTTACAAACTAACAATCTGCCAATTATGATTTCATTTTTAATGTGCCAGTTTTGGGGGAAATTTCTATTTATTTTCACCATTTTAAATCATTTTGACACCATTGTACTGTATCATTTAACAATGATTTTTTTTTTTTTATGTATATCTAGGTGGCATGAACATCTCAATGCTGACTAGGGAATTCCGGCAGTTGAAGTTCACACATTTTGCCAAGGTTGAGAAGTCAGATAATAAGCAAAGTCGTGGTTTCACTTAGCAACTTATTCATTTAACTGAGTTGCCGGTCTCGATTGTGGTCACTAAATAAGGAAGATCCGTTAGCTTGTGGTACAGGCTGAATATTCACATAGATTTATGCTTCCATGTGTTCCAGTGCTTTCTAATGACAAACTATATCTGTATAGTAGGTCTGTATTTCTATATCTGAAATAAATCTAGCCTTATATGTTTGAAAAATCAAGTATACTTTGGATTGTAATTCTATTTTTATTGCTTTTAGAAATACATTTATCTTTTATGGTTTTATGGCTTTTAATGTTGTTAAGCCGCCCAGAGTCACTTCAAAGCAAGATGGGTGGCAAACAATTTAATAATTCAATAAAATAAATATACAATACTTCAGAAACAAGTTCCGGACTATATAAGAAAACTCCAAATAATTTATCAAAGTCCAGTATTATACCTTTCATTGTATATACAGAAGGTAACACTGAGATTGTGTTGGCCAGTGGTTGGATTCACATGTCATTCTAAGCCATAACAATGCTTTAGAATCTGCAATGGCTGGGTTCGCCATAACACATTAAACCAAACATCAGGCACATCATATTATGGCTCTGTAGTGAGTGAAACCAACCAGAATCTCCCACCAAAAAAAAGTTTACCAAAACCTGACTTTGTTTGCTTGGTGCCCCAATAATTCTCTAGCCCAACTGCAGAAAAGATGTAGCCCACAGACCACATTTGACCAACCAAAACATTTCAATCCTTTTTCAAAGCCACCTTAGTCACCCATTTCCCCCTCTGAAAACCGCACAAGATCAAGCTCATTTGGGGTCCTGGCCCACTTTTGAAACGCCGACCTTAACACATCAGGCCAAGCTTACCAATGGGGGTCTTGAGCCAACCACAGCTTGAACCCCCGTCCAAAGCAACACTAAACATACCTTACTTTAGAAACACAAACCTTTAGAAGGCAAGTCTTCAGGTTCCCCCTCCCTCCCTCCCGGAACCCACCCATGCACCCATTTCCATGCACCCAAGGAGAGGTGGGCCTTGAGTCTCCTGGACAAGCAAGTCACCCGGCTACATCAAGGAATTTTCAAAAGTAGATCATGATATCACAAAAGGACCTGCTCTTACATAATCGTTTTTTTAAAAAAGCTCAAGGCTATGTCTGCAAGCATAGCTAAAGCAATCACTGGGATCTTAAAATAATACGAAAGCTGTTCGTGGGGTTATATATATTTTCCCTCAAAGCAAAATTGGTTTTTGTTTTTATACATCTGAATTATCTATGTCCATGTCAAATGACAAATATAACAAATTGTTCCAGACAGGCATGCAACTTCTACGTTATCACAAGTTTGCAGCAGTGTATTTTTTTTAAGAAGTATGAATCTCCAAAAAAAGAAGAAAAAAAAGGTGCCTCAACATCTAACAAACACTGCCACACTTACTTTGTCCTTCCCATAAAGCTATTACCAAGTTATCAACTAGGCAACAAAGTTGCAATATGAAAGTCCTGTGAAATTATTCCAGTGGATCAGCACCCCCAATTAATTAAAAACAAAATATTCCCAACTCATATTAAAGATCCTGCAAAATAAAGCTGAACTACCACTGATATTTTCTGTGAATCTAAATATATCATATTTAGAAATATTTCCAGGGAGATAGTGCTGATAGTTTGTTACAGAAAAACAATATAAATTTTACTACCTTTTAGAAACAAATATGAAAGATGCTGCATTTCATCAAACATTATGCTCCATTAGAAGTTTCCTAGAACTGGAATCAAGATGGGAAAACACAGATCTTTCTCAACTTTTTAAATCTTTTCCCTCTCCCTGTAACAGTCTTATTAAAAAAAAAAAAGCCTTATAGTTTTTCCTGATCTATTTCTCTCACCCATCCCAAAAGAAGCACAGTACGTTAGATAACAGGAAACAGGAACCACAAAGAACGCATTAATTCATTCTGCGTACAGTATACCCACACAAGGAAAGAAAACTTTGCAGAACCAATCCGTGTGCAAAAAGACCTAATTAAAAGTATAGAAGAGGAAGAATGAAAGAAAAACCTTATGAAATCACCCTCTCACACAGGCCTGATGAGCTCCATTTGTCAACTTTACCCGTACACTTTCGAAATATACCTGCCCAGGTACATAATCACAAAATGAAAGTAACTTCTAAAGCTCATAATCATAAACAACCTGTCTGCCTGCCCAGTTTCCCTGGGGTTGTAAGGCCGGACAACATCTCCCCCCAATCTCCCCTCACCACACCCAACAAAACAGAGGAGAAAATCCAACTCTTTTTAAACCTATCCCTTGGAGGAAAAGCGGCCACCAGAGGAAGCAATCACAACCCTAATCTATGGAGATTCTCAATCACCCAGGTCATAAGTGTCCCAAAGGTAGCTTTTCTTTTCTTATTTTGTTTCTCCAAAAGGCAAGTGGACTTTTTGGGGTGTGTTTTTTTCCGCCCCTTGGAAAAGGTTTGGCTTCTTCTCACCCAAGAAACTTTTTCAATTCAGGCCAGTACTGAAGAAGCTTCTTGGATGATAAGAAACTAAACCTTTTTCAAGGGGAGGAAAAAAACCCCCAAAAAGTCCACTTGCCTTTTGAAGAAGAAGAGGCGGGGGAAAGCACTTTTGGGACAGTAAACATTTCCCACCCCTCCATAAAAAGAGAATTAAACCTGCAATGAGCTTCAGGGGACCCTCCACAGTCAAACTGACCCCCCCCACCTCCAAAATAAAGCCAATAAAGCCACCAAGCTTTAAAACCCAGCCTTAAAAACCTTTTGCTTGTAACCCCCTAACCTTTCCCCCACCCACCCCGCTTTGTACACATGCCCCACTCCCAACCCTGCAAGGAAGGCACCATTTTAACCAGGTTTAAACCTAGCCCAGCTTAGCCCACCACCCCTCACCAATTCCTGAGGCTCTCCAACAACGACCCTCCCACAAGTAAAGGGAGACCCACTCAGGGGGGAAAAGGGGGGTCGGTAGGCCTGTGAGGAAGATAGCCCACCCACCCCCACACACACACCTCATGGAGACCCCATTGAAGAGGCAGCCCGGGAATTGATTGAAACCCTGCTTGGCTGGGGTCTTGGAGCCCAAACACACACACACACACACACACACACACACACACACCCCGACCAGGGGAACTGTGGCGGGGAAGGCCGTAGAAACGGGCGCCGCCTTCCCTTTCCTTCCTCATCCTCCTCGGCGGCGGCGGCGGGAACGGCGCTGTCAGGGCTCGCCGAGGAAGTGGGGGGGGGGGACCCCGGGCCTAGCTAGGTAGACCAGCGGGGGGGTTTGAGGCCTGCTAATTTCCCTCACACACACACACACACACACACACCGGCCCCTCCCGCCAGAGGGTAGGCCGCGCCTGCGGGCGACGGGCCCGCCGTGGGCCCACCTGGGTTGCCAGTCATTCCAGCTCCGCGGGTGATAGTGTTGCCTGCTGCTGCTGGTGCCGGTGCCGCCGCCGCCGCCGGAGGACGAAGCGCCGCTCAGCCGAGACCCCGGGGCTCTGCGGCTCATTACCTTGCCCGAGACGGCATGGCCGGACGGGGAGGGGGGGGGGGAAGAAGCGGCGCGGGGAGAGGGCGGGGCGGCCGAGCACACACACAACACACACACACACACACACACACACACACACACGGAGGGGGACCCCCGAAGGGCGGAAGGGAAGAGGGCGGGATTCTCCTCAGGCGCGGGGGAAAGACGACGGACGGCCCCGCCTGCGGCTGCTGCGGCTGCTCTTCCTCCTCCTCCTCCTCCTCCTTACGACGGCGGCGGCGGCGGCGGCGTCTTCGTCCCCGATTCTAGTCAGGCTGAGGCAGCGCGCGGGGCATGCCGGGATGGAAACCGAGGGGCCGCGGCGGTGGGGGGGGGGCGGGGGAAAGAGAGAGAGACGGGCTGCCGCGGAGCACGCCGGGAAGACGGGACGCCAACGCCGCGGAGCACGTCGGGAGTTGTGGTCCGGAGGGTGGGGCCGCTTCGGTCGGAGGCTGTCACTCGAGAGAGGGGTTGGGTGTCTCCACAAGGCCTCGCTTGGGGCGGACCGGCAAGGCCACGTCGGCTGATTTCTCTCAAGCGTTTGTGGGTAGGGTGGGGGAGTTCACCTCCCTAACGGCACGACAACCCTGCGAGGAAGGCCTCGGCACGTTTGACATGTCAGTAGCGCAGATGATGTTACCTAGCTGGGTGATGAAACGTCTGCAAGGAAACATGGAAACCACCAAGGACCGCACGGTTTTCCTCTATTCTGCACCACTCTCCTATTAGAACTGATGGTCTTATCTAGCTGGGTGATAAAACCTCTGCAAGGAAATAAGCCAGCTCAAGAAGCACCAAGGACCCCCACTGTTCTCCCCCATTCTGCAAACCCCACTCCCCCACTGGCACTGGTGGTGTTACCTAGCTGGGTGATGAAACGTCTGCTCAGGGAGCACCGAGGAGCCCACAGTTCTAACTTGAGCTACAAATATTCTTTCTTTATTGGCTTCATCTCCCTTGTCAGGCTGAGGTGGAGGCTCACAAGCTCCAAATATCGCTCCTCATGTGGGGTTTTTTTTTATTTCAGTGTATGGAACCTACAGAGATTGTGCAATCAACGATGTGCAAATATAACTTTAAATAAAGCATCATCAAAGCTTAGACAGACAGACCGATTGATTGATTGATTTCACTCTGGGAAAGGAGCAGAAGAAAACGCTGTATACTTTTAACCGATTTAACTTTTTGTAATGTAGTTCCTGCACCTGCCACCAGATGTCTTGATTGGTTTTATTTGATTTTTTATTTTTTTTGCAGCCTCTTAATCAGATGCACGCATCCTAAACTGGCAGAAAGAAAGATGTAAGCATGGGAAAAGTTCAGGACTGTGTAAACCCCAATGTGGCCTGTGCATTTCTTGCAAACTAACACCCACCTATTATTAAAACTCCGACTGGAGAGGGTCCAGGAAGACAGACTTCTCTGCTTCTGGCCCCTGCCCTGTGGAACACTTCCCCCCTGCCCCGACCCCCATGAATTGAGGCAGCTCCCCCCTTCCCCCGTCTCTTGGCCTTCTATAAAGGTATAAAAACATCGTGGCTCTTCGGCCTTGATTTGGGTGCACAGAGAAGCGCACAGCTGTGAAAGCCTTTCCACTCATCTTTTAGTCGATTTATAACATTCGTTGCCTCTTTTAAATTTGATGTGCTTATGCTTTTAGTATTTTATTGTATACTGCCCAGAAGGAGATGATGGGAGGGAAAGGAAAGGAAAGGAAAGGAAAGGAAAGGAAAGGAAAGGAAAGGAAAGAGAGGGGAAGGAAGGAAGGGGAAAGAAAAGAAAGCAGAAGAGAGGAGGCGAAGGAAGGAAGGAAATGAAACCCTGGGATCAACATTAAGGACCTTGTTCTGTGTCCCCACCATTCTTATGGTGGAACCTACAAAGCACCGAGGAACAGCGTGTCTAGTTTGGCCCTGAGCTTGGGCCAAAATTCTGGAGGATGAGCATTTTTTTTCCCCCTGAGCTCAAAACTCTTTCAATCAGCCAGTCGGAATTCATAACATTTTGAATGTCTGATGACTGATGTTTTACATCCCCGTTATGCAAAGCGCTCAGATTCTTTGACCAGCATTATTGCAAAGCTGATGATCTGTTTTGTCCGGTTTCGTAGCCAGAATGGCAGTTCGCATAAGAGCAAAACTATTAATTTCTCTCACATGTTGCACCTTTTATTTCTTCTCTGTTTATGTACAGCTTGGATGTTTGGAAACCAGGAAACTGCTGTGTCCCCTTAGGTCTCATCACAACTTGATTTTCTATCCAGATGTGGTTTGTCTCATGTTGAAACAATGACTGGACCTTTTCGAGTATGTTCGGCTTCAAAAGGGATGAATAAATCCAGGAAAATGCACTAAAACTTAATATTAATTGCCATGACCTCCCAGTGAAGCCCAGATGTTCTCATTCCTCGTGGATTAAGGAATCATCCACAGACTAGAAACTTGGCCAACTTATCTCCTTTCCTGTTGCTTAACATCAAGAGTGTGATTATTGCTACATTCCTTCTCCCTCGTTGGTGAATTGTCTGATTTTTTTAAAAAAGATTAATGAATCAAGCATAATTAAGGTTTTTCAAAACAGCAATACATCTTCCACACTGAATAAACAACCCATCTGAGGAACAGCAGTTACGGATCATTCTTAAATAATATTGTCCAAGGCTATGTTGTCATAATTTGGCTTCCAAGCTGTTGACCAATTGTCAGCTGGTTTTCACAAGTTTTTTATGCCATAATTATGGTTGACACCATAAACCACAACTGTCAGGATTCCTCCAACATGGTAAGCCGTAAAATCACGGTTTCTAAGCCACCATGGCAGGACTTTCATAACAGGCTCAACAAAACCAAACCTCTGGATTGATCATTACTATCTTGGCATGAGTCTCGCCTAGAGTTTCCACAATCTCCTGAACCATCTTTTATTCCTTATTAGCGATAAAATATCCATTACTTATTTATTAATGCTCAGGGTAGTTGAAAATTGATCACAGAATAGAATAGAATAAAATAGAATAGAATAACGGAAGGGACCTTTGAGGTCTTGTAGTCCAACCTGCTGGTTACCATTTGAGACAAATAGTTATCCACAGGGGCGGGATTCAAAATTTTTAACAACTGGTTCTGTGGGCGTGGCTTAGTTGGTGGGCGTGCCTTGGTGGTCATGTGACTGGGTGGACGTAACTTGGTCATGTTATTGGCTGGGCGTGGCCAACTCAATATCACTCACATCGAGGCACGCATCTCCTCACCTGGCCTCTCATGACTCGGGATGCTGCAACAGTCGTAAGTGTGAAAAATGGTCATGCCACTTTTTTCAGTGCCATTGTAACTTTGAATGGTCCCTCCACACAAGCAAAGTACCAACAAAGGAGGGGAAAAAACTCCAGAGAAGTTCCTGAGTCAGGAAGTCTAGTCCTGCCAAGAATGTAATAATGGTTAACAGAGAGGCAGTTTCTGTAAGCAACACCAGAATGTTTCCTTCCTGCCTTCCTTACAGGATTAGGCCAGTAATTTCTTCTAACAACCGGTTCTCCCAACTGCTTGGAATGTTAACAGCCCGGTTCTAGCCAATAGGTGCCAACTGGTAGAATCCCACCCTTGGTTATCCAATCTCTTCTTTAAAACTTCCAGTGTTGGAGCATTCACAACTTCTGAAGTTGCTCCGCTGATTAATTGTTCTAAATGTTTAATAAGTTGTTATCTTTGGTCACACAATCGGCCAGATGTTCAGACTGGATTTGGCATTTTTGCCCACCTATGGAGATCTTCCCAATGACCTGAAATAGACAGATGTTGTTCTTCAATGGTGCTACATATATCATTGCAGGATGTAAGTAATGCTGCCTTTTGCAATTGACTGATGGGGATTTTGTGTCAATGGCGATGGTCTTGAAATGGTATTCCAGATGTTTGGGGATTGCACCCAAGGCGCCTATTACTATTGGTACTATCCTTGCTCTTGCCACAGTTGTTCTCCTTCTAATTGTAGGTCTTTGTATAATGTGATCCTTCTCCAGTTCTTTCTCTTCTCTTCTGCTGCCGCATCCACCATCCAGATTTTTTTGGTCTTAATCTGTAATTTAGCATGTTGTGGATTTTTTTAAAAAAATCACGGCTTAATATGATGTGGAGCTCCAAGCTTTGAATGCCCACCTGCCTGGATTATTACTGAGATGTGACTTTTTATCAAACAAGGCTTCCTTCCTGAGTCCTAAGTTCACAACCTTCATTTGCGGACTTCGATTGCTGACTTGCCCTGGAACGAAACCCTGGATCACTTGACTTCAAAGGCTCCAGGACTTTAGCCAAGAGCAAAGTGCCAGCTAGAGGCTGCAAAGGCAATTATGTACGTTTTTGTCTCCTTAGGAAATATCAGCTTGAACAAACCGGTCAAGTGGAAGCAAACTGTTTAATGCTTTCTGAAAACAAAGGCTTCAAAACGCTCCCCAAGGTTTCCAGAAAGTTTGGCAAGCTTCGTTCTTTTCGATCATTTCCAACCCACCAGCAGAAGGTTGGAAGGAATTAATGGAAAAGGTCAGTCCATCAGCGAGACTTCTTTCTGAAAACACAACTGAATGGGAGCAGATTTGGTGAGAGGGAAAAGCCAGATAAAGGAAGGCTGAGGTCATCCATGGGCTGGACCAAGCCAGGGGGCAGCAGAGGAATAATTTTTTAAAAAATCACCCGTCCCCCAGAACCCCATTCATCTCTGTGGAAGAGGCAGATGGACAGCTGCTCAGAACATGGCCAACTTGTTCTGACCCAGGCTTTGTAAATTGTAATTATTCACAGACGCGTGTTAAAAGCAAAACCTTTTTTATTGCAAGGCTCGGGATTCTTTTCATTCCCCGCCGGAGCTAATCTTAAATAGTCCCCCAAGATAAACACCTGCCTTTCAGTTCTGTGGAATGCTGCCAAAAACAGAAGTATCCAATTAACTATAAAAGAAACCAACCGAAGTACAATAAAAAAAACGAACCAAAGTACACAGAACCTCAAGGAGGGCTCAGAATCTATTGAACTGCTTTGCTTCCTGCAAAGCTTTCGTCATCTTGGCCTAACTTTTATCCCCTATGGGAGGGACAATCACTTCCAAGCCTTACTCCCGAATCACCCCTTCTGTTTCAGTTGCTCTCGCCTTCTGGCAGCTCTGTGCACACGCACACTGGGAACAGGCTCCCCCTGTTCCTCTGCCTTGCTGCTGCCAGATTCTGGAGGCTCCGGAGTCAGCACATAACTCCCAGATGGTCCTGGCCCCATCTCTGCATCGGACGCAGGACCCTGGTCCAAGTCCTCTCCAGACTCCCTGACTGGTCCCCGTTCTTCCCCACTGTCCGATTCCGCTGCCGTCTGCACCGGCTGCCGGTGAACCACAACACAACTGCTGCATTCTAAGCCCATCCCTCCCACTCACGGGTCCAAGAATAGAACATAGAGCCAGTATAGTCTAAAACAAGGGTGTCAAACTCAAGGCCCACGGGCCTGATCCATGCCACGGGGGTACTTAGATCTGGCCGGGGTGGGATTCAATTTTTTTAACAACCGGTTCTGTGGGCATGGCTTAGTTGGTGGGCATGCCTTGGTGGTCATGTGACTGGCTGGGTGTGGCCAACTCAACATCACATCGAGGCACGCATCTCCTCACCTGGCCTCTCATGACTCTGGGGATGCTGCAACAGTCGTAAGTGTGAAAAATGGTCATAAGTCACTTTTTTCAATGGTCACTCCACACAAACAAAGTACCAGCAAAGGTGGGGAAACAAACTCCAGAGAAGTTCCAGAGACAGGAAGTCTAGTCCTGCCAAGAATGTAATAAGGGTTAACGGAGAGGCAGTTTCTGTAAGCAACACCAGAATGTTTCCTTCCTGCCTTCCTTACAGGATTAGCCCAGTAATTTCTTCTACAACCGGTTCTCCAAACTGCTAGGAATGTTAACAGCCGGTTCTAGTGAATAGGTGGGAACTGGTAGAATCCCACCCCTGGATCTGGCCCACAGGGCTCCCCTGGAAACAATGAAGGACCAGCCCATGTGCCTCTGCCAGTGAAAACAGAAGTCAGGAACCCATTTTCAAAGGCAGAGCACCCCCGGCATGAGTGATGTCAAGCTGGCCACGCCCATCCCACCCACCCCCAAGGTCCTGATGGGGGCCCTCGATGAAATCGAGTTTGACAGCCCTGGTCTAGTAGTTAAGGTGTTGGGGCTAGAAAGTGGGAGGCCTGAGTTCAAGTCCTACCTTAGGCATGAAAGACAGCTGTGTGATTTTGGGCCAATTAACAGGAGGTGGTGAGTTCTAGTCCCACGGGGAGAGGGGGAGAAAGAGATAATATAGATATGATGAAATAGATAAGGATAAATAGATTTTATATATATGTTTTCTTAAGTTTTTGCGGGTACTTACATGTGTGGTATTCAGCTTTGTTTGGGTATTTTCCCACATCATTATAGTTGTGCTTTTAAAGTTGTAGCAACGTTTCGGCAGAATCTCATCTGCCATCATCAGGCTTCTGTATTGTGTCACAGATGAGATTCTGCCGAAACGTTGCTACAACTTTAAAAGCACAAATATTAAGATGTGGGAAAATATCTGAAGAAACCTAAATACCAAAAGTATGTATGTATGTATATGTATGTATGTATGGTATTCAGCTTTGTTTGGGTATTTTCCCACATCATTATAGTTGTGCTTTTAAAGTTGTAGCAACGTTTCGGCAGAATCTCATCTGTGACACAATACAGAAGCCTGATGATGGCAGATGAGATTCTGCCGAAACGTTGCTACAACTTTAAAAGCACAACTATAATGATGTGGGAAAATACCCAAACAAAGCTGAATACCATACATACATACATATACATACATACATACTTTTGGTATTTAGGTTTCTTCAGATATTTTCCCACATCTTAATATTTGTGCTTTTATTATAGCGATGTTTCGGCAGAATCTCATCTGCCATCCTCAGGCTTGTGTATTGGGTTCTTTTTAATCTTGTGTGTCAAGCTTAGCAGCTAAGGGTGTGTGTAGCTGCTAAGCCTGACACACAAGATTAAAAAGAACCCAATACATGAGCCTGAGGATGGCAGATGAGATTCTGCTGAAACGTCGCTATGATAAAAGCACAAATATAATAGCTAGAAAAAGAGATTAGATGATAGGTAAGTAGGTAGGTAGGTAGACATAGAATTGATAATGGCTAGAAAAAGATGATACAAAGTATTTAATTCACGGATAACAGCTAGAGATGATAGAGATAGATAGATAGATTAGATAGATAGATAGATAGATAGATAGATAGATAGATAGATAGATAGATAGATAGATAGATAATAGATAGATAGATAGATAGATAGATAGATGGATAGATAGATAATAGATAGATAGATAGATAGATAGATAGATAGATAGATAGACAGATAGACAGATAGATAGATAATAGATAGATAGATAGATAGATAGATAGATGAGTCTTTCATTGTTTGAACAGGGCCAGGTATTTTGAAAACCCTCTTGGACATATTGAAACTCAGATGGAATTAAGAGTCATAGAAATAGAGATGAATTAACTGTATTATTATGTCAGGATTAAATGGAGAAGGGAAAGAGAATTTCTAAGAGTTGTCAGTTTAATTTCAATGAATAGTTTAATTATTAAAAAATGAGGTTAGGGGAGAAAAAAACCAATTCCCATCTGGACAGGTTCTCTTCCTCTAATCCAGGAAGGGAGTTGGTGTGTGTGTGTGTGTGTGTGTGCGTTCAAATTTATGTATGTCAGGTCTCAGGTGAGATTTAAATCACAGGAACCGCCCATGCTAAGTTATATTTAGAGATTTCTTGATATCCATTTCCAGAGCATGCTGGCCTTATAATTGGAAACCTTGAAAATGCAGCTTTAACCCAAAGAAGTAAAGACCAGGTAGAAGGAAACAAATAAAGAAGAAATTAACTGGAGCTGTCCTTTGTTTGCCAGTTTACATTAGGAAATGTCAAGGCTGAACAATAATCCGGTCAGGTTAACCTGAGCAGTAATGTTGCACTGTATACTATCGGATATCTCATTCTCCGTAATATACAAAATAAAACCACTTGGGTGAGATCTGTTGTGCTACCGCGAGCATCTGAAATTAAAAGTCTAAAATGCTAAAGGATTGTTTTATTACCTTTCATCTCCGACGCTAGTTAATTATAAACTACCCTAAGTAACTAATGAGTAATCCAATAATAGGTAGTCTTCGACTTACAACAAACAGTTCGTTTAATGACCGTTTGAAGTTACAAAAGCAATGAAAAAAGTGGCTGATGATCATTTTTCACCCTTATGACCATTGCAGCATCCTCCTGGTCACATGATCAAAATTCAGATGCTTGGCAACTGACTCATACTTACGACAGTTGCAGTGTCCCTGGGGGGG
>NW_020769332.1:10022328-10054525 GCF_900518735.1 Pseudonaja textilis | reverse complement strand
GAAGGAAGGAAGGAAGGAAGGAAGGAAGGAAGGAAGGAAGGAAGGGGAAGGGGAAGGAAGCAAGGAAGGAAGGAAGGAAGGAAGGAAGGAAGGAAGGAAGGAAGGAAATTGAGATGATATAGGAGGGACGGAGACCCCCAGCCCTGAGACTTGGGGCCGAAGCAGGGGTGGGGAGGTGGACTCCACCTATTCATGCTACAGGTTGCATTTTCCTCCTGGTCGGAGGAAACTCCGGAGCAGCTCCGAAAGTCCAACCTGCTCGCTCAAGTTTCCTGCAGGAAAATGCTCGCTTTTTGCAAAGCTGGGGGGTTCCTGGGGTGGAGGGACCCCCCAACGCCTCTGCCTTCGCCCCCCTTTCTTTTTTTTTCTTCTTTCTTTCTTGTCTTCCTTGCTCGGCTCCCAGCAAAGTCAGCCCGAGGGGAAGGAGGGGAGGGGGCAGAGAGGTCTCTAGCCCGCCCCCCTTCTCCTCCTCCTCTCCGTTCCCCTTGCCCCTTCTCCTCCCAGGCCACCCCAGCCCACCCCGGCCGGCTGTTCAGCCCTACCTGTATATACGCCATCTTCCTCGGGCGCTCACTTTAGCAGCCCCCTTGGCAGGCTAAGCATGGCGGCGTCTGCCCTCAACAATAGGACTCCGTCCGACGTGCTCCGCTTGCTCAATGAGGACTGGCGGAATGACCAGCCCGTTGAACTGGCGCCGGGGCTCCGTCAGGCTGGGCTGGCCATCAGGGAAAGGAAGGGAAGCGCCAAGCAGGTTGGGTTGGAAGAGAAAGGACCACCAGCCTCGTCCAGCTCGCTGGACTCTCTCTCTTTGCATCGCAGCTGCCCCTCCCTTTGGTCATTCCCCCTCCCCTTCTTCTTGACCAGCCAGGTGGGGGTGAATGGGGGGGTGGGATGGGGGTGGGGAATCACTGGCCAAGAGGAAAGCCCCCGGCCAGGCGAAAATGCCGCAGGCGACCGACGAGGGAGGGGATCTTCTTCATCTTTTTCTTCTTCCCAGCCTCCAGCAGTTTTAAACCAGCTGCCATCGGGAAAAGGACCCGCCTAAGCAAGTCAGCTGTTTTGCTTCTTAAGAGGGTGGTGTGTTCCATCTTCGGCCTCCAGGGGGCGCGCACGAGCCAACCCGCAGGCGCAGCTGCACTCCCCTGCCTGGGGACGGGCCTGCAGGGGGCCCTGGGATGAACCTTAGAGCCAGGTTTCTCAAACTTTGCAGTGTGCGGACTTCAGCTCCCAGAATTCCCACGGCAAAGGCTTAAAAGCCAAGGGTCTTCAAACTTGGCAAGTTTAAGACTTGTGGACTTCAACTCCTAGAATGCCTCCTCCAGTCCTGTTAGGTCAGGCATTCTGGGTGTTGGAGTCCACAAGTCTTAAACTTGCCAAGTTTGAAGACCCTTGGTCTATATCTATCTATCTCTCTCTCTCTCTATCTATCTATCTATCTATCTATCTATCTATCTATCTATCTATCTATCTATCTATCTATCCATCCATCCACCTACCTACCTACTTACCTATCTCTCTATTCTTCCTATGAATGACCAGTGTGTTTTTATTTGGTATGCATTGTTTGTGTGTGTATACATACATACATACATACATACATTATTAGATAGAGAAACAGATGGTAGATAAGTAAATGATAAGTAGATAGATAAATGATGGATGATAGATGACATATAGATGATGGGTAGACAGATAGATGATATACACCAAGGGTCTTCAAACTTGGCAAGTTTAAGACTTGTGGACTTCAACTCCCAGAATGCCTCCTCCAGTCCTGTTAGCTCAGGCATTCTGGGGGACTGTTTGGGGTTCATTACTGGCTGGGAGTGAACTTAATTCCCAGCGTTGAAAATTGTTTTAATTAATCATGTGCTTAATTACAGTCTCAGGAAGCCTCGGTCAGAACACATACAACCATTGCAGCATCCCCATGATCAGGTGATCGAGATTTTGGACACTTGGCAACTGGCATGTACTTATGACAGTTGCAGTGTCCCGGATTCACGTGATCCCCTTTTGCGACCTTCTCAGATTCACTTAACAACTGGGTTACTCGCTTAAAAACCACAGGGCTTCACTGAATGATTGTGGCAAGAAAGGTCCTAAGATGAGGCAAAACTCACTTAACAACGGTCTTGCTTAGCAACAGAACTTTGGGACTCAATTATGGGCGTAACTTGAGGAACGCTTGTATATATTTATTTAAAAATAATAATCACTTTTCCTGTTGCGCAACGAAGGGACCTGTCCAGGGTGCTGACAAGATTCTTCGAAAATACATCGTAACACATTTTTTTCCAAAAAGCACAGCAAGGCTGGTTTAATGATTAGCAAGAATTGGAACGGGCAGGAAGACGTGGAGGCACGGGTTTCCTTGACAAATTAAGAGCCACCTTCTCCAATCTGGTGCCTTTCAGATGGATTGGATGCAATCCTTTCACCAGCTGGTTGGATCTTGCTTGAGAAGGCGGAATCCGAATGTTGTCGGTTTGCTAACGGAGTTTTTGCCCAGCTCCTAAACCAGGATTTTTGGTTTGGTGGCTGGTATAAATCCAGACTTTTCTTTTTCTTCTTCTAAACCATAGCTTATGCGATGTTTTTCAACCTTGGCATCTTTAACATGCATGGACTTCCAACGTGCTGGCTGGGGGATTCTGGGAGTTGAAGTCCACAAATGCTGGTTGGAGAATTCTGGGAGTTGAAGTCTACAAAATTATCTGCTACAATGTCCTACCAGTCAATGACTACTTCGGCTTCAACCGCAAGAATACAAGAGCACACAGCAGATACAAACTCAATGCAAACCGCTTCAAACTCGAATGCAGAAAGTACGACTTCAGCAACAGAGTGGTCAACGCCTGGAATGCACTACCTGACTCTGTTGTTACATCCTCGAACCCCCAAAACTTTTAACCTTAAACTATCCACAATTGACCTCACTCCATTCCTAAGAGGTCTGTAAGAGGCGTCCATAAGCACACCATCGTGCCTCCGGTCCCTGTCCTATTGTCCCCGTTTATTCGTACCTATTTCCTGTATTCTTACTCATGTTTATGTTTATACCCAGGGGTGGGAATCTACTGGTTCTGTCCACCTTTGTAGAACCGGTAGCTCTGAAGAGCAGCAGACATAGAACCGGTTCTATGTCTGCTGATGTTTTGGTCCACCTGCCCTCCCGGGCTCTTACCTGACCTTTATTTCCTGCTTTTTCAACCTTAGCTGCTGTGCAAGGCACAGCTGCAGTTGAAAAAGCAGGAAAAAAGGGCTTTTTCAAGCACTGCTTCTCTGCACTCAGCGCTGCTCAGCTGTCCGGGCAGCAAGCTGATGATGATTTACAGGCACGTGCAGCGTGCAGGGAAGCACATCGTAAATCACGAACCTTGTAAATCACCAAACTGGTAGTTAACCCTGTCGGATCCCACCCCTGTTTATACCTATTATCTTGTAAGCTATTGACAATTCAAATAAATAAAAATAAATAAATAAATGCTGGCTGAGGGATTCTGGGAGTTGAAGTCCATGCATCTTAAAGATGCCAAGGTTAAAAAACACTGCACTGAAGTGTTATGGTGGCTTGTTCAGTAAACCAGATACGAGAAATTATGGGGTTTTTTTTTAAAGCTTGTGATAGAAATTTTTCCCTCTGCGTGTTGTGGCGCTCACAGTGTTATTTATGGTCAATCACAATTCTGCAATTTTGCATTGAGATATGAGCCTTCCTTTCTCTCCCTTTACATAAGGGATCTTATGCTATAGAGCAGTAGGAATTGGTAAGGTGGCATATAAATTTAATAAGGAAAATACAAACCTACAGGTAATCCTTACCTTAGAACCATTCATTTGACAACTGTTTGAAGTTATACCTGCCCTGAAAAAAAATCCTTGCAGTTAAGACCGTCATGGTCATGTGACCAATATTTGGGCACTTAGCAACTGGCATGTATTTATGACGGTTCCAGTATCCTGGGGTCATGTAACCACCCTTTGCAACCTTCCCAACTGACAAGCAAAGTCCATGGAGGAAGCCAGATTCACTTAACAACCGCACGATTCACTTAACAACCACGGCAAATGATGATAAAATGGGACACAACTCACTTAACAACCACCTTGTTTTTAGCAGCAGAAATGTTGGGCTCAACGGAGATCATATATCAAAGACTACCTATAATTTGAGATTTAACGGACTTTTGGATTTAACAGACTTTTGGATTTAACAGACATGCACTTTCCCTGTTGGCACATTCCACCAAATATGTAAAAACGACTGAGTTCCCTACACCTCGCTAAATAAACCACAATCAATGGATTCACACAACCCATTAAACCAAAACCTGTGAAACTGTGTTCTGGTTTAAGGCAATGTGCGAACTCAGAGATTTAGGTAGCAGGATGCTGAACCATCTGTATGCAAATTTTCTCAGTGCAAAAAGCAGCATCTTCCATTCCGGACTGCTATAACAAAAGTCTTTAACTAGATTCTCTGAAGTTGAACACCCAAATCTGCTCTGCAGGCTGTTACCCAGGGACCTCTGAGCATAAACAGAAAGCCAAAGCCAGGAGAGAATAAGAAGGGGTTTTTTGAACACATAGCCAACAAGAGAGTGAAACTAAAGAGGCATTTCCCAGGATTGCCCAAATAAATGAATCAATGGAAGCTCTACAATTGCCAAGTCAATACTCACAATTCCGTCTCTTTCAGACGTAGCAGACATCTAGAGAGACAGAGATCCCAAAGAAGAGGAGGAAGAGGAAGAGGAGGAGGAAGGAGAGAAATTGTGGAGGGGTAAGACACACTGCTCTGGCTCAGGCAAATGCTGCTTGCAGGAGTGAGCATGCTCATCTCACTGGCTTTGCATCCTCTCCGATGCGCTCAGAAGCAACAGCGCCTGCCAACAATATTTCTGGGGTGCCTCCTCACCGTCCCATATGGGGGTGGGTGGGGGAAGAGGACTCTCCATTCAAATTACACCTGTTTTTTTTTCCCTGAAGAAAAAAACTTTACTCATTGAGCTTTCCCCTAATTCGGGGACAATTATCTGTCAAGCACTGAGAAAATTCCAGCTGTCTCAAAAGGAACAGCCTCTCCCGTCATAGGCTTGACGGACAGATGACAGACTCGAATGATTGATGTTTCCCTAAGCACCTTTGACCCTCCTCTCTGTCATTTCAAACCCCAACCTGGGCTAACATGGCAGCGCTCCATTCTCACACCACCTTCCTACCACCTCATCAACAGCTTCTTTAACCAACCCAAGTATTCAAGTAGTTCCGGAGGTTTAACTGTATCCTTTGATGCTTGGAGCATCTTTGATTCCCCAGAGATGCTTAAAACTTACCTGGGCATATTCTCCAGCTTCACCTGAGTTCCTTTTGGTCCCCATCATGGCCTCCTCATCGTTTCCATCTCCGTTGTTGTTTTTATCCAGCCCTCGTTGCAAACGTGGTTGGTTTGTTCAAGGCAGAAGTTAGTCACGTCTTCTGCTGGGTTGCTCTCATGCATCATCCTCCAAAACTAGGATTAAGACGGTGTCGTAAGAATGAGAGGTTTCTCTTGTTGGCATGGATTTGACTTCATGCTCTGTTCTTCCAAGGTGGGTTGCATCCCTTTCTGGAAACTAGATAAATTTCCTTTAATATGTCATTTATTACATTCCTCTTCCTCTTTTCTGCCCTTCCTTTTCCCTTAGCAAGTGAGGGATTTTTGTTAGCCGAGTTATTATGCTAGAAAATGAGATCCGTTCCCTTTTTAGCAACTTGGATCTTTCTCTCTTGGTGTATTGCATATTTCCTTTTTTCTTTTTTTTTTCCTTTTTCTAAAAATTAGTTTAAACTCCAGGGATTGTGTTATCTGGAGGAAGCTTCTCCCGAAGCGGAAGCATCAATCTGTCGATTGGCAGATGGAGCAGCTGCTAAAGAGCTGTCTGTAGGAAGGTCAACGCAACAAGCAAGAGAAATTTTGGAGCGGATTTGCTCTCGGTGTTCAATTACGGGCACGTCAAAGCAGGCTGTGGGACTCAGAGCTGGAATCTGGGCAGAGGAAAGCGATGTTGGTCGATCAACTTGTCTAGCCGCGCTCCGTAAAATACTGAATTTGTCACAGAAGACCTGCAAAGGTAAAAAAAATAAAGAAGTCAACTGATATGTGATAGTTCATCTCAGGGCCAGCTGTTAATTGCATGTGCAGAAGATCTTGGGAAAAGACACTGCCAAGGGAATGGTCAGATAAGAGATAACACAGCCATCAGCTGGATAATGGACAGGGCGAAAGCTCAGAAGAAACCAGTGGTGGGATTCAAAAATTTTTTACTACCGGTTGTGTGGGTGTGGCTTGATGGGTGTGGCAGGGGAAGTTTACTGCAAAATCCCATTCCCTCCCCACCCCACTAACCTGCTTTCCAGCTCCATTCTCCTGTGCAGGGCAACCAAAGGAGACCCAGCCGATCAGCTGGGACTCGGGAGACGGAGAAGAGATGGGGGCATAGCCAGTCAGAGGTGGGGTTTGCCAGTTCTCCAAACTACTCAAAATTTCCGCTACCAGCTCTCCAGAACTGGTCAGAACCTGCTGAATGCCACCTCTGGAAGAGACTTTCCCTAGTTTCTCAGGCCGTAAAGGAGACTGAGCAGTGTTGGAGTGGGGGAGAATTATATTTTAGACCTACAAGGTTCACTCAATTTAATTTCACAGTAAAATAGAATCAGCTCATCTAGTTGTCAATATACATACATGCAGATATATCCCAATTGTGGGTTTTTGGTTTTTTTGTACAAATAACTCAAGATGGCAAACTTATCCATTGCACTTTCCTCCTCCAATTTTCCCTATAACAACAACCCTGTGAGGTGAGTTGGGCTGAGAGATAGGGACTGGCTCAAAGTCACCCAGCTGACTTTCATGGCTAAGGTGGGACTAGAACTCACCATCTCCTGGTGATTGGACCAAAGTCACTCAGCTGGCTTTCATGGCTAAGGTGGGACTAGAACTCCCAATGTCCTGCTTTCTAGACTGGTGCCTTAACCACTGAACCAAATTGGCTCTCCACCTGTCAGACTCCTATCTAGTTAGCCCAGCGAAGCCAACAATGGTCTTGCAAGTCTGAAAGTACCATTCTTCCCCCAGTCTCCTTTACAGCCTGAGACACTAGGGAGGGTCTCTTCTGAACTTCTTACCCTACTCACTGTCTAGCTGCAGGCTATCTCTTATCTGACCATTCCTTGGCAGCTTCTCTTCATCCAGTCTCCCAAGGCCTTTCCCACATTCCATTACATCGGTATGTTCACCACCTTGAGTTACTTATAAAAATAATCGAGGTGAGATTAAAATAAAATGACAATATAAAATAACTCCCAGGTTAAGCTCATCTTTGGTCACCAGGATTAATTTTCTTGCAGTGTTATAAGGTTTCCTAATGTCTTCTTCTGAGATAGGTTTTTGAACTACCAGGTCAAGTCTTCTAATTCTCAAATTTCTAGGTGGTCCCCATTGAACCAAGTAGTAGTCAGACCAACTCTCCTTAGCTTCCTAAGATCAAGCAAGACCAAGTGAGATACTGCCATCTACTTGAGAATTGAAGAGAGACACAGTTGTGTTTGAACAGCTAGGTGAGAAGGTGTCCATCAGAGGTGGAATTCAGCAAGTCCAGACCAGTTCTGGAGAACCGGTAGCAGAAATTTTGAGTTGTTTGGAGAACTGGCAAATCCCACCTCTGACTGGCCCCGCTCCCATCTATTCTCTGCCTCCCATTTGAGTCCCAACTGATCAGCTGGGTCTTCTTTGGTTGCCCTGCACAGGAGAACGGAGCTGGAAAGCAGGTTAATAGGGGTGAGGAGGGAATGGGGATTTTGCAATATCGTTCCCCTGCCACGCCTACCACGTTACACCCACAGAACCAGTAAGTTAAAACATTTGAATCCCACCACTGGTGTCCGTCATGGACTAAAAAGGTGATCTCAAAGAAACGAATATGAAGGCTTTGGAGCCAAACCGCAGAAGTTGGACATCTGGTGGAGAAAACGCAGGAAGTTCTAGATGCAGCTGAAGTCAAGCTTGAAGCTAGATGCCCCCTATGGGGGCAGGTCCTCTCGTTTGAAGGAGCCCAAGGAAAGTGACTTCTGCTAAATATCCCACCTCTGTAGAAGCCGGTTCTGGTTAGGCTGGTGATACTTGAAAAGCTAAAAATAAACCACTACATCCCATGATGCTTCCAGGTGATGACAAGTAAGAGGCTCCGTGAGACATGAACAATGGCAACTCTGTCCAGTTATTTGGCATTGCCTGTAATGGAAAGTAAAATAACAGAATAAAAGAGTTGAAAGGGACCTTAGAGGCCTTCTAGTCCATCCCCAAGCTCGAGCAGGATATCCTATATCATTCTGGGCAAATAAATATTTATCCAATCTCCTCTTAGAAAACCCCAGTGCTGGAGTATCCACAACTTCTGGAGGTAAGTTGTCGCCCTGATTAATTTTTCTAACTGTTAAGAAATTTCTCCTTAGTTTGAAGTTGCTTTCCTCCTAGACTGCGTTTTCTCCAAACTGCACAGAATCTAGGGGGCTTCTCCCGAATCTTTGCAAACCCCCAGCAGACCCTGAAAAGGGTCATCTCAGTGAAAAGCAGGTTGCAAGTCGGACTACTCTCTTCAAAGCGATTGCTTTCTCCCCCAAATTTAGACCATGATATATATATGACGCTGTGAGATTTCAAGTGGACCCGACTTTAATATTTCTGTCCTTCTTCCCTCTCATTATCCCCTCGGCTCTTCCAATGAGGATCAGTTTCGTTAACTATCCGTTTCACATCTCCTGCAGTGAGAAAGGAAAGCTTTATCTGGCTTCTTTCTGCTTCTCCTCATTCTTTTGTCAGTCCTTTCAAATCACAGCCCCACGTTGCCCCAAACAATATCTCAGCCCAGTTTCCCATCTGGATCCACTCGCTAGCTGATCCCACCCCGGAGAGAGCTGTAATTGTCAGAATCTGCAAAATCGGTTTATTTTCCCTTTGATTTTTTTTAAATCTTTTTTTTTTTAATTTCATCCATGCAGCAGAACGAGAGAAAACAATCATTTGGGGTTTAGCTCTCTGGAGCTCATTTTACCGTATAATAAACCACCGGTTTCAGCTGCCCTTTTCTTAACAAGGGTTGTTTGTATCTGTCAGGATCCGATCAATTGTTTTATGACTCACATACGAGAGGGAGTAGGAGCTGCCCAAATTAAAACATGAGGAACTCTGGATGTCGTGGTTCTCCAAAATCCCATCAGGGCAAAATTACACGGGGAGAGCAGACACACGAAAGCCACAATAACAGGAGAACAGAGTTGGAAGGGACCTTGGAGGTCTTCTAGTCCAACCCCTTGTTCAAGCAAGAGTCCTCTCCCTGTGGCGGCGCAGTAGTTAGAATGCGGTACTCCAGGCTAACTCGCTGCTTACTCCGGGAGTTCGATTCTGAGCGGCTCAGGGTTGACTCATCCTTCTGCCCTTCCGAGGTCGGTAAAATGTGCAGCCACACTGTTGGGGGCAATAGGCTGATTTTGTAAACAGCTTGGAGAGGGCTGTAAAGCTCTGTGAAGCGGTATATAAGTCTCAGGGCTCTTAATATTGGTATGAACTCAGCCTTCCATCCTTCCAAGGCCGGTAAAATGAGGACAGCAGATTGTCGGCGGGGGGCAAGAGGCTGGCTCTGTAAACCTCTTAGAGAAGGCAGTGGAGCCCTGTGAAAGCGGTATATAAGTCTAAGGGCTATTGCTATCAGTTTATCCCAAAAACTTTTAAGAAAAAAAAAATTGCAGATGGGATTTGAAGCGCTTCTTCTTGTCGAGATGAAAATTGGCCTCGTCTGCTCAGATGGGGGAAGGCGGCCTCCCACGTTTTCTATCCCTGTAGGAAAGTTGGAGTGATTAATATGCAAAGTTGGCTCCTTGACAGCATTGTGAATTGCAAGACCATCTGTCAGATTGCTCTGTGAAAGCCTCCCCCCCCCACCAGGATGGCTGTTCGGGTGTGTGTGTCTGTGTGTGTGTGTGGAGCTGTCTCCCTGTTTTATGCATGCCGCTAATAGCCATGGTCCAGTTAGTTCACCTGGCTTAGAAAAACACACGCACACCTCACTTACTGTTCATTATGTTTATCCAGGGAGGGCAGTGGTGGGATTCAAGAATCGTAGCAACAGGTTCGCTGCCCGGTTGCCATGGCGGGTGCAGGGTCTACTGGAACTTCCTGTTTCTGGCTTCCGGTGGGCCTCCAGAGCCCAGCGGAAGGCATTTTCCCCCTCCCAAGGGTCCAGAGTCCTCCCCCGGCCTCTGGGAGGGCAAAAACAGCCTCCCCGGGCCTCTGCAGGCCCTCCGGAAACCGGAAATAGGCCTGTTTCCGGACTTCCAGAAGGCCCGTTTTTCCCCCTCCCAGAGCCTCCGCACTGGTCCTGCACTTACCTCCATCGAAAATGGGCCGCGTGGAGACTCCTGGGAAGGGTGGGGCAGGAGGGGGAGGGCCAGCCAGTCGTTTGAAATACCGGTTCCGCGAACCAGATGTTACTTTAACATCCGGTTCGTCTGAACCGGCCTGAACCGGTAGAATCCCACCCCGGAGGACAGGGGTTCCCCAAACTTGGCAACTTTGAGACTTGTGGACTTCAATGCAGCCCCCTTTTATGCAGCCCCCTCTAAGCTGTTTACAAAATCATCCTCTTGCCCCCAACAGCGCGGCTGCACATTTTACCGACCTCGGAAGGGAAGGGCAGAAGGCTGAGTCAACCCTGAGCCGCTCAGAATCAAAACTCCCGAAGGAAGCAGTGAGTTAGCCTGGAGTACTGCATTCGAACCACTGCGCCACCACGGCTCTCCCAGGGAGAGGGCTCCTGCTTGAGCAAAGGATTGGACTAGAAGACCTCCAAGGTCCCTTCCAATTCTATTCGCTGGTTGTTGTGGCTATCGTGTGTCTGCTCTCCCTGTTGTAATTTTGCCCTGATGGGATTTTGGAGAGTTGAAGTCCACAAGTCTTAAAGCTGCCAAGTTTGGGGACCCCTGGTCCAGGGAATTGGCATCTTTACAGGAATGTATGCATACAGATGCTCCTTGATTTACAGCAGCTCATTTACGAGTTGCAAAGGCCCTGAAAAAAAGTAACTTACAACCATTTTTCACACTTATGACCATTGCAACCTCCCAAAGGTCACATGATTTACATTCTCATGCTTCGGCACCGACTCATATTTATGATGGTGGCAGAGTCCCAGGGTCACGACTTTTGCGACTTTCTGACAAGCAAAATCAACAGGGAAGGTAGATTCACTTAACAACCGGGTTACTTCCCTTAACAACTGGTGGTCGCTGGCCCACCCCTGGTGCACCAGTGGTCCCTGGCCCATGTTGTAACAGTGAGGACAATCAACCAGTGGAACAACTTGCCTGCTGAAGCTGTGAATGCTTCAACCCTAGAAGTTTTTAAAAAGATTGTCCTGCCCTTGGTAGAATCGGACTCTGAGGGAGAGGAGGAACAGCCAACAGGGAGTGGAGGTGTGGCTCCGGAGGTTGTGGAGGAGGCTGAGGAAGGGCAGAGTCCGGCTGGGCAGTCAGAGGAAGAACCAGGCCCATCCTCTCTGCGTCCTAGGACATGCAGGAAGGAACCAAGAAGGAAACAATTTGGCTTATGAGAGAGGAAGCGGCCATGATCCTCCTCATTGGTGGCAGCTGGAGCGACTAGTATATAAGAGAGACGATTACAACACAGCATTGCCAGAAGCAGAGCATATGTTATTTCGGGCTGAAGTTATCTTAGTTGGTGTCTTTCCAACAGACTGTGCCTTGTTATCTCCTTGAATTTGGTAATTACTTATCCTCGTCTGTTGTGGAAATTTTGTCATTGTAGTTTGTTTTTTTATTTCACCTCTATCTGCTCATTATGTTGGGGCTGTATTGCTTTCTTTTGAAGACTATTTTTGAGTACGTTTTATCTCTAAATGAATATTATTGAACAGTGGGGCCAAGTTGGAGGCATTAAAGGACATTTATTTACGTTTTGGATTTTGTTGTTTGTGTTACACTCCAGGTCATCACATAGATGTCGGGCAACCCTTTGTTAAAGTGGTGTAGGGTTTCCTGCCTAGGCAGGGGGTTGGACTAGAAGACCTCCCAGGAAACTTCCAACTCCGTTAATCTGCTACTTGGCTTTCTTCATTGAGTTTGCTTGTCAGAACCCAGCTGGGGAGGTCACAAATGGGAATCCCAGGACAGTGCAACCATCATGAATACATGCCAGTTGCCAAGCCTATGAATGTTCATTGTATACATGATGTACAATGACAATAAAGGCTCTTATTATTTGGATCACGTGACCACAAGCGTGGTCGATAGCCACAAGCGTGGAAGCCACAAGCGTGGAAACCTATCGTAGGTCGTTTTTTTTGTCCATCGCCACTGTAACTTCAAATGGTCCCTAAATAAACTGTTGTAAGCCAAGGACAACCTCCTCAGAACGGTCAAGGAAAGAATTTCAGTTTTTTGCTGGAGAAAAGAAAGCAGGGGGAAGCCATCAAATCCCATCAGAGGCTGGCTGGCTCGCCAGCTTTTACATGGGAAACAGAAGGATGATTCATTTCCTTTCCAACTGTTGAGCTAAGGCTTCACTTATTCCGAACTTGGAATAGTCATGGTTTTAACGCTGGCGAAAACTGAACAGCTGAACATAACAGGCACCGTTTGAAGTGTGGGGGAGGGGACAGAGCGCCCTGTGGGAAAAGGGCTGCTTTCAAAAAGATGAACTTGGCCAGAACGATGGGCTTGGCTGAAAAAAAAAAACCCCATCGCCCTGAATAAGGAATAGAAGGAGGGTCTTCTATCTCCTGTAAAGGTGTGTGGGAAGGACCTTGGGAGACAGAAGAGCATGTGGGAAGGACCTTGGGAGAAGGATGAAAGAAGAGTTGCAGACTGGATGACGGTTAGAGAAGAGGCAGCCAATCCCGCAGAAGGAATCGGGGCACAGCAAAATGTCACAAAAAAGGACCTTCCGGTGTGTGTGGCCACTATCTTAAGCAGCAGATCTTGGAAGGGGACTGCAAAACGGAGGAGAAACATTGGAAAGAGGGACAGGACAAATTCAACTGCTGAATGGAATGAAGATTCATTATGACTCAGGCTTGTTGGGTGGAAATTCTCACTTACCATTCAGCCTTATGGGTCTCCTTGTGCCAGATTTTTTTTAAACAAAGTTTTATTAATTTTCTACTATTACATTTAATTAGTGCTTAATAAACATGTTGTCTGGGTAGCTTTGTTTGCTTAACGATGCAAATTAGATTCCTAATCTTTACCCCTTTTCCCCAGCCATTGATAAAATAAATTCCATGTTTGGAATTTATTCTGTATTTTCTTTCTGTTTAGTCTCCAGTGTAAGTCTGTCCATGCCTGCACAGTCCAATATCTTCTTAATTATCTCTTCATCTAGTGTTATTTCTTCCTTTTTACAATACTGCACAAATACAATCCTCGCTGCTGTTAATATATGCAATATTAAATATACACTTTATCTAAGTTTTCTAGAACTACGCCTAAGAAAAAAAGTTCAGATTTAAGATCTACACGTTTTCCTGACTCTAGGGAAAAAAATAACACAATATATATAAAAAGCCAACCTACCAAAAATTTTTTACCTTTCCTTAGGCCCTTCTTGGAGTAAAATAGTTGGCAAGGGTCTTTTGATCTGATCTGGTGTTCCTTACATTCATTGCAGCCTCACCTCGATCAACTACTTACAAAGTCGGTGTTTAGTGGGTGCTGAACAATTACCGTTTCCCTGAAAATATGACCTACCCTGAAAGTAAGTCCTAGCTTGATTTTTACACGCGTGCCCAATATAAGCCCTACCATCACCCCCAAAATAAGCCCTAATTAAGATCCCTCCCACTCCAGAGTGCAGGGTAAAAATTAAGCTAGGTTGACGAGGGGGAGTGAACTGTTGTAGCCAGACCTCGCACACCCTGACGAACGCCTTGCCAGTCCATTTCTTCTGCAGCCGGCAAGTCTTTTCTAGAGGCCTCTGTCTGATAAGAAAGCTCTGGATTGATTCGGAGCTGTTATTGGCTGCAGAGACTTCAGGAAAGCTTTGACAGCTGCAGAAGAAGAGGTTCTTGAAGGCCTCTGACAATGAAAAGGAGGCCGGGGAGCAACACATTCAAGTGAGGTTAGTCAGTAGATGACATCCCCCTAAAATAAGACCTGGTGCCTTTTTTGGTGGCAAAAAAAAAAAAAAATACAAGACAGGGTCTTATTTTTGGGGAGACATGGGTAGAAGTCTTTTGAGAGACTAAAAATATCCTTCTGATAACTCCAACCTTAAAAGCAAACTTCTTCCGAGAGAAGCGCAGACTTTAAAAGAGGTTTTTGTTATGATGGTTACAGCTGGTGACGTTTTGTGTCCATCAAGATGAGCAGCTCTTCAGAAAATAACCGGGGCACAAAAATCTCCAGAGTGCGTTTTTATTATTAGGGACAAGCTTCGGATCAATGTTGTCCTTTTACAAAAATCAATGAAAGTGCATTTAAAAATAACATGGCTCGGATTAACATTAAATGCAAGTTTTCTCCTCGCCCAAACTTTATAGACAATTGAGCAGCCTTGCAAGTTTTATTCCTCCTTCAGCAATTTTATTTCGAGCATCCCCATCAGGAAGGCAAAAACAGGGACTCCAAAAATCCTAAGTGTGAACATGCTTTTGCATGGCAGGAACTTCAGTCACCTAGAAACTATCTTTGAAAACATTTATGGAATGCAGTTTCGATTTTGCAAGCTGCTGCACTGCTCCCCCCTTCCTGTTGGCAACTCTACAAAGACCATAGAAATATTTTATGAGTTGACACCCAGGGTTGCTTGCCACAGTTGCATGTATGTGTGAAAAACGGTCATAAGTGACTTTTTTCAGTGCCGTTGTAACTTTGAATGCTCACTAAACGAATCCAGTACTTCAAATTCAGGCAACCAAAACTACTGCTGCGTACCTTAATCATTTAGCAAACGGAAGCAATCTGGTTAGAGAACCAGCTTTTCATGAAAAGCTTGTACGGGTAGTCCTCTACTTACAACAGTTCATTTAGTGACCGAAAATTACAACGGCACTGAAAAAAAGGTGACTTATGACCACTCAACGAATGTCTCACTGAGCAAGGAGAAATTTGGGCCTCAATTATGGTCATAAGTCGAGGAGTACCTGTCCCTCAATTTAAAAAAATCCTCGATCACCCTTTGCAGCGTTTGCCAACCATCTTAACCACGCAATTGTATGCACGTTCGTTCAGAAGCCTCCCTGCTTTGATGCATTTGCTCCCAATAAAATACAGACATCTAAATGTACTTTTATCTCTCTGGGCACAAAGAGAATATATCTGTTGGGGGGGGGAAAGCTCCGCACTGGTGACAGGAAGGGCATCTGGCCAGTAAACACTCAACTCCATATTCAGTTGTCCTAGACTCCACCCTGTAAGGGATTATGGGGTCTTTAAAAGATGATGGTCGATTTGTACTTTATGTTGGTTCGCGGCTGTGAGGCGAAGCCTCGTATATATTTCAGTGTTTCAGAAACACACGGTATAGATCAGACGGCACTTTGAAAAGCCGCAAGCAGCAGCTCCAGCGTCTGAAATCTTGTGTTACCTCGGATGGCTCTTGCAATTAAAGAGGAATGTGCCTTATTAGACCCTGGGATAGCTGAATAAATAAGTCTATCAGCTCAAAGCTTGGTAAACCTACCCGTAATAACCCTTGATGATGAATTTCCTCAGAGATTGACGGGTGACTCATCCCGATTAAATTAAATCTGGAGGAATGGTTGAAAAGAAAGAGACGGGGGGGAAAAGTGGGAAAATATATCGGTGTATTGCTTGCCAAGGATGAAGCATGCTGTGAAAATGTGCTTTTAAAATACTCACTGGAAAAGCGTTTTTTCCTATACGATTTAAACTTTTAGTAAACCTGTGCAAAAATTACACACGCACAGGCAGAAAAACACAACGCTTTGCCCCTTTCCAAACCGGTGATGGAGAATTTCAAATTTTCTTCGAAAGGGGATGTGAGGTTCTTGCGGTGATTTAGTGACCAGCAGCCCAAAATGTGTGCAAAGGTGTTTTTCAGAACCGTTGGAAGGGACCTTTGTAGGTCATCTAGTCCAACCCCCGCCCAAACCAGAGACCCTACGCCATTTCTGACAGATGCAGTCCTCTCTCTCCTTCAAAGCTTCTCCAGGGATGAAGCTCCCACACCTTCACAACTTTTCTTGCACCGTTGTTGTTGGTGTGTGGCTTCCCACACACCCGTTTCCACCCCAAAGGCACATAATCGTGAGGGAACTTTGCCAAATGGAGAACACCACCAAGAAAACAACTCGAAAAATACTGCAACCTCAAAAAATAATAATAATAACAAGCCCCTCAGGAGAGACACAAAATAAATTCTCAACATAGAGAAACAGCCATGGAGATGATCTCGGAGAAACCAGGCCACGGCTGTTAGAAGAATGCAGATGTAGATAAAACATGAATTAAACCCAGCTCGGTTTTCCTGATCTGGACTATACAGCTAGTCCTCGACATACGACTCTAATGGTGCCTGTCTTATTAGTCGTATGTTGTAAAATGGGTCAGTCATGTGACCGATCCAATTTTCACAACCTTTTTTGGTGCCGGGTTAAACATATCTTAAAATTGCCACAGTTGAGAGACCCCTGGTTTAGCCCAGGACCAATGACCCAGAAATGCGTTACAGGTAGCCTTCGACCTACAGTGGTTTGTTTAGTGACTGTTTGAGGACCATTTTTCACACTTAACAACCGTCGCAGCATTCCCCAAGGTCACGAGATTTACAATCAGATGCTTGGCAACTGATTCACATTTATGACGGCTGAAGTGTCCCAGAATCACGCTTTTAGTTTAGTTTGGTTTACTTTATTGTCATTGCACCTCGTATAAACTTTTGCAAACTTCTGTCAAGCCAAGTCGATGGAGAAACCAGATTCACTCAAGAACCGTGTTACTAATTGAACAGCTTAGTGGCAAGAGAAGTTGTAAAATGGGGCGACACTCCCTTCACAATTTTGTCGCTTAAACAACATACATTTTGGGCTCAGTTGTGTTTGTACATTGAGGACTACTTGAATTCTTAGCCAATATTTCACAAACTATCCTCCAACGTAGATTTTGCACATGTTCTTCTCGCTCTCCTTCCTTCAACCGTTTCTTCAACCTTGTTTCCTCACCTCTCTGTCACGTTCCAGGCGTTTCTTTTCCAACTTTCACATCCGTTCAACCAACCCGAGGGTGTGTATTTCATGAGTTCATGCATTCTACACATCTACCTGGCATAACTATCCATAATCTCAATAATGAGGACCCAACCCAAAAAAGGTTAGGGCCCGTAAGTCAGAAAAAAACACTTCAAAGCAAGTTAAGATTTGTAGTTGATGAAAAAACAACAACAACCCATTAGATTTGTTCAGTAGTTGTTCCAGCTTCAGAAATTCCACACTTGGGAAAAATAATCCCTTCTTAGCACCTGCTACCTTCTGGCAAATGTTTGGACCCACAACCACTTCTCATTTCATCAACTGTCTTGCCCCACCAAGAAATGCCAGCCAACTAGCCGGTCCTAGGACTTCCACTTCAACACCACCTTCAACATTCTCAACCTTAAGTCATTTGAGATCTCACAAACTGTCTTAACGCTGTACACACCTGTCTTTCTGATTCCACTTCCTTGGGTGAAACCAACTGCAACCCTTACCAATGGAGATTTCTCTCTCTTTTTGGAATTCCCCCTCACCCCATATTTCGTACCTTAGCAGGAGGCACTTGAGATAAAGGCAATTTTGAAAGTCATCATGTTGTACGGTACACTTCAGACTGCAGTGTAGAACTCAAACTTCCTTTCAAAATGTGTGCTGGGTCCTGTGAAATTGTGTGTGTGTGTGTGTGAGAGAGAGAGAGGGGGGGAGGAGGTTTACTCTTTTAAGAGAGAGAGAGAAAGAGAGAGAGAAAGAGAAATAAAGAGATGATTTTCAACATTTGGCAACTAAGTGGTGGCATTACATAATTTTTTGTGTGTGAAAAAGATGTATTTTGGATGTCTCAATCTGCAGTCTACAGATTGCTCTACAAGGCCTTATACAATAGTCTTTACAGATCTGATTCTTGGCACACAGACTGAACTAAATGGAATTTGCACTGCCAGAAACATTTTTTACCTACTGAAAAATTTCACATCCTTTGCAAGTTCAATTTGTCACCACCGATAGGAAGGATTTAAGTCTCCCGTTTCCTGGGTTGTTGTTGTTTTTGTTTTAAATCTGGGAAAAGTGTCGATGTGGCCAAATATCAAGGGATTCACCAGAATAACAAATGGCAGAAGTCTCCGTCCAAATCTCCTCAGTGACGGGCTGGAGGTCAGTTTTTATTCAAAGACTCCCATTAAGGGTATAATTAGTGCTTTCCAACTGACATATAATATTGCATGAGGAAGTCGTGTTTGGAATCTGTCTTTTTAAAAGAAGGCAACCGATTAGCAAGCTGAATGTCTCCTTTTATAGTTATTTTAATTAATGTCCAAATGCTTCAGAAAATTTCACACAGCCTTGGCAACGCCAAAAAATAAAACAAAAAACCCTTTTCATGAAAATAAAGTGCTATTAATTTTGGTCTCCAAATACACATTGGTATTAAGTCCCTTAGAACAAGAGTCTCCAACCTTGGCAACTTTAAGACTTGTGAACTTCAGCTCCCAGAATTCCCCTGGGGAATTCTGGGAGTTGAAGTCCACAAATCTTAAGGTTTCCAAGGTTGGATACCCCTGCCTTAAGGAGTTTCCACCAACTGGGCACACTCCTGGTATGCCGAATCTGAGCTCCCATCATCCTGAACTAGTATACTCACATTTGTTAAGATGACTGCTCTCAAAGGAGCACAAGTAGTTCTTGACTTACAACCAACTGCTTAGCAACCATTCAAAGTTATAACGGAGCCCCCAAAAGGTACATATGAACTGGATTTAAAATTCTGACAGCTGTATGCGACTGAATTTTGGGCGCTCAGGATTCAGCCTGCATTTACAACTGTTTGCATGTCCTGCAGTCACGTGATGATGATGTATGTATGATGTTAAGTTTACTTATGGACAATGGGTTAAGCTTTACAATTGTCGTGATTGTTTAAAGAACCCTGGAAAAAAAGGTTCTAACATTGGACACGGTCATCTACTTAAGGACCAACATAACTTGTGGCCATAATTCCTGTAGGGAAGTCCCCTCTTACAACCAACAATTGTGCCTCAGCTGTCTGTTGCTAAGCAAGACAGTTACGAAGTAAGTTTTGCCCAATCTTACAAGCTTTCTTGCCACCGTTGTTAAGCGGATCACTGCAGTTCTTAAATTAATAACACGGTTATTAAGTGAATCTGAATTCCCCCCACTGACTTTGCTGGTCAGAAGGGGCCTTCATAAATATGAACCAACGGCCAAGCATCCAAATTTTGAACAGGTCACCCAGAGGATGCTGCCACCGTCGTAAATGTGGAAAAGTTGCTTTGTTCAGGACTGTCGTTACCTCAAACAGTCACTAACGGAATGGCTGTACGTGGAGGACTCCCTGTAAACTGAACGAGGCTGTGTTTCCTTCTCTTCTACTCCATCCCATAATAAGCAGACCCATATCAGGGCCGCAGTCCGTCAGACCCTGGGCAAAATGCCAAAGCACTAATGCCTGCTCAAGATTCCTAACTTGGCTGGGAAATATTGTTCTCCAAAGAACATCCACCCAGGAGAATGAGTCATCATAGCCTGAGATTTCCCCAAGTAGAAACTCTCAACTTTTCCCTATCAAGAACTGCCCTTTTGAACCCACCGAAAAGCGGCTTGGACATTTTTTTTTGCCTGCCTTGGTTGACGAAGGCAGAAACCCTGAGCGGAAGAAGCCAGAATCAGTCATGAGTGGTGAGGACCAATCCTGCCCTCTTAGAACTTTGGTGAACCCCAAGATGTTCTTTCCATCCTTCCCTCCCTTCCAGCAAACCCCTGAAGTGTCCGACCGGCTGGTAAAAAGAACACCCCAAAACTGATCCAGCACCCGAGTTCCACGCAGGATTGGAACTCATGGCTCCAACTCTTAAGACCAAAAGTCCGATGTAGACAGTCTTTCTTGCTCCTAGACAAGGTCCTTCAGATGTCCTTGAATGGAGCTCCCCATCCTAAAGCCCCAAATCCAAAATTTGTCTTGGGGAATATATGGCAACTCAACCTTCATTTTTTTTGGGGGGGGGTGCAAAGTCCAGGCTGGCGAGGGGTAAAGGAAGAGCCTCAGGTGAGGTTCTGCTTTCGGTACCTGGGGCCACCGTACACCCGGATGATCCTGGGTGCCTGCTTCCAGACGCTCAGCAGCTGCGAGGCCACTTTCTCCAAAGTGGGACGCTCAAAATCAGCCAGCAGGTTCACCGGAGAGGCTTCCTTGACGAATTTGGGCAAGCTGAGGATTTCGGGCAGGTGAGGGTTCCCCAGAAACAGGTGGGCCAGCCTCCCTCGCTGCAGAGCCTGCACCAGAAAAAGGACCACGTCCTCCAGCCGGGCCACCAAGAACTGGTCCTCCCAAGCTTGCCACGGGATACGTAGGAGCACCCAGAAAAGCGCCGTCTTGAGGACGTAGGAGGAGAGGACCCGGTCCCACTGGGCAGCCCAGGGGGGCTCCAGGGCACGGCTCCCCAGCTCCCTCAGCCCCTTGAGGATCTGCAAACATTTCAGGTGGCAGGAGTCGGGCAGGAGTTGGTCCCGCAGCCAGGCCAGCAAGCGCTGCTCGGCTTTGGAGAGGTTGAGGGTCCAGAAAGTGCCCAGTTGGGGGGCCGTTGAAGGCTGGAGGCCAACCCAGGGGGTGAGGTAGAGCCCCTCGCCCAGCGGGATGGCCGGGGTGAGGTGGACGGTCAGGGAGAGGTGGCAACAGACGTAATCCGAGCGGGGCGCGATCTGCAAAGCCAGCGGGCAGGGCGCAGCGCCTACGGCCAATTGCACCCGGCAACGCTCTTGCAGGCGGGCGCGCACGGCGCAAAGGCAGCGCTGCACTTGCGCCTGGAACCAGCGGGCCACCAGCGCCGCCGACAGCAGGGACGCCCCGTCCGCCTCGCCCTGGCTTGCAGCCACGCACAGAGGCCGGCTCGGGGAACCTTGCGCGCCTTCGGCGACGCGCAAAACGCAGAGGAAAGCGCCCCGCCGCCCCCCGGGTTGCTGTTCCTCCGGAGCGCAAGGCAGGGCGCGCAGCTCCAGCCGGGGCGGCAGACGCAGCGGCACCAGCACGTCGAAGGCGTCGGGGCTGCCCACCTTGTGTTGCTCGTAAGCGCTGCCCACTTGGACGACATCCCCGCGCAGGGACAGCCGGCCGGCCGCCTTGCCGGCGCGCACCAGCTCGCCCACCACCAGGCTGACGTGGGCTTTGCTGTGGCCCAGCACGTGGGGCGAGAGCCGCAGCCGCGTCTCGTAGAAGCCGTCCAGCAAGGCGCGGCGCCGGGCTTCCCGTCCGCTGGAAGCGCCGGGGCTGCCGATCGAGCCGCCTTTCAGCCGCCGCCGTCGCTGCTGCTGCTGCTGCTGCTGCCGCGCCGTCCACCAAGCCCGCCCGCCCAAGCCCAGCGCGGCCAGCAAGAGCAACAGCAGCAGCAGCGGAGGAACCGGCAGCCCTCGCAGCAGCGACGGCAGCGGCCAGCCCGTTTCTCCGCCCGTCGGGCCGGCCTTGCCGCGCAGCGCTTGCAACAGGCAGACCAGGACGGTGCACGCGCAGGTCAGGAGCGGCCAGAAGACGCGCACGTTGAGCCTGTAGACGGCCATGTGGCGGGGGGGGGGGTCCTTCAGGGGCGGCGGGGAGGCGAGGAGGTCCCTCGGGGAAGGCCGGCTTCATGCATCGCCCGTCGAGCTCGGCGCTGCTGTTGCTTGCAAACCCGCCACCGCCGTCGCTGCTGCTGTTGCTGCTTCGCTCCGGGCTGGCAGCGTTTCAACCCATCGCCGCGGCTTTTTGGGGGGGTCCGGCAGCTTTCGACGGGGCAGGACAGCCCCCTCTCTTCCTCTTCCCTCGGCCCCGACAGACGGCCCTCCCGTGAGACGGGCTGGGGGGAGGGTATCGGTGTCCGGACTCTGCAACCTTTCTTTTTGTTGGCCGGGCGCCCGCGGGCGCCCAAGCGAGATGTCCCCAGGGCTTAACGGCTCGGAGGAAGCGACGGGCGGCCACTCACCGTTGTGGGTCCCCGTCGTCGGGGGCTGGGGCTTCGTCAGTCCCGGTCCCCCTCCGTCGTCCTGGGGCCGGACGCCGCTTGCTATCTCGCCGCTGCTCGCGTCGCTTGCAGAAGTAGCCAACTTCTGCAAAAACTTTTTTTTTTTTCCCCTCGCTTCCTCTTCCGAGTGGGGAACGCGGCGCGTCACTTAGTGGATGAGCTCAGAGGAAATGCCAAAGTCTGGGATGGAGGAGGAGGAGGAGGAAGGGGCGGTGGGACCCGAAGGGACGGGCCCTGGGTCGCCCCCTCGGCTTGGATCCAGGACTGTCCCGGGCGGGAGAAGCGCAGGAGAGGAATAGGAGGCGGCGGCTAAGAAGAGGAGGAGGAAAGAGGGAGCAAAGGAACTGGGCGTGGATTTGTCCTGGGCGTTGGCTAGAGGGAGGGAGGGAGAAGCCAGGATGCCCAAACAAACCAGGATTTCCACCCTCTCTATGGAGAGAGGGGGGGACATCTGGTTTCCAAGGGCAGAAATCTGCCAGCAATCAGATCTCTTGCCTAGGACGGGAGTCTCCAACCTTGGCAACTTTAAGCCTGGCGGACTTCAACTCCCAGAATTCCCCAGCCACGTCTGGACTTCAACTCCCAGTATTCCCCAGCCAGGTCCAGACTTCAACCCCCCAGAACTGCTGGCTGAGGAATTCTGGGAGTTGAAGTCCATCAGGCTTGAATGAAATCTAGTTTGACACCCCTGATGTAGTGTATATTGGAGGTGGTGACTCTGAGAGCTGCTATATGCAACGAAATTTCATTTTCATGTATACCGATCGGTGTATGTTTAAAGTGGCAATAAAGTTAGTTAAATACTGTTAATTAAGTGGATTAAAAATGCCAAATCCAATCTAAACATCTGTACAACTGTGCAATAAACCACAATAATAAAATGTTAGGTGTAGTAGGCTACACAGATAGTCCTTGATTTATGATGTTTAGTGACCGTTTGAAGTTAAAACGGCACTGAAATGACTTACGCCCGTTTTTCACATGTTGCAGCATCCCTGTGATCAAAATTCAGACACTGACTCATATTTGTGACGGGTGCAGTGTCCCGGGGTCATGTGGTCTCCCTTTTGTAACCTGACAAGCAAAGTCCATAGGGAAGCCAGATTCACTTAATGACCGTGTGACTAAGTTAACAACTGCAGTGATTCACTTAATAATTGTGGCAACAAAGGTCGTAAAACTCAATTGTCTCATTTAACAACAGGCTTTGGGCTCAATTGTGGTCCTAAGTTGAGGACTACTTGCAATGCATGTTATGTGTCTGACATGTTTTACAACATCCGGCCCCACTAAAGCTGTTCTCCATTATTATTATTATTGTTGTTGTTGTTGTTGTTCACAAAAATGACAGTGTACACAGCAAACAAGATAACTATGCTGGGTTTTGCATCACAAATCACTAGTCGAACACTTCCCAAGTGTTTAGAACTGTGTGATGTATTGGCGGATTATTATTACTACTACTATTATTATTAAATAAAAAATTTTTAAAAGCTTAAAAATAATGCTTAAAAGCTTTGGAATGAAGCACCATTTATTTCCACAAGCATCTACTCCTGAATCTTCCATTAGAAAACACAATTGGTTTTTAAGCAGTGTGAACTTGCTTTTCAGTACAAACTTTAATAATAAGTTAATGTATCTTGGGAAGGAAGGCAAAATGGCTATTCTATATGGAATCCCTTTCGTTGAAAAAAGATGTTGCAATTGGCCCCCCAAAAATGGCAGCAAAACACGGTCATTTTCAGGTGGAAAGCATATGAAAAACAGTTGTGTAACCTATCCAGCAAGTTTCCAACAATTTCAGACAGTCGAAATGGTAACCATCGTTTTTCCCCAACTGACAGGAACAATGAAGAAAACAAAAGAATTCCCATCTATGTAGACTTTCCAATAAGGTATAAGGTTTTGTTCTACTTGAACATCTCTTAATTTACGATAAATCTACCACTGCCAAATCTAGATTCTTTCTGATAAAAATATTGCTGCTTTACAACCAACTTGTATAGCATTCTTCAAAATGGAATATCCCGGAGTCTATGCAAGAAAAAAAAGAAAGAACATTGAATATTAGAACTGTTTTATATTTTCCGTTATCTTCAAAAAACGGCTACCAGCAACAACTCAAGACTAAAACTGCTTTTGCTATTCCGGTTATTCAGGGCAAAGGAGAACAGATGCGCTTATTTTCCAAAGCATCTCAGGGCAGGACAAGGAGTGGGTGGAAGATCGCTAAAGAGAGATCCAGCTTAAACTCAGGAGATATTTCCTGAGAACAATCAACCGGTGGACTGGCTTGTCTCCAAAGGTTGTGGGGTGCTACATCACTGGGGGTTTTTAAGAAGAGATTCGACAGCCATCTTGTCCAGAAAGTTATAGGATTTCCTGCTTGGACAGAGGGTTGGACTAGACCGCCAAGGTCCAACTCTTTTTATTTTGTTAAATGCTATTTTAAGAAACTCTGCCTTAATGGCTCCAATTCTACAAGGATTCATGAGATGGTTTTGTAAACAGTTCCCTTGAAGGCTCCTCTGTTCCCAGGGAAGAGACCTACCAGCTTCTGGGTTTCCAGAAAAGGCAGCAAAAACGAACATGATGAAAATTCAAAGCACCCTTAGATGCTTTGAGATCTAGGGTTGCATGTGGGAAAAGGCCCAGTTGCTGTAATTCTTGCAACTCGCGTCCCTTCTCAGTATGTCCTGACAGACATATCAAGCACAGGTGGATAAAACCAGGTCTACTGGACTTCAACTCCCAGAATTCCTGAGCCAGCACATGGGTGCTTTTGAGTAAGCAAATTCTGAGGAGGTTTGTTGCCAACTTACCAGTTCAGCATCGTAGTCAAGTCCAGTGTCGTGATGCTGCATTTCTTCATCGCGAAATTTCTTGATGATCTGGTGGGTGGGAGTTGTATCCCAGAAGCAAGTCAAGGGAGAAAAGAAAACATACGTTAAACCGTTTTTAAAAATGCCAGAAATGTCAACATTTTGGGGATACACTTTAAATGAAAATCTACAATATCAGAGGAGCATATGGCTCCTCTTCAAGTGCCCGTTTTCAGCTCCTGCCTCCCTCTCTGACCCCAAACCAGGACTTGTCATCAGTTCTTAAAACAGACTTTCAACCATTATTTTGGAGGACTGGCAAGCTGGCACTCTAGCTACAGAAGTGATCAATAAGGTTTTATACCACACATAGTTAAGAATATCTTTTGCTTCCACTGGAAATTTAAGAAATTTCATTCAATAGTGAAATGTTGGTAAATGCTGAACTTATGAAAGTTTGGCCCGTCAGATTCTTTCTCAAATCCATCCATCCATCCACCCATCTACCTGCTTCAACTCCCATAATTCCCCAGTCGTATTGAGAAATTTTTAAGGGGTGTGGACTTCAATCCCCATAATTCCCCAGTTGTACTGAGGACCCTTTAAGGTGTGTGGACTTCAACTCCCATAATGCCTCAGTCATACTGAGAAACTTTTTAAGGGGTATGGACTTCAATACCCAGAATTCCTCAGTCGTACTGAGGAACTTTTAAGGTGTGTGAGGACTTCCAAAATTCCCCAAATACCATGCTATGGGCTTGAAGCTGCCAAGTTTGAAAAAAAAACTGCTCTAAATTAAACCAAAACAGTATCGTAAGGTAGATTATATCTGTAACTTTTTAGCATAATGATACCTGTAATAACTCCTTGTATTTCTCAGGGTCTTCTTCTACGAGGACCCTGATCTGGTTGTTGTAATGGCTAGCGATGCTTTCTTCCACAGCCACTGTGCAGGCCATGGCTGCCTTTTTCCCAAGCAAAGCTGTGCCAGCACCTAAAGGTAAAACATCAAAATCACAGCTGCGCTTGGGAGGAGACATATCATATATATACAGAAGCCTGAGGATGGCAGATGAGATTCTGCTGAAACGTCGCTACAACTTTAAAAGCACAACTACTATGACGTGGGAAAATACCCAAACAAAGCCGAATGCCATACATACATACATACATACATACATATATTAGGAAAAGAGAAACAACAATGCTCACCTAACATATAACCTGCAACATCCCACAGAGGTAACAAAATGGTTGGACGGACTCTGTACAAAACCACCAAGTCCTTCATTTTTTTCAAATGGTCCTTTTCTTGTTCCCACATTTGCTGGATTAAAACAAAAACACAAAGATAGTTCAGAAGTCTGTATGCTGTCTCCGTCTGGACGTACACACTGCAGCCTCTTAATGCTGCTGAACCACCACAAAGCCCGTATGAGCCGAATTCATGCACTGCTCTATTTCAATAAACAGTGGTTAGAAGCAGGCAACAGTCCATGCCAGAACTAATCTAATCATACAGAGTGTCCTTGACTTATGATCACTGATGGGAACTTGAATTTCTCTCATAAATCAGGACAATCATACGGTGAATCACCCTGTGACCATGAGCAATTTTTATGACTATTTTACTGTGGTTGTTAGGCAAAATCACTGCAATTGTTTATGGAAATCACGTGGTTTTTAAGGGAATCCAGTTTCCCCGGCTGATTCTTTTGTCGGAAAGGTGGGAAGGTCTCAAACTGTGATCAAGTGACTTCAGGATGCTGCAAAGAGTGGTAAACGCGAGCTGGTTGCAAAACATTTGAATTTCTGTCACATGATCGCAGGATGTCATAAAGAGTATTTAAAAGCACAACAATGAATGTGCCAATGCAGAAAGCTCAAACTGCCCAATGAGTGTCTGGTTTAGTTCTGCAACCCAACAAGACAGACACAGACTTCAGAGAATAATTAGGACTACAGAAAAAACAATTACTACCAACCTGCCTTCCATGGAGGACCTGCATACTGCAGGAGTCAAAAAGAGGGCTGTGAAAATATCTACAGACCCCTCACATCCAGGACAGAAACTGTTTCAACTCCTTCCCTCAAAATGACGCTATAGAGCACTGCACATCAGAACAACTAGACACAAGGACAGTTTTTCCCTAAACGCCACCACTCTGCTAAACAAATAATTCCATCAACACTGTCCAACTATTGACAAAGTCTGCACTACTATTACTATTAATCTTCTCATCGTTTCTGATCACCCATCCTCTCCCACTTGTGACTGTATGACTGTAACTTTGTCGCTTGTATCCTTAAGATTTTTATTGACTGTTTCCTAGTATGGTTTGATTACTTATTGTATCCTATGATTATCATTAAGTGTTGTACCTGATGATTCTTGACTCTTGATGAATGTATCTTTTCTTTTATGAACACTGAGAGCCTCTGTGGTGCAGTGGTTAGAGTGCAGTAGTGCAAGCTACTTCTGCAGCCAGCTGCCTACAATTTGACAGTTCAAATCCCACCAGGCTCAAGGTTGACTCAGCCTTCCATCCTTCTGAGGTGGGTAAAATTGAGGACCCAAATTGTTGGAGGCAAGAGGCTGACTCTGTAAACTGTTTAGAGAGGGCTGTAAAGCACTATAAAGTGTTATATAAGTCTAAGTGCTATTGCTATTTGCACCAAGATAAATTCCTTGTGTGTCTAATCACACTTGGCCAATAAATTATTCTATTCTATTCTATTCTATTCTATTCTATTCTATTCTATTCTATTCTATTCTATTCTATTCTATGACAGGTTGCAAATAGCTTCCCCCTCCCCCACAGGCCCTTGTAATTTTGAACAAATGGCTGTAAGTCAAAGACAACCATTGTTAAGGTTAAAACAACATAGGACTCCAGCCAACAATGATTTACTCCAGAAATCATTATGAATATCAAACTCATGGCCTGCAGGCCAGATGTGTCACGTGATCACACCTGGTTTAGCCAGAGGGGGGAAGTCCTGATACGTCACGTGACAGTGTGATGACTTGTGTTCAACACTCTTGGTATAAAGTGATTGTAAAAAAAAAAATACTTTGGCTACCAGTTGAACTTAAGGTATAGAAAAAGAATCAAAACAAGGACAATGAAACCAGTGGAGTAAAAATACTTACGCGAATGACTGGTCCTACTGAACTTCTGCCTAAGACAGCCATCTGACCTGCGTAAATGCGATTTGCTCCATATTCGCCTGCGTGATCCACTCTGATTATTCGGTCAATAACCGGCTTGTTGATGTCATCCAAAATTATTCCTGTACTACAAAATCTGTAAGGGGAGCGTAGGAATTGCAAGCCCCATCTCCCTTTTGCACCTGTCAAGCAGACAATCATTGATTTACTGTCAAAGAAGAGTGCAGCCATTACTTGAACTTTTTCAGAGCTTTCTAAGCATGTAACTAATTCATTAGCGTTAAAAAAAAAATCAACATTTCCCCTTTCAGCTTGTGATTTTCAATTAAGGCCTAAGTGAACCAATATTAACAGAATAACAAAGTTGGAAGGGACCTTAAAAGTCTACTAGTCCAATCAAGGTCAACATTCGAGCAAGAAGTCCTATAGTATTCGGTACAAATGGTTGTCCAAGCTCAAAAACCTCAGTTGAGGTTAAATAATTACATAATCGAGATGCTTGAATAACTGGTAGGAAGTCTCAATCAGAAGTCAGATGAATTAGTTGCTCTCTCAGTCTATCCAACTGTGCAGGGCTGGTATCATAATTAAATAGGAAAACTTTGCAAACCCTGGATTCAACTAACCATGGTTCTACGGAGGGACTCAAAGAAAATCAAGATGATGCCTACGACTAAAATCATGATGCATATAAAAAGGGAGCGAAGCTTTCATTGAACGCTAGCGGCTGTCATCTTGACTTCCTTATGGAACGTGAACCATTCATACTAGGGTTTTCGTATCCAAACACCATGCAGTCTGGCAATGCACGGTGTTGGATTTGGATATACTTAAGGCCACTCTGTCCGTCCTACTTAACAGGGTTATTGCAAGGAGAAAAATAGAAGAGGTGGAACATTTATTCAGTTATTGATTCCTTTGGTAGGGTGGCTTATCTCATCTAAGTGGCTAAAGATAGCAATCCAATTAAAAAAGCCATAGGTAAACCCATGAAACCACCATAACCATTTTAAAAAATACAGTAGGGGCTATTCTAATAGTAGTAGTATTACTATTAGGAGGAGGAACAGTAATAGTAGCAATAGGAGAGTGCAGGGTGAACTCAATACTGGCACTTCCTTAGCCACCTGCTGAGCCTCCCATCCAAGCCACCTCCTCCAGCGGGCCGCACCAAAGTCCCTTTCCAAGATGGCTGCCTGCCGGGAATTCTGGGAATCGTAGTAAGAGCGCTGGACGGATAAATTAATCCAGGGAGGGCAAAGGAGGCATCCGAGTGAGGGTTCTAAGGGCAGGGTTGGGAGGATCACGTGGGAATCCCGAGAGAAGAAGGAGCTATCCCGCCAAACGCTCTACCTTCCCTGAGGGCGCCGAGCAGGTACTGCTCACGGATCAGCAGAAGGCCACTGCCCGCTGCGGCCTTCGCCATGCTGCCTGGCGTAGATTGATGACGTAACGAAGATCCTGCAACCACAGCCCTGTTGTGGCGCCCTGTTGACGTAAAAGATCCTTAATCCAGAACTAATACTTTGAGACGGCTGTGGGCGAGAAGCTCGTTCGACTCTCTCACAAACGAAGTGTGCCGCTCTATTTTAAAGTCTCTATGACTTCATTAGGGACCTCCCCCCGAGGATGATTTTCTTTCCCTGATTGGAGAAAACTGCCATCAATTCGCCGAGAGGCACTTCCTTCGGGGGTTGCCAAGGAAACCAGAGAACGCGATCCGGGCCGGTTGTGTGGAGACTTGCCTCGTTTGGACCGGGCCGCATCGATGGCGGCGGGGCTGCTGGGCGGCTTGGGGTCGGAGCGAAGACTGGCCCGCTCGGTGGCTCATCGGCTGTAAGGGCTGGGCCGAGCTGGTCGGGGCGGGGGGAGCGGGGGTGGAGAGGAGAAATCCCTGGGAAGCAGGATAGGGGTATGCGGGTTCCTGAGAATGTGCAGAGTGCTTTCCATTCCATCCTCTGGGTGGATGGCTGGGTTGATATAACAGATAGCAGATAATCAGAGTTGGAAGGGACCTTATAGGTCATGTAGTCCAACCCCGACCCTACACCATTTCTGACAAATGGCAGTCCAATCTCTTCTTGAAATAAATGTCTTTTTTTTTCTTTGTTCCCATCCTGGTTTCTTTCTTTTTTTTGCCATTTTCCCATTGTTTTCACATGTTTTTAAATAAGTAGTCTTTTTTTGAATTTGTGAATACTGTACATAGTTTCGTATTTGAATAATTGAGAATGTAATTGTGATGTGCTTTTTAACATTATTGCCATACGATAAAGAGATGGATGGATGATAGATAGATAGATAGATAGATAGATAGATAGATAGATAGATAGATAGACAGATTAATTAGACAGACAGACCCAGATAGATCTAGGGTAAACAGGTAGACGGATGGATGATAGACAGATGGACAGATAGACAGATGGACAATAGATGGATAGAGGATATATGGATAATAGATGGACGGACAGACAGATAGATAGATAGGCAGATGGACAGATGGATGGATAGATGGATAGGCAGACAGACAGAACTCTAGTTGCTGGGAATTGGGTGGCATATACATTTAATAAATAAAGGCAAACTCAATTAAGCCCCTAGTTCCTTCTTTGCCTGCAAATAGATACAGCCACGCTGTAATCACAATTACGTTTTGGGCACCAATCTGAGCAGGCAAACACTTTCCGGGCATGAGATTTTAATATTGGCGCTGGGCAATGGCCAAAACGATCCATTGAAAAACACGCTTTTCTTCCCTTAGAAAGTATTACATTGAGGTGCAGAGAAAGGAAAACTCCTTCCAGTTGTCAGGCCCCTCCTGGGATGAGTCTGAAAACTTCTGTTTGGTAAGCCTTCCTATCCATCTTGTAGAATTTGGGTGTGTTTCCTTTGGAGGTGTATCTCCACACATTGTGCAACTGATCTTTTTAAAATCAGATTTAGCTATTGTTTTGTGTGTGTGTGTGTGTGACTTCATTGCTTTTGAATACTCTGTTCTTAAGCGTCAATATTTCTTTGGCTGAAAAGCAGCATTTTAATGAGGAAAGTTAAAAACTGTCCAGGATAGGGGCCAGATCTAGAGGCTTTTCTCAAAAGGACAAAACATGAGTTGCGATATTGCGAGGGAAGGGCCTGCCTCTTACTTATAGGCTAACTTTCTTAAAGACTTTCTTAATTTCCCAAATAAGCAACATTCAGGTATTTTTTAAAATAATAATACAAGTAATCCTTAACTTACAACCATTTGTTAAAGACCAGTTACAGTGACACTGAAAAAAGGGGCATATATCCATTCCTTGCACTTTCAAACACTGTATATCCCCATTGTCATATGATTAAAATTAGGTAGGTAGAAGAAAGAAAGAAAGAAAGAAAGAAAGAAAGAAAGAAAGAAAGAAAGAAGAAAGAAAGAAAGAAAGAAAGAAAGAAAGAAAGAAAGAAAGAAAGAAAGACGGATGATAGATAGATAGATAGATAGATAGATAGATAGATAATTTGTCTGTATATACTGTAATACATTTGTTTGTTTTTTAATTTTCTTGCAGCACCCTGTTTACTTGACTGAGCAGAGGGCAAAGGAGCATAATTTTGCCAAGATTAAGCTGGAAGCATTCCTCCGAGCCTATATTGGCAACGCTGAAGAATGCAACAGGAAAGTCCAGGGAAACCTGGTCAGGCAAAAGGAGGTGGAAAAGCTTATTAAAAAGATGGCCCGAGTAATACTCAGATTCATCATTTTATATATTTCATGTAAGGGGAAAAAAAAATAGGGACTATGTTTCGCTCCAGTTCCTATTCATTAGACCAGCGTTTCTCAAACTCAGCAACATTAAGATGTGTGGACTTCCAACTCCTAGAATTCCCCAGGCATCTTGCTTGCTGGCTGGGGAATTCTGGGATTTGAAGTCCCCATATCTAAAAGCATGG
>NW_020769332.1:9995532-10021126 GCF_900518735.1 Pseudonaja textilis | reverse complement strand
TGATGATGTTACCTAGCTGGGTAATGAAATTCTACAAGAAAACAAGCCATAATCTGGGCAATGAGGTACATCTGGACCTGGAGATGATCCAGACCTTTGAACTGATCTGGGATAGTTCATAGACAGCTTGCTTGTCCTCTCGGTTTGGAGAAAGCAAAACCATTTTGGTCTTTGTGGATCTGCTAACAGCAATAGCCCTTAGACTTATATACCGCTTCATGGTGCTTTCTAGCCCTCTCTAAGCAGTTTACAGAGTCAGCCTCTTGCCCCCCGACAATCTGGGTCCTCATTTTACTGACCTCAGAAGGATGGAAGGCTGAGTCAATTGGGAGCCAGTCAGGATCGAACTACTGGCAGTTGGCAGAATTAGCCTTCAACACTGCGTTCTAACCACTGCGCCACCATGGCCCTTATGATAATAATAATAAACTATGAATTAAAACCCATTTGTGGTCCCTTTGAACTAAATGTACTTTCCTCCTCCAGGCAAAACAAAATACCCTGCAGCCTCTCAAAATTATATTTGAACGCTGTGCCCCCATTGTCCCCGGAAGAGGTGAAAAGACTGGTGTCGTCGGCATCCAAGCTTATCGTCGCTGCGGTATGTACCCTATCCAGGCCCGATTCTGACATCTCAGCTAAAATAGTACAGGTATTCCTCGGTTTACGACCACAGTTGGACCCAGGTTTCTGTTGCTAACCAAGGCAGTTGTTGAGGGAGCCATGCCTGATTTTATAATTTTTTCACCACAAGGGTTAAGCGAATCACGTGGTCAAATTGTGATCGCATGACCGTGGGCATGGTTGCGAGGACTGGTTGTAACAGTTTTCAATGTTGCTGTAAATTGAAAGGGTCGCTAAGTGAATGGTTGTAACCCTAGGGCTACCTGTATTTGGGGGGGGCTTTGCTTTAGCTTACAATTTAAACATAAACCGGGCAGTTTGATAAACCACCGTCTGCGGCACAAATCCTGAACCAGTAATAGCTTATCGAAGCTACGCTTTGTAAACTCATCCACTGTCTGATTTGTTTGATCTACGTGGTGGAGAACTGACCCATTCTGGCTCAGCAGGCTGTGCAAACAAATTGTCTTTCAACAGGCAGAGACGCTAACGGGATTTATTTGTCGCCTGTAGAACAGTTTGCGGAAGCATTATTTTTCCAAAGAAGGTATTATAAATTCATGAATAGTTGAACATTCTGCTGAAAGTGGCTGCCTCTTATTAACCTTCTTCCTCTGCTTTGATAGTTCTGCTCCTTTCATCCCATTTTTATTTTATTATTCGCATGCTTGCTTTTGTCCTGTTTCCTAAGCCCAGAGTGGAAGGAGATGTGAAGCAAGCTCTTCCGTTCCTTCTTTTGGAAATGACAGTTGGGAAGGTGATTCCTATCATCACACTTTCCAGTGAATCTTGGACCCTTATATAAATTTAAGACATGAGGGCTGAAACTGAACACCCCCCTGGTAATTAAGTTCTTCTTGTGAGAGTAAACTTGAAAGCAGGAATGGCCTTCCTTTTCCTGATGAGTGGTAAACCTGTCTGAGTAATTGATTTGTAACTACTTAATAAATGTTGTAAACCAGAAGAGGCTGTCTACATATGGCTGAAAGCCAATTTTCAGCATCCTGAGGACCAGCTATGATCGGGAGGTACCGAATCATGTTCTTGATTTAAATGAATAAGAGTTTGTATTTTAACAGTATTTCTGTTATGGTATCAGCTCTTGGGTAGATTTGAGTTCCTCTGGATGGATGTTGCTAGAGAGAGGGTTTTATTTTATTTCTGTTGATTCTTTTCTTAGACTTCGAAAATCTCTCCAGAAGAAATGGAAACAACTCAAGAACTTAAGAGAAGAGAGAAGAAAAGTGTTACGAGTTTCAGTGATGGTCACAAGGAGAATTTTTCCACCATCCTTTTTCACGAGAATCAGGCAAGAAGGTACAGAATCCCGGGAGTATTGTGGTTGTTGGCATCTTGGTTTAGATGAGAAGAGCTTACTAAATAAGCTCTCAATTTATTGGATTTGGGTTTAGTGGACTTGAGACACAATCAAGACATTCCATCTCCCATTTTGCACATGCATAAGATTCCATTTGCTATTTAACGGGCCATCTGATTTAACAGACCCCGAAAGCTCAAATTGATGGCTCTCATGTTTTGATCTTTCAGAGGCCAACAAAGCCAAACAAGACAAAGCGATAAAGAGATAAAGAGGAAGACCAAAGTTTCAAACGCTTCCAGTACCACTCCTGCTAAATCGAGAATTTTTTCCATGGCTGCTTGGAATACTCAACAGAAGACCTTTGTACCCTCTTTGAAAGGTACAGTCAATGTTGGCATGCATTCTTGTACACCATTTAAAATCCGAAGACAGGAGTCCTCTTCCAAAGCTGGTGAAGATGCTTCAGGCAAGAACTGTCCACCTAGAAAGCCTCGGGCTGCAGGACCAAGCCAGACACTTGGATCCAAAGCCCACAAAGATCGGCCTCAACGCTCTGTCGTCTTGAAAAGTAAAGAGCAGAAAGTGTCGAAAGGAAGCTGTGCTCCTCCCTCTGCCAGATCGACAGCTGAGATTTACAGCAGCCAGCATTCAACCACCGGAAGAAAGATCAGAAAGCAATTCAGTTCTGAAACGATGTCCAGGTCCTCTATCCTGAAAAGGGTCAGCGATCCTAAACCCCAACCCAACGACCCCAGAGAAAAGCTTGTGACACGCACCCAAAGGAACGGGACTAAAGGCGAACAGGAAAGCAGTGATTCACTGTCCCGAACCACTTCCAAACGCCATCAGGTCAACTTTGCAAACTGGGAATCTTTTGGCTTGGAGAAAGATAGAGAAAGAGGCTCTCAGGATGACGGCGACAACACCACTGCACCTTCCACAGAGAAATGTGGTCTCGCAGAAGGACACAACGGCGATTGTGCTTGTACCGTCCAACAAGGGCCGCCTTTTCTGCACGAGCTTTGCCAGGAAATGACCCAAGAAGCACCTGCTGATCAGACCAGGGGCGAATCCAACCAGTCATTTTCTCCGAAGGAGCCAAGAGACGCCCGGGGGGAAGAGGATCGTGTCGATAGCTCACCAAGTCCAGAACGAGTGTTAGAATCGGAGTCCTGTAAAGGAGAGGCAATCTGTATCCCACCCACGGCTCCAGCCGGTTGCCGATGTTCAGAACTACCAAGTTACTGCATGTGTGAAATCAAGGAAGAGCAAGAGACTGGGTTTCCTGGGGAAACCGCCCCGCTTTCGAACAGTTTGGACGGGGAAGAATCCGACGAGGAGCTCACCAACTCGTCCCTCTCGAGCAGTGCCAGATCATCCAGCTGGTTATGCGAGCAGATGGTAAAGTGTTTGAAACCTGAGCTTTTCTGCATTCTTGGTTATGGATTCCGGACGTTAACCTGTTATATTTATAAACCGTTGCATTTCAAACAGCTGGCCAGTAGTTTCCATTATTTCAAATGACATGAGAGTTGGCGTTCCCGTTCCAGCTTGATGCTTTTCAGAAAGATTTGAGCTAGCCCAGCGTTTTTTTTTTAATCTTGGTGACAGGTGCTAGAATTCCCCAGCCAATGTCAGGTGCAGGGAACCAAGAACAACATGGTGAGTTGCTCAGAGCAGTTTCTTTACTGCTCTTTGCCTGTAGACAGGAATCTTGCCAGACTAAAGCACACTCTGCATAAGGTTCAGTTCAATTTTGGGAAGGTTTTAGGGAGGATCCCTTCTGGGTTTCTTTCTGCATACCAACCACCCAAGATTGATTTGTCTTTTACTTCCTGGAGAAAGAGCTCTACTCTCCTGCAAACTAGTGCCAGATTCCATCACATCCATTTTTGCTGGCTGGGGAATTCTGGGAGCTGGAAGTCCACCCAACTTTAAAGTTGCCAAAGATGAGAAATAACGAGCTAGATGATAACATGCGGAGTGATAAAGTCTCTTGAGAAGGCCAAGTATCTATTTATCTAGTTCTTATTTGTTGAAGAAACAGTGATAAATATTTACACCCCTGCATACCATTCACTGGAAGTGCAGTGGTGCAGTGGCCTAAGAGGGTGGAAGCGCCATCGCTTGAGACCTTCAAGAAGAGATTGGACTGCCATCTGTCAGAAATGGCGTAGGGTCTCCCGCTTGGGCGGGGGGTTGCACTAGATGACCTACAAGGTCCCTTCCAACTCTGATTATCTGTTATTATCTCTGGAGCTCTGGCCTCACAATCAGGAGGCTGTGAGTTCGACCCTAGGCAGAGGCAGATATTTCTCGCTCTGGCACAATGAGAATATATCTTCTGCGAACTCTGCATTGGCAATAAGAAGGGCATCCGGCCAGTAAACACTCAGTTCCATTCAGTTGCCTTGACTGCACCCCGCAAGGTCATTAAACAACAACAAAATACCATTCACTGGAAGGACATATTTTCACTTTAATTTTGCAGACGATGACAAAAAAACCCCAATTTAGACAAATCTCTTCCTAATTTCTTCTATTGTAGGATGAAGACATTACACTAAAGGAGGCCGTCAACCCCAAGATGGGGACATTTCTTCAGAAACTTCTGAAGGCTCCTGAAAATGGCACCATCCCGCAGGAAGTGTCCAATCAGTATGAAAAACAGAAGTAAAAAGCTGTGTTAAATTTCCCTTGCCGGTGACTGCTTTTGCATTTCATTTGATGCCCCAGAAGTTTCTAAGAATGCAGCGCTGCTTTATAATGATTAGAGTTCCACACTTTTGTATTATTTTGTAATAATCAGGATTTGCTCAAGGATGTCGCAACGATTTAATAGACCATTAGATGATTTATTGCAGATCTCCCAAGACGTTTCTCCTTCTAGACCTGTTGGATTATAGCGTCCGCTGCTCTTATTGTGCTGGTTTTAAGATTCTGTACTTATGTAACCTTGGTACTTGTAAATGTGCTTCTTTTCTGGAAAATACTGATCATGAACACGAGGCCATCGTTTCCAGACAAGGAAGTTATTTTTCTGTTTCCCCAAATTTTCTCGGCTTAGACCTCTGAACTTAAAACAGCGTATTTTAAAACAGAGTTGTGTCCCATTGTGTTCACCTTAATCCAATTTAACACAGTATTTCAGTGTTCATAGCAGTCAAATAATCAGTGCTGTATTTTTGTGATGCGTTTCTCCATATTTTAGCCAAACATCTGACTATAAAAAAGGGAATTGATTGTAGGTATAAATAAGATGTGCCAATTATGTAACTGACAATGATGCTTTGACATTGTAATGATTTTTTTATTCTGATGAAGCCATTTTGAGTATCTTTTCTTTTATTTTCTTTGGTTAGCCCAATCATTTTTTAAAACTGTCCAAAAACAAATAAAAGCATGTTTATTTCTGCAAAGTTTTCACGGTATATTTACTGTTTTACATCCTTGCTTGGTTTTACAAATGTTTTGTATAAAACATTGAGGGACCAGTCTTTAACATCACCTTAACAGGCCTAGTTCTTAAATGCACATGTGACATTTCAAGTGTATAACGTTAAGCCGGATGTCTGTCCTTTCCCCCAAATAAATACTGGTTGTCCTCATTTAGTGACCACCAGCAGTTGTTAAGTGAGGCAATCACTAAGTGAAACTGTGGCTGTGCTTCTGATCTTACTCCAGCTTTCATCACCATCGTAACTGCAAAGAGTCGCTAAAGGAAGCAGCTGCTAAACAAGGACTGCCTGTATTATTTCTATGGTTTTATAACAAAAGTGATGTGGTCAAATTTCTGAATAAGCTTTCAGACCTCTCCCCAGTCATTAAATCCTCAGGTCTTAAGATCTGGGTGCTGTTTTCTGGGTGCTGGCACCCCAGATCTGTGTGCATCGATCAAAGTACTTTGTACACACAAGGCCAGAGAATCTGGCAGCTTGGAAATCTCAACAACTGTGATTGTTCAGCTCTGACCACCTTTTGAGTCTCTTTACTGATTAGGTTTCGAATGGTCCCCAGCTCCATAAAACTTTATCTTCATCAAATAATAATAAAAAAAAACCCAGTAAAACAGCCACGGCCATAAATCTGGAAATGACCGTTCACCTAAGAAATTAAGTGCCCAACTATCCCCAAAGCCCAGGGGAGCAGCTGGACTTTGGGGGCATCATCGGAGTGGGATGGTTCTCCGGATACGGACGGGGGATGTTCTTCCAGAGGCCGGATGCTGGGACAGAAAAGAGATGCTACCCAAGTCCCAAACAGATTACAGGTGGTCCTTCACTTAACGACTGTAATGGAGCCTGCCCATTACGGTCACAAAGCAGGCCATCATGCGACCAACCCAATTTTATCTTTTGTGTGTGTGTGTGTAGGTTGTTAAGGAAATCACCATAGTCATTAAGCAAACCCATTGTTTGCTACAGGTTTTTTTTTTTTGCCCCAAACGGGAAGTAAACCCCATTTTTCAGCCCAAACCGTGTCAAATCAATCGTGGGACTTCAGGACACTGCGAACAGCAGTAAATGCGGACTGGTGGCCAACTGCCTGAATTGTGTTCCCATGACCTGAGGGTGGGCGGGGCTGTAGGAATTTCAGAGCCGGGTGGTAGCTACTTTTGGGGGAGCCCACGGGAACCTTGAATACTCACCAAGCGATCGTTGCTAAGTGGAGAACTAACCTCTACAGTTTTAAGGAACACTAATTACACTTGTGTCCTGATGCTGTACACATCAATGTAAGTCGCAGAGTTTGTGCTGCAATGCAGCTCATCCACATCCACTCTATCTCCATGATTCCAGCGTCCTCTTTGTTTAGGAAAAAAGTTTGTCTTTGGCTCTTGTGTGGTGCTATCACAGCAATCAGGCACCCAGAACACGAGTCAAGCCAGCGCCGCAGAAAATCCTCCATCTAACAACAAACTGAACGTGCCCATCCCAGTTTGTGACGGCGGAGACTTCAGTTACTTGCTGAAGCCAGCCCCTGCTTGCTTGGACTTCATGTTCCCTTCAAGGGGGTTGAAAAAGTCCCAGCGATGCATCTGAGCTTTAGTCAATTGCTGGATCAGGAAGAGCTTGTCCCGACTCTCCTGTGGAGACACCAGACAGCTGATTCAGAGATGTCCTCATTAACAATGGTTTATGAATGAATGAATGAATGAATGAATGAATGAATGAATGAATGAATGAATTTGTCAACTCATAAAGTATTTCTATTGCCAACAGAAAGGGAGAGGGTGAAGCAGTGCAGCAGCTTGCAAAATCGAAACAGCATTCCATAAATGTTTTCAAAGATAGTAACTAGGTGACTGAAGTTTCTGCCTTGCAAAATTCTTAACTGGAGAGCATGGTTGATGACTCTGGGCTATGGAGGTGTCCCATTGGAGAATATGAATTACGATACACCTAGAGGGGTGCGGGGAAACCAGGGTCAAGGGTGACCATGGATGATGCGTCTCAGAGTCGGCTACACTCAGGCGGACATGTTAACTCCCAATAAATCCTTTTTTAAGTTTTGGAAGTTTGGCTCGAGACTCATGATTTAAATGGGGGTAACTACTAGAATCCTGACAGAATTCTTTATTGGCCAAGTGTGATTAGACACACAAGGAATTTGTCTTGGTGCAAATGCTCTCAGTGTATCGGATAAACTGCCATTTGCCCTGAACTGCATACCAAACCCGAAACTCTAGCTAACCACCCAACAGTCAACATAGTAAGTCCGAATGAAATACAGGTAGCCCTCAACTTACAACAGTTCGTTTAGTGACTGCCCAATGTCGTAACATCACTGAAAAAAAGTGACTTATGGCTGTTTTTCACACTTACAACCATTGTAGGATCCCCTTGGTCATTCGGATACTTGACAACTGACTCACATTTGTGACGGTTGCAGTGTCAAGTAGTCATGTAATCACCTTTTGTGACCTTCTGACAAGTAAAGTAAATGGGGAAGCCCCATTCACTTAACAACTTTAGTGATTCGCTTAACAAATGTGGCAAGAAAAGTCGTAAAATGGGGCAAAACTCACTTAACACATTTCTCACTTAACAACATAAATGCTGGCCTCATTTGTGCTCGTAAGTTGAGGACTACCTGTAAATCACTCTGAAATGTCACAAAGTGTGAATCCAGCAAAACGCAAAGAAACAGTGCTTAGAAGCACAAGCGGACTAGATCTAAAATCGAACACGGGTTGAAGGATCTCTGCTTCGTAAGATCTTCCAGTATTGTTTCAACAGAAAACGCTTCTGGCAGAGATGACAGCCTCCCAAACTGATAGATGCCATTTCATTAACTTATAGGAAGGCAATGAGATGCTAGATTTAAAGTTCAAACATAAATTTGACCTGTATAAAATTTGCATGGTGTTCCAATCTCTGCCTCCACAAATCAATAAAGAAAGCCGCGTGTCAGTCAGGGTATCCTTTGACGAATAACATTACGCATTCAGTTAAGAGCAAGGTAGGAGAACAGCATTAACAAATGCTGTTGGGTTAAAACTTACCATAGCTAATTGTTCCCTCAGTTGATTAATCACTCTTTTATGTGCTCCAGCCAAGGCAATGAAACAAAATACAACAAAGCTATAAAACAAGGTGAAAAAATATATAGATGAGACACTCTGGTATGGCGTAAGTTTGTAAAACACAATCTTCTGAATTCAGAGCCAATATGAAACTAATAGGTATCACAAGTCATGGAGAATAAGTGGTTATAGGGTTATTAATATGGAACATATTAATCAAATCAAGGCTCACTGGTGTCTGTAGTAAGCCACAATAACCATGCATATACATAATGAGGTCATGAATACGTCATTATAACACCTAATAAGAGGATGGAAGCTCGAGTGATTGGAACGCTGGGCTGGAGGTTTCAAAGCCCACGTTAGAGACCTGAGAACTGCCGTGGGGCGGGGTTGAGTTCTCATCCTTCACTCCAGCTCCTCCCAGGAACATGGAAGGAATCCCCAACTGGGCATCCCTGGGGCAATGGTATGTCACTGGCTAGTCCTTTCAACCTGGAAGGGTCTCGGTGCTTCTGACATGGTACAAGAACAACCAAACGAAAATATGGAAGCCAAGTTGTCATCATTAGGTCCTCTCTTGCAAATATTTAGAATAAGGAATCTTAAGGTTAAGCAGTCCCACCAAAATACTGAACATGAAAATTCGGGACAATTATGCCTTGAAACATGTACAGTTCAGTCAATCATCTTGACTACCACCAGGAAAATACGGCAACCTTCATCCTAAGCCAAGAGTCTCCAAACTTGGAAACTTTTAAGACTTGTGGACTTCAATTCCCAGAATTCCCCAGCCAGCTAGCAATGAAGAATTCTGGGAGTTGAAGTCCACAACTCTTAAAATTCCCAAGTTTTGGAGAACCCTGTCCTAAGCAATCAATGACCAGGATTACGGAAGGAGACATCATGGTACTTTCAAGTACAGCAAATAGTTACGGGGGGCAGGCAGGAACGTCAAACATCACCCAACATCTCCATTTTAATCATCTTTAAGATGCTTTTTTTGAAAAACAGTCAGTATGGTCCATGTGTGGATTCCACATTAAACTATCTACCCCTGCTTCACGTACCCCAATTGCAGAGGTTATATAAAACACGACACCCAACTGAAATCCACGCGGCAGCTTGCCTAAAACACTTGTGCGAATCACACCCCTGGGTCTGTCAACAAAAGCTCACCAGGTAACCATGAAGAAAGGCACGGCAAACGTTTCAGAAGAAACGCCGTTCAGGATTCTCTGCAGCATGAGGGGGAATTTCTGGATGGTGTGTCCAATGACATCCCACGAACGATTGAAATTCAGAAAAGGCCCACAGGCTTTGGAGGAAGGGATGCTGTTTGGGAAAGGACAGTTGAGACAACACCAAATAGGGTCAAGCATACTGTATGTGCTAAACTTCATTTATTTATGTATTTGGTTCTTTATATCCAGCCTTTGTTATTTATTTTTTTACAAATAACTCAAGGAGGCAAACATACCCAATACACCTTCCCTTTTCTTGTTTTCTCCATAACATGTTCTGATCCAGCTCCCCAAACACGACAAACCCTCTGTATTTAAATCAATGATTCTTTTAGGAGAACTGATCAATGATTCTTTTATTAGGAACGCCGGCAGCCCCAACAAAAGTTTCTCCTGCAGGCTCACAAGCAGGGAGATGAATAGTTTTGCCTGCCACATCTATTTCTCTCCGTCCCCTGTCTTTTATCCCCAGAGCTAGGGTGGGGCTTTGCTAGCAGTGGTGGCTCTTCCATCCCAAGGACCGGCCCACGGATTTCCACTGCTCTCCTCTCCTCTGCCTTCTATGCATTCGCGTCTTAGGCACGGGACCTAGCTGCTCCTACTCCTCCTCCTCATCAGCCACCTCCAGACCTGGGGTCTGTTGATTCTCCAAGGGCTGGTGGACAGCCCAGGCTCCACCTCTGACCCTCTCTCTGCCAGCTCCATTCCCCCGCGGAGCTCCCTGACTCCCACACCTCCTACCCCTACTCAGCTGCTGGAGGGGCCTGGAGGCCAATAGGCCATAATGTAACAACTCTGCGAAGTGTGTTGGGTTGAGAGAGTCCAAGGTAACCCAGCTGGCTTTCATGGCTAAGGCGGAATTTGAACATGATTTCTTGTTTCTCGTCTGACACGCCAACCAGTAGATCAAATTTAGCTCTGCTACCCTTGTTGAACATTGCAGCAGCTTACTGCACTCAATGGCTACTAAATGTAGACTACCATCTTCATGATCTCAAGTCTACCAGTGCTGGAGATGCTGGCTGAGGTCCAATCCATGGGCAGGAACATATCTCAAGGAAGGCTACGCGGTTCCTCTACTTGTCCATGGGGACATGCTCCTTAGCTACTTCTCTAAAAGTTTCAATTGAGCAGCGGGGCAAGAACCTAGACTACAATACATGCGAGGATAATGCAAAGGTACCTCAAGGAACACCTGTCACCAACATGAAAGCAACTGACCGTGTCATGCTGAGTCCCAAAGGAATGAAGGCCAAAATGAGACCAATCAGAAGGACCACCAGGAAGAAAAAGTTTGAACTGGAGGCTCTGAAGGGCCGTGCTGAAGGTTTACATGTGTGCATCAGGCTCAACTGGAAAGTGAAAAGAGAAATTAAGATCTAATAGTTAAACACTCAAGAGGAAAAAACACAGATGGATTTTTTTTACATTACAGAAAGGCAACTACAGGGAGTCCTCAAGACCACAATCGACCCCAAACTTCTGTGCCTAAGGGAGATGTTTGTTACGACCTTTCTTGCCACGGGTGTTTTTTTTAATTATTATATTTTTAATTATTATTATTTTTTCTTTACATATCTCAATCACTTATTAAACAGTACTGTGACATTTTTTTGATACAACTACATTCCATATCCAATGCAGTTTATACATTCTATTCCTGTATCTTCTACATCTATTATATACATTTCCTTTTCTTATTTCTACTTTCTATCCAATCGTAACATTTCTCCCATAGTGCATAATATTCAGTATCTTTTCCTTTTAATTCTATAGTCAATTTATCCATTTCCACACACTCAATATTTTTTTTTTAATTATTAGGCCTTTGGATGGTATGTATCCTTTCTTCCAAAACTGCACAAAGGTGATCCTTGCTGGTGTTATTATATGTAACGCCGTATATTTTGCCCTTTGATTGTATTTTCCTTTAATTATCCCTAAGTGAAATAGTTCCGGAGCAAATTCTATTTTATTTCCTATTAATTCCTGTAGCCACTTTTTGTATTTTCCTCCAATTTTTTTTTTTGCTTCGGGGCATAACCGCCACGTATGATAGAAGGCACCTTGTTTTTGTCTGCATTTCCAGCAGTTTGAATTTGAGTTAAGAATAAATCCTAGCCAGCCTTGCCACAGATGTTAAATGAATTGCTGGTCACAACATGGTTGTGAAGGGAATCTGGCTTCCCTGTGGACCCCGCTTGTTAGGAGGTTGCAAATGGGGGTCCTATGACCCCGGGATATGGCAACCATCACACATATTAGCCAGTTGCCAAGCATCTGAATTTTAATCATGACTGTAGGGATGCTGGAACGGTCATAAGGATGAAAAACAGTTGTAAATCCTTTTTTTTTTCAGTGCTGTTATAACTTCAGTCGCTAAATGAACAGTTGTATCCCAAGGACTATACCTGTCCTTCCCTAGATATTCACACTGGGCCCAAGAGGGAACAAGGGCAGGCCTTCCTAGATGATTCAAGGCACACAAAAAAAGACCATCTTGTTACCTTTTTAATATAAAAGACAATGAAATATTTCACGGCTGCAATTGCTGGGAGGAGTGGACAGTAGAAGGTTCCGATCCAGCAGATCGTCTGTCCATACACTATTTCCAGCACGTTATCTGGGATAGCAAACTCCTGCAGCCCAACCCACCGGAAAGCCTTGACGGGACAATGGGTAACAATCAACCTAAGAGGAAAAAAATGAATTCACTTTTGATCCTTGATGCCCAGCGCATGCCTCCATAGAAACCCAAAACACATGTTGTTAGATGCAGAGGTAGTATTCAGCCGGTTCTGACCAGTTCTGGAGAACCAGTAGTGGAAATTTTGAGTAGTTCGAAGAACTGGCCAAGAGCACCTCTGACTGGCCCCGCCAACCCCATCTATTCCCTTCCTTCTAAGTCCCAGCTGATTGGCTGGGTCTTCTTTGGTTGCCCTGTACAGGAAATCGGAGCTGGAAAGCAGGTTAGTGGGGAGGCAATGGAGATTTTACAGTAACTTTCCCTGCCACGCCCACCAAGCCACGCCCACCAAGCCACACCCACAGAACTGGTAGTAAAAAAAAATTTGAATCCCGCCACTGCTGCCCATCTCACTATTCAATGATCCTCCAGTTTGGAGTCTAGTCTAAAAGTGAAAGGTTATAGCCAGATGTGGCTCTCTGTCCTAAACAAGCCACTTTGAACCCTCTTGGGGATTTCATACTCACTTCCTAGGAAAGTCAATGAAGACTGTAACGGCGAAGATGATGATCAAGTCAAAGATCATCAGTTTATACATTTCCTGGCCAACTCGGGATTCCCAACACTGAAACAAGAAGATTCTCAGATTAAAAACGGCAACTGTGGGGGAAAAAGAAATCACCAAGCAGCATAAAACCAATGTTGGAAACAGCTATTGGCATCTTACTGAATTATAGGCAGTCCTCAGTTTATAACCACAATTGAGCCTAACATTGATATTGCTAAGTGAGACAGTTAAATGAATTTTGCTCTGTTTTACTCCCTTTCTTGCCACCGTTAAGTGGATCACCGTGGTTGTTAAGTAAGTAACATGGTTTTTATGTGAATCTGGCTTCCTTCTTGCCTTTGCTCGTCAGAAGGTCGGAAAAGGAGATCATATGAACCCAGGACTCAGCAACCAAGCATTCAAATTTTGATCATGGGATCGTACGCAGGCTGCAGCAGTTGTTAAGTGTGTAAAATGATCATAAGTCACCTTTTTCAGTACTGTTGCAACTCTGAATGGTTGTAAGGAGTCCTGGGTGCTCTCTGAGGTTGTCCGTTTTCTTGCAGATGTTTCATTACCCAAACTAGGTAACTGTCAGGATTCTGGCAGTCACCCCCATTTAAATCATGAGTCTTGAGCCAAACTTCCAAAACTTCCAAAGGATTTATTGGGAGTTAACATGCCAGCACTGCCTGGGTGTAGCCGACTCTGAGACACATCATTCATTGTCACCCTTGACTCTGGTTTTCCCTCCATCCCCCTGGGTGTCTCGTAATTCATATTCTCTAATGGGACACATCCATAGCCAAGAGTCATCAATCATGCTCTCCAGTTAGATATTTGCAGGGCAGAAACTTCAGTCACTTAGTTACTATCTTTGAAAAACTATTTATGGAATGCACTTTCCGTTTCCAAGCTGCTGCACTGCTCCCCTCTCCCTTTCTGTTGGCAATTCTAAAAACACCATAGAAATATTTTATGAGTTGACAGTAACATCATCAGAAATTTATTTGAATGGTTACCTAAATGAACTGTTTAAATTGAGGACTACCTCAAAAAGAACCGTGGTGGCAGTGGCTAGAGTGCAAGTACTGCAGACTACTTCTGCTGACTGCCTGCAATTTGGCAGTTTGAATCTCACCAAGCTCAAGGTTGACTCAGCCTTCCGTCCTTCCAAGGTGGGTCAAATTAGGGGTCAGATTGTTTGGGGGCAATAGGCTGACTCTGTAAACCGCTTAGAGAGGGCTGTAAAAGCACTGAAAAGTGGTATATAAGTCTAAGTGCTAGTGCTATTGCTACCTGTTTTTATATCAAGGCAAAAAATCTCAGTGAGGGTGCTGATCTTCTTTGCCATTAAGTGTTGTTCAAGGAAAGCCAACAGACATCTTTAATTCACAAACCTAATTTGATGACTCAGGTACACTTCGTAAGTAAATGGACTTACTGGGTAAAGGTCGTAGTTGTAGCCACACATCTTGCATTTGTCAGCACAGGACGTGATTCGAGTCCACAGCGAAATCAAAAGGACGACAACGTTGGCCAATCGCACAAAGACACACCTTCAAGACATAATGGAGGCACATGAAGAAGTGAGCCAGTATCCCAGGTCTTTTGCAAATAGAAGATTAAAGAGCAATGGTGGGCATGTATGAAATTGGTTGCTGGGGTTATCACACTGCTAAGCTGTTTGTTCTCTGTGGCTTGCCTGCTCAGTGTTGGTGGAAGTGTTCTTGGTGGCTCCTTAAATATAAACCGACTATACAAACAAAAACAAAAAACCCACTACCTTCTAGCAACTTCTAGTATGGTAATAAAATGTCTGCAAGAAATTTATTTGCTGTCTATCTTGCCTCAAGGTAAAAAAAAAAGCTCCTTTTGGGATGCTTACCTTTAAACAGTCTTTTTTTAACAGGCAATTAGTGTCACATATCATACCAAAACATGCCGTGGTTTGCTTGGCTGGGTTTAGCATGTTGTATGAATCCAAATACCGAAGTGAGGACTCCTTGGTGTTCTCGGGAAAATGTCTGTCTTCTTGTTTCCTTACCCAAACCCGGTAACATCAGCACTGCTAGTGATGACTAGCACTGATGATATTACCTAGTATGGTAATGAAACATCTGCAAGAAAACTACCAAGTTTGGACAGCACCAAGGACCCCATAGTTTCCTCCTCTTCCTCCCCACCCCGCAAACTCTATTCCTTTCCAGTACTGGTTACATTATCTAGAATGGTAATGAAATGTCTGCAAGAAACCATAAAGCTCAGAGCGCACCAACGACGCCTTATTTCAGCCCTGAGCTAAAAATATTCTTTTCTGTTGGGACCGCTTGATCATTTGTCCCATTTCAGGACCCAGAGTTAAGGGGGTTTCCCGGCCTCTACAGACAATCCCACCCATTCACCCTATGTGAGAAAAGAATGCAAACAACGGAAAGGCCACTGTGTTACCTGATCAGAGTTAAGCGTATCTCAAAGACGGGCGAATAGTCTTCACATTTGATGAGAAATGAAAAAATCAGTGGGGCAAAAAAGTTTGCGACAGTGATCACCATAGAAGGCAGGTATTGCACCAAGAGGTCGTCTAATTTGATGTTGTTTTCCTGCGTGGAAAAAAAGTTCCTTCGATTTGTTAAAGATTCTAGTTTATATCCACCCATAATGGCTGGGTTCAACAAATTGTAGTTAAAGTAAGTACACGTTTAGCTCAATGGGTAAAACAACTATTATTCTAAGCCAATTCCACCCCTTTCCCAGAACTGTTAAGAAAGTACAACTGATTGAAAGGATAAAATGACACAGGATATCCACGAGATAAATTAAGATCAGAACATAATTTCAAACATTGCTTGCTACTTACTGGGAAACTGTGTTCTTGTGAATAGACGGTAACTCTGTAGATGGAATAAAAACAAGCCGACAAGACAGCCAATACGACACAGTTTAAGAAGATCCTCAAGCAATAAATACGTGCTTTCTCTTTGAAGCTTCTGTCTGCTGCCCTCTGTCTTAATCGTTCATCCTGCAGATCTGTCTGCGAACAGAAATATATTTATAGGCTTAATTTTTAAATCAATCACAAGCAAAATTATTTTAAAACGAATCTTTGGGTCAAAAGAAGAGACCGCAGTCATCTGAGACAAAGCAATTATGTGTTCCTGGTCAGAAGACAAAATAAAATGTTGTATAATTTAACAATCAAGTATCTCCCCAACTGACTAGTCTTTTTTATTAACTTTTACTGCTGATTTTTCTAAAAAAAATTGTGACAAATGCCAGGAAGGGGGGCGGGGGGACAACGACTTACATATACTTTTTTCCTAGGACTATTGTATTGTACTGTATTGCAAGTTTATTCAACTGTTTGCTGCTTGGGGTATTTGAGAAGAGAGGACGGTTCAATATGTTCTTAGAAAAAGAAATATACGTACTTTAAGTTCATAAAGTAAACTACTATGTTTCAGCCGAGCGGCATTTACATCCGTGATGCAGAAATCCCAACCAGCCAGAATTTTATTGCAGTAGCTCTGAAACGGATCTTCGTTGTATATCAAGCTTCGCTTAAAACCTTCCACCGAGCTGTTTATAACATTGCCAGGGATGCATTTTTTTGTGTGTGCGTTTTGTTTTAAAAGAAGAAAGCAGCGTTAGAAATTTCGGGATGGTGTTTATAATAATTATCTTCCTTAATAGTTACACATCTTGCTGTTAAATTAATCCCTAAGTATTTTACTTTCTTAGTAATCTGAATATCTATTCCCTTCATTTACTCTTCGTGGCATGGGATTTATTTTATCAATGCTTAAATAAGAAAGATGGAAGTTAGAAACAGGGAAACAAAATAAAGAAGGTAAGTTAAAAGAGATAAGCAAATATTATGATTAATACGTTGAATATTACTATTTTAATATTGTAGAATCCATACCAATGTAATGAATGATGTTGCAAATTTTGATTACTGTTCAACAAAGATATTTGCACCCGGACAACACACTGTTCAACTGAAGATGGAATTATTATATATTAAAAATTTAAAAAAATGTAATAAAGAAAAAAAAGAAAAAAGAAATTTCAGGATGGAGTTTAAAAATTCTACACAAACTTCCATGCCGGCTGGGGAACTCTGGGAGTTGAAGTTCACACATCTTAAAGTCACCAAAGTTGAGAACCCCTCCTACAAATAGCAAACTTACTTTGGATTGCTACAAACAAATACTCGGACAATGATGGATAACGCTGTCTGAATAGCGAGATGTCGGATTTGGGGAATTTATATTACAAGTAGTTCTCTCTTAAGATTAAAATTGAGCACAGCATTTGTTACTAAGCAAGCTTTGACCCATTTTACAATCTTCTTGCTGCATTTAAGTAAATCACTGCGGTTGCTAAGTTAGTCACCCAGTTGTTAAGTGAATCTGGCTTCCCGTTTGACTTTGCTTGTCGGAAGGTCACAAAAGGTGACCCCATGACCCCGTTGTCAACCCTGATCTGACTGAAGCCATTTTGGAACCTTTGCTGGAGCTGAGGGATAGGGAGGAGGGATTTTAGATAGCTGGGATTTTGTAGCCAAAACAAAATACTTTCTCTTGGGAATCAAGGACATTCTCACACCAGGTCAGAGGAAGGCGGAGTAATCTCACCTGGCAACCAGACCGTGCTGTGATTGGACCATGTGACCGATAGTTTTGAGAAAGTGGCAAACTTTTACTTTGAATGAGGTGAAAACCGCGGGAGACTTCAGAGTCGGTTTTCACCAGATCTGTGCCAACATGGTACTTCCAATAAAGCTATTCTTTGAGGGATCTACCTGCCTCGGAGTTTTGCTTGCTACGGCTCTCTTACTTGGGACCCTGACACCTGTAACTGTCACAAATATCAACCAGTTGTCGAGCGCCTGAGTTTGGATCACGTGACCACAGGACTCGTCATAAGTCACTTTTTTCCAGTGCTGATGTAATTTCCAACTATCACTAAATGAATTGTTGTAATTCAAGGACTACTTGCGCAGTTAGGTGGTCAGTGTCAGGGCTCCGGCATCCACCTCCATTTAATTCATGAGCAGCTTCTCTTAAGAGTTTAAAGGAGATTTATTAGGAGTAAACATGCCGGTGCTACCTGGGTGCATCTGACTCCGAAACACATCATTCATTTCACCCTTGAGCCTGGTTTTCCCCCTGCACTCCCTGGATGTATATTCTCCAATGGGACACATCCATAGCCAAGAGTCATTAATCATGCTCTCCAGTGATAATCTTGCACGCCAACAGCTTCGGCTGCCAAGGTGATTATCTATGAAGCATTTAAGGAATGCCCTACTTCCCCCGCTCTCTTCCCGCTGGCAACTCTAAAAGACCAGAGAAATATTTTGGAGTTGACAGTCAGACTATCTTACCCATGTCTTTTAAATACCCCAAAGCCCTTTAGAGTTCTTCAATCCTCAACTCTGCTCTTTTAGAGCGGTCGTTTCTATGGCCCCGGCTTGGCAAAAGGAAGGTCCATTTTCCCAGCAGGATTTACCGTTTGATAATCCAGACAAAGCTCATTGAGAGGTAAGCCAGCGTGATCAGCAAATATGCCAGTGGCACGTGGTACTCCAGCACACCCAGAGGTACGTTGTCCACCGAGTAATAGCCATAAAAGAGACTTGTCATTTCAAGGAACCCCTGCGAACAGAATTCAACAAAGGAAGGTCAAGCTACTCTATTCAGACTTGCAATGGGCAACGGCCAGAGGCTTTAGAAATATGTTCCAATACAGCAATCTGAAACCATCAAGGGCTGTCAGGTTGTAGCCAATACAATCCATTTTTCCCCTTCTATTTTTGGCTCATTCAGAAATCCAAGAGCAACAGAAGTCCAATCCTTCTGAAAGCACGGTTTGCATAATGAACGAAGCCATAGTCTGATTTCTTACGTTGCCTGAACAAAGGCAACCACCGGCTGCAAACTAATGGCTAGTAAGTAGGACTTTATTAGTCACCGACCAGCGTATGCATATAAAATCCATCTTAACTCTTACGTGCAATCACAGTGAAGGATCCAAAAGGCAACAAGGACTGATCTGTAAGCTAATGGCTTATAAACAATGGTTAGTATAGCATGTAGTGGGACTCCACTGTGTGGCCATTTAGTGGCCTGCTGAAAACAGCGGGTTCTTTAGGACTCAGAGACAATAGGTTCAATCTAGGGCGACATGTCTAAAATGAATACATTTTAAAAAGAGTTAGAGGAAAAAAACATATTAATCCACCTCTTTTCAACTTGCCAAGAACTTTAAGGTCAGCAACAGACCGTTGGCTGTGCAGCATTTTTCTTAGGATTTGGGCCCTATGCCGTGATTCAAATTCTCTTGGGAGCTTGTATAATCTTTCGGTATTTTTCATTCTTAAGCACAAAGTAAAAACTCTCTTGTTTCTTAAATAAAACATAACACCTGGAGGTTATGATTTAGTCAAAATTTCCACCTGCCAGAGGTATTTTTCAAGAAGAGGGGGTCCCCAGCAAACAACATTATCAGGATGATCTAATGATCTCCGGTCAAAAAATCGGGGGTTGCAGAGAAGTGATCTATCTTTTGCAACAGGTTTATGAGAACACCGCTCCTAGTGTGCTATCGTTGTTGCCCTCATGCCTTTAACAGGTGTTAGATTAGGGGGCTGGTGTCATCCTCTTTATCTTAAAGACTGCAAGAAGGAATAGAGATTAGAGATAAAAGACCCACAAGCAAAGCCTGACGCAATTCACTTTTTCTAAGCGTGTACCTGCGGAGGAACTGACAAACTAATTTAGCCAAGGTGGCTAAATACCCCTTAGTAGAGCAATCGTGTTATTAATTTTGGACAACAAAAAATTAGAAATCTGATTGCACCTTTTCTGACTCACAACATTCATTATTAAAGCATGCCACGAGCTGCAAATTTCTGTTTGCTAATTGGTTACAAAGAAAAACGCACTTTTGAAGCCCTGATTTTTTTTTCTTTTCTTTTCTTATATATGGAGAGGGGAAAAAAGATTTAGGATCGCTGTTCTTCCCCTAATGTCTTAGGATGGCAAGACACCTAGCTAAGAGTGGCTCATTAAGTAAGTTCCAACGTGGCTTAATAATATCTACTCATGTGAGCCAGACTGAAGGAGATCAAAGGATGTTGCAAAAATCTGGGAAGGAATCAGGGGGTCAGGATTCCGGCAGTCACCCCGGTGAAATCATGAGTCTCGAGCCAAACTTCCAAAACTTCAAGAGGATTTATTGGGAGTTAACATGTCTGGCACCGCCTAGGTGTAGCCGGCTGTGAGACATATCATTCATTGTCACCCTTGACCCTGGTTTTCCCCCTACCCTCACCCCCTGGGTGTATCATAATTTATATTCTCCAATAAGACACATCCATAGCTAAGAATCATCAGTCACGCTCTCCAGTTAGCATTTTGTTTGGCAGAAAATTCAGTCAGCTAGTTACTATCTTTGAAAACTATTTATGGAATGCACTTTCGATTTCCAAGCTGCTGAACTGTTCTTTCAAACCCCTTTCCCCCCTCCCTTTCTGTTGGCAACTCTAAAAAGACCATTGAAATATTTTATGAGTTTGACACAAGGCCGGTTCCAGCTTCAATTTACAAAAAAAGCAAAACTGGTATCTCTTTTTTTTTAGCACTAGAGGTAGAGGTAGAATTTTTTCAACCTTGCATATGAAAGGGAAAACACATATAGATATGTTATCATAAACAACTGGGAGCAATAGGGAAGACTTCTGGAAAGGAACACCTTTTTAATCAGATTCAATACTTTATTTTTTTTTAAAGCAGGAAGTTTTAGAAAGTTATGATCAAGTACTCACTGTGCCAGATAACAGATCTATAATGTAACTGTAGAAGTAGACCAGTCCCTTGGTGCTGACGATTGTATAAACAGTACATTTTGGCCCTGTAAGGAACGACATTCAGAGCAAAAATAGAAGGAAGAAAAACCTTGAATATTCTGACCAAAAGCTGCATCGAGCATAACCTGTTTTTCTACACTCAGGTACAGATAGTCCTTGTCTTATGACCACAGCTTGGATTGGAAATTCCATTGCACAAAGGCAAGGCGGTTGCTAAGTGAACTCCACCCGATTTTATTACCTTTTTTTTTTGCTATGGTTGTTGAGCAAATCACTGCAATTGTTAAGTGAATCTTGCCATTATTGTTAAGTGAATCTGGCCCCATTGATTTTGTTAATTGGAAGCTGGCTGGCCCAAATTTTGATCACAGGACCACAGAGATGCTGTGACGGTTGTAACGCGAGGACCAATCCAAAGCCTTTTTATTTTTCAGTGCTAAGTTCCAGTGGTCGTTTAACGAATGGCTGTAAATTGAGGACTAATCGGGTCCTGGAAAGGGGTTCAAAGAAGAACGAGTTACCTGTTTCTGGGGGAACTTTCACGTAACTGCCATTCACAACTCCGTATTTAACAAGAGCCGTCGGAAGGGTGATAAAGCTGAACAGGAGAAGGAAGATGATGACGTTTAATACCACCAGGAACCGCAGGAAAGAGAAGTAGGACTTCACCCCGGTGCCAAATTTCTCTACGAGAAAGAGAGAAGAATATTAGCATGGAAACATTCCAGCATTGCACAAACCAATCTTTTAAGGAGAGCATTCAGCATGAAGATATTCCAACAATCAGTTTACCTGACTCATAGCCCCCTTTGGTGATTTGATTTGAGGGCAGCTTTGCATGCCAATTGTGGCCTGTCCCATCATGGTTTGTACCTTAATCTAACTCCAGGAAGCAATTGATTATGATTACTTAAATAAATTTTAGGCAAACAAACCATTGGGTTGTTTCTCCTAAATGACACCCATAAAATAAAATATAATTTGCTGCGGTATCCTGATTTTTTCTAGGATGTTCTTTTTAGAGACACTCTGCCATGCCCCCCTGTCAGAGTCTGAATCTGAGGAGGAAGCTGACAAGGAGCGGGAGTATGGCTGTGTTGGCAGTGGAGGAGGCTGGGGAAGGGCAAAGTCCGGCTGGGCAGAGCAGGGAAGAGGTAGAACAAGGGAGAGGGAGTTCAGAGGAAGACCCAGGCCCACCCCCTCTTCATCCTATGGCACGCAGGGAGGAACGGAGAAGGGAGCAATGTGAGTTGCATGGCTTACGGGGGAGAAAAGGGCCCTGATTCCCTTCATTAGCCACACCTGGGAATGAAAGTTTAAAAGAACTGAATACTGCATGCGGCATGTGCTGGGAACAAAGGTGACTTTATCCTGTGTTGTCTTTGCTTATCTGTGTTTTTGGCATCTTCCCAACCGTGTGAGTTTTGCCCTGCCTTCACGTCTGGAATTCTTGGTCCTGCCCTGCCAAACTAATTACCTCAGTTTGATTTGATTGGATTTATAGTTACAGTTTGTGTTGACCATGTTTTGGACTTAATTCTCTGCAGTCAAAGGCTGTTCCTGGGAGAGTTCTTCTCCAGCCAGAAGGTAACCAGGACATTGGGGGCAAAGTTGGAGCTAATAAAGGGACTCTTATTGTTTATCTGACTGTGTTGCCTTTGTGCCACGCCCTGGGTCATCACACACTCAACTGGCATCATTAATCTTTTGTGCTGAGTAACAACTCAGAGTGCAAAAACCATAAGATTTACCCTCGATGCTACGGATGTCATATCTCCACAATTCCAGGTAAGAGATGACTTCTTTAATATTCTCTGTCATTCTTTTGAGTGATTTATTAGTTGCTTTCTTCCACTGATTCCACCTTGACTGGGATTGTATGTGTTTTTCTTCAAGCTCCCTGCTCAGAAAAACAGACATATTAAGGACATCTTTGGGATGAGCAAAATGCAGGTTAAGTTCTTCCATTACTCTAAGCATAACTTGGTTTCTTTGGTTTACTGGATTGTGTGAACAACAATTATTATACCGATTTATGGTTCACCCAGTTCTGGGAATCTCCCCAGCTGTTTTTTCCCCATAGACTCTATTTAAAAAAAAAACCACAAGATATCATTCATATTATTCTACCGAACTCTCAACAAATTCCCAGTAGTTTGTAGCTTAAGAACACAAATAAAAGATAATTGTGATGTTCACTAGACGAAAAGTTGTAAATCAAGAACTACCTGTATTAAAAGCTCTTCTAAAGCGTGGCATGCAAATGTGTTCCTGAACTTTTCAAGAATTTATTACACGGGTCTTCAAACTTGACAGCTTTAAGACTTGTGGACTTCAACTCCCAGAATTCCTCCTCCAGTCTTGTTAGCTCAGGAATTCTGGGAGTTGAAGTCCACAAGTCTTAAAGTTGCCAAGTTTGGGGACCCCCTGCCATACACCCTTTTTTGTGTGGGAGGCAGCTTGAAACACAGCATGCAATTTGGAAAATCTCAACTTGCCGATTGCAAGCAAATATTTAAATAGAGCTGCAAGTTTAAAGCAGTCCACCATGAGACCCCGTGGATTTCTTTTTACGAATGGGACTTAGATCTCCCCTAGAATCCGTTGCCAAATATCTGAAAAATTTGCTTTTTGTTTTGTTTTAACAAATAGAAAGGGACCCCAGGCCTATTCCTCTCTATAGTTTGCAGTGTTTCTATTTAAACCTTAGACGTCTCTTCTCCGCAAGGGGCAAGGCGCATTCTCTCAACGGACGGTCGAGGCTGACATTTCTTGATTCTATCCCTTGGATGAGATTCCTGGCCTCTCCAGAAGCCGATCGTGCAAAACTGTGGCAGTTATCCACATTTCCGGTTACTAATCTTCGTCTCCGCATAGATTGGTAACTGGGCAGTTCTTGGAGGAAGGTTACTGCTGGCACATGGGGGTCAGGAAGAAAAACATCTGCCAGAATAACAACAATAAATGACCTTTATCATTTGGTAGCATGTGGTCTTAAGAGGTACTCAATTGTTCACCATGAAAAAGGGCCGCTTAATCAGAGGGCCTTTTTTTTTAGCTTGCTTTTCAATTACAACAGGTGTGTCCACAGAGCAGGGCTACAGATTTAACATTTCACAGAAATTGTGGCTTTAATAAAACAACTCCTCAAACGTCATCATTGCAAGACATAAATAAACACCAGTTAGTGTAGAACATCAGGGTTGAACTGTGGGCTCCTTGTTGGTCTCTGAGCTTGTTGGTTTTCTTGTAGATCTTTCATGACCCAACTAGGCAACATCATCAGTGCAGCAGTCGGGTTGTGAAACATCGGCAAGAAAACCACCAAGCTCAGAGAGCACCAAGGACCCTACAGACATCAATTATTTTAGATACACCTCTTCCCATGAAGAGTAAAAAGAAATCAAGAGAACCACTTGAGATATTATTGAGGGAAGGATGAGAAAGGTAGGTTGACAAGCCAAATCTGACCTGGGTCATTATGCTACATAGAGAATCTCATTGGCTCGGGTTAAGCATGCTTTTTTTTAAAAAAAAACTTTATTAATTTTACAATTAAAATAAACAAACAACACATACACAAATATAGAAAAGAAAAAAAGAAACAGAGTTGAGAACTAAAAGAGGAAAGAGAGAAAGAGAAAAAAGAAGAGTAGAAGAAAAATCAAAAAGTGATTAAAAACAATTCCATCTTCGACAGTTTGTGGGTCATTATTTCTATCCTTATTTTATTCCATATTTACAAGTAATCCTTAATGCAAATATATAGTTACCACTACGATTATAGCTTATCCTTTTTTACAATATTATGTAGCCCATCTGGGTTAAGCATGTTAAGCCATGTTTGTTTAGCCACATTTTCTTGAACAAGCCCTACGGGTTTTCTTCACACAGAACAATGACTCAAACTCAACATTTTGGCTTAGCACCACCAATTAAATGCCAGATCCCTAATGACAATTTTAAAGGTCTGTTTCAGCATTTCCAATAAATCCTAAAAAGTTTTGCATTTCCCATGCTAGTTACGCTAGCTAGCTGGAGCTTATCAGCGTTGGCCTCTAAGTCCTGGAGGGCACCTGGTCACTTATCTTTACCAAAGATTATCCTTGTCATTGCAACAGCCCTTTCTTGCAACAGCTAAAGAGCAAGTGCCTGTCACTTGAGGGCTCAATTGCAAACACCCAAAGCCATGAATACCACCCAATTGGGTTTCAAAGAGAGAAGTATTCACTTTAAACCAGCTTGAGTCAAACTCAGATTCCCCAGTCCTGCCGAATAAATTCAGTATTAAAAATACAGATTCTTTGCAGGGGAAATAGACTCCGGATGGCTCCAGGATTCAAGCCTGAAACTGGGTTGGGGAATGAAAGACCACCAAGAAGTTGGGTTGGGGGTGGGAGACCACCACGGATCTGAATAATAGGGGATGGGAGCCCACGAGAATCTGGATTAAGGATGGGAAGACCATTGGGAATCTGGATTAGGAATGGGAGACTGGTGGGAACCTAGTTTGGGAATGGGAGACCACCAGGAATCTGAGGGGTGGGAGACTACCGAGAACCTGAATTGGGGGTGGGGGACCACCAAGAACCTGAATTGGGGGTGGGAGACCCCTGGGAACCTTGATTGGAAATGAGAGACCACCAGCAACCTGAATTGGGGATAGGAGACCACCAGGAATCTGGGTTGCAGTGGGAAACCCCTAGGAACCTAGCTTGGGGATGGGAGACCCCTGGGAACCTTGATTGGGAATGGGAGACCACCTGCAAG
>NW_020769332.1:9974088-9984705 GCF_900518735.1 Pseudonaja textilis | reverse complement strand
TTCCATTCCATTCCATTCCATTCCATTCCATTCCATTCCATTCCATTAGTCTATTCTGTTCTGTTCTGTTCTGTTCAGGAACATATCCAACACACTTCCTATTTTCACCAGAACAACAGCCCTGTGAGGTGGATTGGGCTGAAAGAGAGTAACTGGCTCAAAGTCATCCAGTTGGCTTTCATGCCTAAGGCGGGACTAGAACTCACACTCTCCTGCTTTCTAGCCTCATGCCCCCTAGGCAAACTAGCTCTCTCATAGTATGTCAATAAAGTTTTGGGGTTTGTTGGTCTGGATGTTGTCACTGAACAAACCTGGTTAATGTTTCTATTATTCCAAGGGCTCAGTCCACAGTTGCACCCTCTTTAATCCACACAAAGTGTCAAATACTGTAAGGTCTGACTAACAAACCAAGGGAAAATGTATTAGCCCTCTGAAAATTGGCTGGTTCCTTTTGCCTTTCATCAATTTAAATCAAATTGCCTTTTTAAAAAAAAATACTAAATAGCTCTCCAACTTTAATGTCAGTAATTTTCTGTAAAGAAGTAGGCCATTAATGGATTAATTTTGTATCACTGGGAAAGCAATAATGGACTTTTCCCCCAACCCTTTTGATGTGCAGTTTATTTAATTTTCCGGAGTCAGCAGCAGTAAATTAAATGACATGATTAATGCTCAAATTAACCCATGGGAGCAGCTGGTGTATTAACGAAGGTTTTAGTAATGAAGGTGGCATTCAGAGCAAAGGGAGAAAAAAACACGGCTCTTGCTTTTAATGATACTTTTGAAAACGTGGAAAACGATTCTATTTATAGTTCCCATAAAACTACTTCATTCATTAAAATAATTCCCTTTCACTTCATTACTTTATATCAAGGATGTCCAATCTTGCCAACTTTGTGGACTTCAAGTCCCAGAATCCCTCAGCCAACGTGGACTTCAAGTCCCAGAATTCCTCAGCCAACGTGGACCTCAAGTCCCAGAATTCCCCAGCCAGTGTGGACTTCAAGTCCCAGAATTCCCCAGCCGGTATAGACTTCAAATCCCAGAATCCCTCAGCCAACATGGACTTCAAGACCCAGAATTCCCCAGCCGGTGTGGACTTCAAGTCCCAGAATTCCTTAGCCAGACATGCTGACTGGGCAATTCTGGGAGTTGAAGTCCACAACTCTTAAAAGTTGCTGAGGTTGGATACTTCAGCTTTAAATAAATAGTACTTTTCACATGGACAAGAAAGGCAAGTGATGTTTCTCACATTCAATTGATTTCTCTTTCTGGGCAGCTTTTGGAGAACATGACGGAGGTTGTTCGAAAAGGCATCCAAGACGCACAGGTTCAGCTGCAAAAAGCCAACGAGGAACGCCTGCTGGAAGAGGTGAGCGGATTGTGGGATTGTTCTAGTTGACCTACCTCTTCTCGATATTTCGCTTTGGGCGCTTCATTTTTATTCCCCCGTTTCTTTCTTTCCAGGGTTTGCTTCGACAAATTCCTGTGGTGGGTTCTGTCGTGAACTGGTTTTCTCCATTCCGTGCCTCGCCAAAGGGACAAACCTTTAACTTAACGGCAGGTGAGATAAACATTTGACTGGGAGAGTCTTGAACCGGGACGAATTATTCTGAGAGAATAGGAAACACTGGAGAATTTAGAATTTATAGAATGGCAGAGTTGGAAGGGACCTCGGAGGTCTTCTAGTCCAACCCCCTGCCTAGGCAGGAAACCCTACACCACTTCAGACAAATGGATATCCAACATCTTTTTAAAAGCTTCCAGGGTTGGAGCATCCACAACTTCTGGAGGGCAAGTTGTTCCACTATATTAATTGTTCTCACTGTAAAGAATTTTCTCCTTAGTTCTAGGTTGCTCCTCTCCTTGATTAGTTTCCATCCATGGCTTCTTGTCCTGCCTTCAGGTGCTTTGGAGAATAGCTTGACTCCCTCTTCTTTGGGGAAGCCCCTGAGATATTGGAACACTGCTATCCCGTCACTAGACATACCCAGTCCCTGCAACTGTGCTACAACCGAGACTTAGCTTGAAGGACATTCCTAGCCAACATCAAAGATCTTCCCCTTTCATTTTCCCACCATTGCTTGGACGTAAGGGTGGACCATTGTAAGAAGCAGGATATCTGGAGTTTGGTTAGATCAGGGTGCTCCAGACTTGGCAACTTCAAGACTGGTAGACTTCAACTTCCAGAGATGAGCAGGGATGGGCTCCAAGAGAGGAAATGTGTAGCTGTAATTCAGCATTGTCCATGAGGAAAATGGTCTTCAGATGCGCCATTTTTCTACATCGTGCAGGTTTCTCCATCAGTTTCCTGCAGGAGATTTTAGAAGAAAACACAAAACTAATATTTCCCAAGGTTTGAAAGTATCTGTGGAAATTCTTAGTCATCCAGCTCATGGTTGTCTCAAAGGTGCTTTTTCAAGAGGCCACTGGGCTTTGGATCAAGCCCAGGTGCCTTTTGAAAAAAGCACCTTTGGGCCGAGCTTTGAAAGCTCCCAAAGGCTAAAAAGAGACTATAGTTCACCTCTGACTCCATTCTAAATCTCTCCCGTTTTTCTTTCGATAGCACCAACAGATTGGTCTTGCCTGGAATTTTTGATTGGTGACCAGAATTATGTGTCAACTTGTAAAACGTTCCTATGCCTGTTTCCAAGTTGCCATGAGAAAGAGGGAGGAAAGACCTGAAGGAGCACAGGGCAAATAAAATCAGATGCACATTCCAAGCATATCTCACAAAGATTGTAACTTAGGCAACCAGGTATTCTGCCTGCAAAAATCCTTTATTGGAGAAAGGGAGCGATGACACCCAGTGCATCAACGTGTTTCGTTGGAGAAGTTGAAGTATGATACACCCAGTGGATGAAGACAGGGTCATAGGTGATTGTAAATTAGGTGTCTCAGAGTCGGTTTGCTACAGGTCATGCCGGCATGTTGCGCCTAATAAATCTTTTGAAGCTTGGCTCGAGGCTTATGATTTAATTAGGGCGATCGGCGGAATCCTGACAGCACGATCTTAAAACTGGAAAGTAGAGATGATTTCTGAACTTTCACAGTTAATTCCAAACAATCCCTTCAAAGATGTTCAACTCCAAGACAAGTCAACCTTAGCACGGTCAGGGAAACATGGCACATGTTGTGAGTCCAAGGTTCTTAGGAGATCAGTATCTCTTCCTTCCTTGTGTGCATCCTATGATCAATGCATTGATCCAAATCCATTTCTTTGGCAGGTTCTTTGGAATCCACAGAGACAACATACATATCCAAAGCCCAGGGCACAGGGATTACCCCACCTCCAACTCCCACATCAAGCCGTGCTAAACAGAAGTTTCCTGGTAAGTTGACTTCATCTTCATCTTCAGTTTTATTTTATCTTTTTTTTTAAAAAAGCATTGAGAAGACTCCTTTCTATATTCTGGCTTATAAAGCCAGAATATCCTATTATGTTAGAACGGGGAGTATCCAACTTTGTCGCTTTGAACGGAACTGCTTTGAATGGAACATGCCATTGTCACTAAACAGAACTGCTGTAAATCAAGGACTGACTTCTTATGTGGACAAGCATTGCAGAAAAACAAACTCCAAATAGCAAAACTCCAAGACAGGCATTTCCTTGAAGTCCCATTTTATTGGAGTTGTCATACTGGCACACCTGGGAAAACCCGATTCTGAAAAGTTCCGGGTTTTCCTCCAATAAGTAAAAAATTACAAATCCACCCCCTGCACCAATCATTCCATCACATGCCCCAATCACCATCCATTCCAATTTGAGTGTCAGACCTATGACAGTCACTCCCATTTAAATCATGAGTCTTGAGCCAAACTTCCAAAACTTAAAAAGGATTTATTGGGAGTTAACATATCCGGCACTGCCTGGGTGTAGCTGACTCTGAGACATATCATTCCTTGTCACCCTTGGCCCTGGTTTTCCCCCCAACCCCCTGGGTGTATCATAATTCATATTCTCCAATGGGACACATCCATAGCCCAGAGTTATCAATCAGGATCTCCAGTTAGAATTTTGCAAGGCAGAAACTTTGGTCACCGAGAAACTATCTTTGAAAACATTTATAGAAATCCACCCTCCCTTTCTGTTGGCAACTCTAAAAAGACCGTAGAAACATTTTATGGATTGACATTGAGACATCCCTTCAACCACTCCTCATCCAGGTGCAGAATTAACATGACATTGTCTCTAAAGAAAAATGCTATTATATCTAACTACGTTCGCTCCATGAAATTCTCCCCTCACACTTTCCCAAACATAAGAATATAGCAGCGTGGAAGCTTCTGGTGCTAATAATGGCTTCCAAAGCTGACACCGAACAGAGGCCAATCTTTCGCGTTCCCATGTTTCATTCCAGGACAAAAGCTGTTTAAACGGGCCGGGAGGAACTCGGATGGGGTCAGCGAGACCAGCTCGGTGAGCCAGGCGACTGACTTGGACCGAGGAGAATTCGCAGCTTCTCCCCTCCAGCCAGAGAACGGCGAGCCATCGAGCGAAAGCACGCCGCCTCTCCCTGAGGAAACCACGGGCGTCTCCCCCGGCACAAAACCTCAGGCCCCGGGAAACGACCATCCGCTATCGGAGGAGCGAGAGAGCCTTAGATAAAAAAGAAACCAGGGCTCGGTGCAAATAAGACTTTTGCGCAGGGGTTTAAAAAAAAGAAAGAAAGACAAAAAAAGAAAAGTGCACTTCGCTCCAGAAGAGAAACGGAACGACACGTTTAAAATGTGAACCGTGCCGGAGGTAGGCAGTACGAATTGCTATTCATGTGTGATTGGCTGAAGATTTTGCACAAAAATTAGCGGAAGGCTGCTCTCTCTCTCTCTTTTACTTGTCTGCTTGGTTCTGATTCATCTCGTTTATCCTGCACACCCGTTTAGCGCCAAGGTTGGATCTGGGGTGGCTTAGGAGCAATTATTTCCCTTCTTAGCAGGGAACATGCAAGAATTAGGAGTGTCCCGTCCCCCAACCCCCCAAAAAATGCCTGATTTTTTTTAAAAAAATTAAATTAACAAGTTGCTTGGCACAGACTTCCCTTGGTTTTCTAAATTGGATTGTACTCTCTGCTAGGATTAAACTAATCTAGTTCCTGTTTGCTGAGCCCACCAGCTGCTAGCTATTTTTATTTATCAAAGTGTTTAAACTATTTTTCAACGTCTGGCTGCCTTTACGGTTTAACGTGGCACTCTTTTTTGTGGGGGGGGGGGGGAATTAAGTTGCTTTCAGATCCCCAAATCTTTGCCCCTTGACAGACTTACCGTCCACTCCTTTTCAGCACCGTTGGTGGACGAAAAAAGGGAGAACAGGATTTTGCATTTCACAGGGTTGTAAGAGTTGGCTCAGGCAGCTTTAGACGTTCCTTTGCTGGAGCCAAACTTACTGGTGGTTTTAAAAAGTGGGAGGGGGTGGAATCCCACAGAACAAAACCCAGTTTGAAAGGTTTGCTTTGAAAGGACATCCATCCTTATTAGCCAAGGCTGCCTTTTGGGGCAGATAGCAATGCATCGAGGCTGGCATACGCCATCGGTGGCATATCGGGTGTTTCGTCCCCTTGCTGTTCTTCGCTTTTCTCATCGGTTGGTTGCATTTGTTAAATATTGTAAATATTCAGAGAAATTAGCTTATTGTGCAGTGCTACACTATGGGAAAGAAACACAGACACTGAGCTGATTTGGGTTTTAAAAGTCAAGAGTAAATATTCAAGCGTTAATTCTTCGTCTAGGTGATTAATTATGCCTTTTTTTCCCCCCTGAGACATTTAGCTCTTTCTGTTAAACAGAGCAACTTGGTTTCTCTAAGAGACTTTGCTGCACTTGGTATTTCTTCCCCTATTCACTCCATATTCTGATTTTGTTTCACACACACACACAAAAGCACACGCGCACACACACACACACTCTTCTTTGAGCAACGTTTCTCTACAGTACCATTTGCCCCCAATCTGCTGCTACCTGGGCACATCGGAAAGGTTTCCACTCAGAAACCAAGAATCTGGGGGAATGAAATTGAACATCCTAAGACAGCAACAGTTGGGGAATGCTGTGGCATTTAATAAGAGTTCAATTTAGAAGTAATTAATCCATAAAGCTAGCGTAAGTGAAGGAACTTTATTGTCCGCAATTGAAGACATCGATTTTATTCCAACACAGATAATAACAATTAAGGAATGGTGTTCTCAAAATCATTTTTTTGGGTGGTGTTGGTGGTAGTGGTAATATAATCCAATGTTGTAAGGCATCCTAGCAGAAAAAAATGCCATTCCCTCAACAACAACAAAAGGGAGAGTCTAAAAGAGACTCACGCGGTCGTAATTGTAGAAATTACTAATTTGGAAACGGGAGATTTTTCTGCTTTGAAAGCCAAGGCACGATTCACATCCTTTATGGAGGTCTCACTAAACTAGATCTTACAGCGAATGCTAGAATTTTCTCCTCTCCTAAAGAGGATCTTCTATCCTTTGCATTCAAGTGGGCATTAAGAGTTCGAGTTTTGCTTAATATTATTTATGGAGGTTGAGAGGAAATGATCATCAGATCTAGTTTATCTAGAGTAACCAGTTTCTTGAAACTCAGCTAGAACTTGATTGACGCTCTTCCATGGGTACCGCAGCAATGGGCTTTAATGACCAAAATGTTTGTTAAAGGTTAACAACAGATCGTTCTTTCTTGATTGAGGATTATCACTGGTTAAATGTACAGTTAACTTCCAACTATTAAGGGTTGATTTTTCTAAAGTGCAAATTTAATTCCTGTCTTCCTTTTGACTGTTTATTTAGTGCAATGATTTATATTAACTTGGGTTCATGAGGGGTGGGGAAAGGTTAAAGTTATAATTGTTAATATAAATTTTAATGTTTTTATATCAAGCTGGCAGTTTTGCTGGAATACAGTCCTAATTTAGATACTTCCTAAATGCTTCAATAAAGGTTCTTCAACTTGTTGTATCTGAGTTTGTGATGGTTAAAAGAACCAACTAGTATAATCATAGAGAAGTACAGAACATACACATTAGAAGGCTTTAATTATTTAATCCAGAAGGTTACTATTTCTGGCAATGGTTAGATTCACGTATCATATAAACTATGTTTGGCTTTAAGTATCTTAAAATTGAACAAGTTTAAAGACAGGCCTGCAAATGAAATCAAGGTCTAGAAATTTGGACAGATTCGGTGTTAAGCCGTGACTGCTTTTAATCGTCATATTATTTTGGCTACATTCAGTGGTTTGATGGATCTGGTTCAACGAAAATCCCACCTCCTCCGGTTGCTGAAAGACACAGCGATGGTGAGATTCAGACCAGATTCTACCAATTTCTTTGGGACGGAACAGGAAGCTGAAGTGGAGAAAAGTAACAGCACAAACACACACACACACACACACACAAAAAGCCGAAACAAAATACCAAATCTTGCCCATACAAACGTCTGCTGTGAAAATTGCATCTGGATTTCTTGCAGGAATTGTGACTAGTTACGGAGATTCGTTGTAGAAAACCACATCTTTAAAAAGGAATGGAGGAGAATCGCCCCCTGTTGAGCTGCACAAGAGTCCAAAGTCCCCATCAGAGGATAGGTATGTAGGCGAGTCCCCATCCAACGTATTTGCTTGGATAGATTTGGTCCTCAGTCCAGAATGCCATGGACAACATTCTTTAGCTGTTGCTTGGAGACTCAACACAAACCTCTATTATTAGCTTGGAGAAGTTTCTTCTCATGGGGCCCAAGCAAGGCCTAGCTTCACTTGAAAGCTCCCAGAAGATAGTTCCAGAGAAGAGCAACATCATCTAGGTCGGAAGGACCTCACCGAAAGATCTGGTGTCAAGGTGATGTTCTACCCCAGAGTTCTCCAAACTTGGCAACTTTAAGACTTGTGGGCTTCAACTCCCAGAATTCCCCAGCCAGCATAGCTGGGAGTTGAAGTCCACAAGTCTTATAAAGTTGCCAAGTTTGGAGACCCACCCGTTGTTCTAACCCTACCAGAAGGGTCCTCATGTTGGATCAGGTCATTCCAACCTCACTGGGAACAGCTCTGACCTTGAAATTTCTACGCCATGCTCCAAAACAAGGACCGGAAGGCTTCATTCCAACATGAGACTGTGCCCAGGAAGGTCCTGGGCATCTCCAGATGGTCTGTTTTTTTTTTTATATCAAGAACAATAGCTCCGATGAAGCAAGCAGAATGGCGACTTTGCGTAAGACGCTGGATCTTGAAGAAACGACTGAAGCCAGAAAACTTGACGGAGCAGGGATGGGATTAGGTTTCCACCTCCTCCTTTGCAAACAACACTTGAGACCCCTTGTTTATGTTCTTGAGAACTTTGGACCCAACTCCATGAAATGTGAAAAGGTTATGCCTAATTTTGCACTGAATTGGCTGCCTGTTTTGGGAAACACGGGGCGTTTGAGGGACGTCAGACCATCCCCTAAATGCAGCCCACTGGTTTCCCCTGATGTCTCTAGCCGGTCTCTTGATACCTTTCTTGACTTTCACTTCCAGAGGGCTCCTGGCTTCTCCACTTGGGGTTAGATCTGGCCAGCGACTCTCTCCCACAAGCCCTCCGCATTTTTTTTGTAGAGGCGAGGTTTTTGAGTAGGGAAGACCGTCTTATTGGGGAATGGATGCTCTCTCAGGTAAAGCAGGGTAGCTCTGATGTGTGACACAAAATGGGGTGGCTCGGCCAGAGGCGATGTGGAGAGATTCTGCAAAGATACCAAAAAGAATATTTCAGAAAACCGGTGACCGGTGAGAATCCTTGGTGCTCTCTGAGCTCGGCTTGTTTTCTTGAAAATGTTTCATTACCCATCAACACCGACAGGGCAGGCCACTAGCATATAAACAAAAAACAAACCCCACTCCCTTCTAGCACTGATGATGTTACCTAGTTGGGTCATGAAATGTCTGCAAGAAAACAAGTTCAGAGAACTCCAAGGACCCCTCAGTGCTTCTCCTCTTTCTCCTCTTCCTTTTTCTCTTCCTCCTCCTCCTCCTCCCACCTCCTCCTCTCCACAAGTCCCTCTCCCTTTTAGCACTGGTGATGTTACCTAGTTGGGTCATGAAACGTCTGTGAGAAAACCACCAAACTCAAGAGAGTATCAAGGACCGCACAGTTCAACCCCAAGCCACAAGATTCTCTTCTGTGGACTTGTGAAATTCTTAGGATATTGTTTTCATAAGCTTATCAAAAGATTTTCCTCCTACACACAAGTCAATAGACGCAGTGATCAAACCACCACAAGGAAATCCAATCTCAAACCCCCACTGACACAAAGAAATCCTTGAGCTAACACAAAGGCCATGCACAAAGGGTCTTCTTTAGTTTGTGGTTTAGATCAGGGGTCTCCAACCTTGGCAACTTTAAGACTTGTGGACTTCAACTTCCAGAATTCCTCCGCTTTGCCGGCGGAGGAATTCTGGGAGTTGAAGTCCACAAGTCTTAAAGTTGCCAAGGTTGGAGACTCCCTGGTTTAGACAGAATGCTCAGAACTGCCACCAGTTCCATAAACCAAGGTTGAATAAACCCCCAACTGAACGCTCAACTGGCATTCAGACATTCCACATTTTGCTTCTCCATTGCTTGCTGGCTTAAGTTACAACCTCCTGGGAATACACATTGTGGTAAGCTGTGGTTTACAAACCGCGATGGTTGGAGATCCAGAAAACAATAAACAAAAACGAAAGAGATCATATTGTGGCTTCACGTAATGCATGGACTCGACAACCTTTCAGCCGAGCTTTCTCCAACTGGGGTCCCCGCTGTCCTTGACAAAACCCCAGCTACCTGTAAGATGCTCTGGTTGCTCTGCTCCAACCAGAAATCCACGTGTGGGAAAGGCATCCAGTAGTAAGGCCCAATGCAAAGCTGTTCTTTCTTGGAGTCATAAATGCTGATCATCTACCAAAGAGACAGGACAGTTTCAACAGGTTATGGCAGACGAAACGGGAGCAAGCACAGAACAAACCTTGGTTATTCAAGCAGAACTAGAAGCCAGAAGTGTTAATCCTGGCTCCATTACAATGCCAAATCCTGTTTACGTCTTTCTCTGATTCTCATTTATGTTCATTTATGTTTCCTGCTCCAACTCTCCCATCAGTTTTCTCTCAGGAAAAAAACAACATACCAACAATGGCAGAGCAAGTTACTATCTATCTCTATCTATCTCTCACCTCTCATCCCTTCCTCCTTCCATCGTTTTTCTACCATCTATCTATTATCTATTTATCATCTTTCTATCATAACTATATCATTTATCCATCTAACTTCCTATTTATCAATCATCTTTCTATATCATCTATCCATTTATCTTCCTATTTATCTATCATCTATCTTCCTATCATCTATATCATCTATCCATCTACCTATCATCCATCCATCCATCCATTTTTCTATTTTTCTATCCTATCATCTCTCCCTCCCTCCATCTATATTTTTCTACCATCTATTATCTTTATATCATATCTATATCATCTATCCATCTACCTTCCTATTATTTATCTATCATCTATCTTCCTATTATCTATCTTCCTGTCATCTATCCATCCATCCATTTTTCTCTTATCCATTTTTCTTTCTATCTATCTCTATCTATCTATCTATCTATCTATCTATCTATCTAT
>NW_020769332.1:9950069-9974078 GCF_900518735.1 Pseudonaja textilis | reverse complement strand
CCCCCCCCTCACATCTTAATATAACCAGGGAGCAAATGGTACACTTCCTCACACTAATGATATCCAGTCAGATAATAAATATCTACAAACAAACAACCAAGCTTAGAGAAAATCGAGGACTCTATAGTTCATCTCCGAGCTACATAATTCTTTTCTAGGTTTTATCTCTTAGATTGTAAGTCTGTGGCAGAGGACCGTCTGGTTCCCTTTCTCATTCTTTTGTACAATCACTGCTAACCTTTCCTCCTGCTAAGACCCTGGCAGACCGCATGTCTTCATCTGGTCCTCGGTCTGGAAACGTGGCGTGGAAAATCTCACCCGTTTTAACATTCGCAGCTGGAAGGGAAGGAGCCACATAATAAGAAAATAAGTTCCTTCCGAAGGAGTTCTGAAATTCCCATTAAACACTGAGTCAAAGGACAGAGCAAATTGATAAGACAGGAAAAAATCAAACTAACTCTCTTTAAGTGTTAAACAAAACATGCATCTTTTATTTCCATTAATTGGTATCTTAATGAGCCAGTTTAAAACAATAATAATTTTAAGGTGGCAATACCCAGTCTTCACAATTGTAAACTACAGTTTTTAAACCTGGTCTCAAATGCAAGAAACATTAACTCACCAATTCCATAAATATACGGCAAATGCCTGCCATTTTCTTGGCGATCATTTAGTTCTGTAATGAACACATAAAAATTGACTATCAAAAAAGCGATAAAGTGGAAGTATGTCATGGCACAGCTAAGTCACTTCAGATTGGGGTGCACAATGTTTTTTAAGCTGGGGAGTTATATTTTAGATTTGACAGAGAATATCCTCACAAAAGGAGAACACAGGATCAAGATAATGCTAAGCCATGGGGTGAGAAACCAGTAAACTTGATTATATTTACATTTTATATATATTAATTAAATTAAATACAATAAGCATGACTCCACTCCATGCATTCTTTAATTTTTCCCTTCTGCCATATTAAGAATTCCATATTGCAAGTATTTTTAAGGGTCCAGGGACCATAGCCAGAAATTTCAGGTGGAAGTGGGGGAAATAAGCTCACAAATTGAATTCTTCTTTTGACTAGTGGTGTAGTTCATGTCGAGAAAATAACTTCCCTTTGCAATGGGACAAAGGAGAATTGAACAGAGATCAAATCCTATGTTAACATTTGAATGAATCAATTATTAAGATTGAGGAACAAAAGGAACATGAAGTTGGTTTATGTGACCAAGGTTAAAATAAGTCACGTTTTTATAAAATTCTGGCAATGTTTTACAGATTTTTCTGCTGACACCAGGATTGTAAAACTGATGGCCAAAATTCAAAACATAAGAAAGTGGGTTGCATTATAAACTGATTCAGACAATAAAGACATATATAATTACCTGTGACACAGAATGTCATCAAATAAACATTATCTAACAAGCGATCAAATGCTCCTAAGAACACAAAAGGAAAGACTGTGAAACTCATAGACCGAGGAAAGAAATACACGATGACTGCACGATGAAAAATAATTGTATTATTAAAATATTTCAATACTCCACTCTGTTTCCAGACTGGGTTTGTCAAGATACCATAGCTTCCCACCCAGGATAACTGGTCCCTTATGAGATGAAATTTCTAGCTTAATCAAAGATACAATCAGCCAATCAGTTCCAAGAAACTTATCCTGAGCAATCTGTGACCCAAAACTAAAGAGTCCAGCATTTTACTCTTCCTATCAGTGGTATCGTATATTCTGTAGGCATCAACATAGGATAGGATAGGATAGGATAGGATAGAATAGAATAGAATAGAATAGAATAGAATTCTTTATTGGCCAAGTGTGATTGGACATACAAGGAATTTGTCTTGGTGCAAACACTCTCAATGTACATAAAAGAAAAGATACATTCGTCAAGAGTCAAGAATCATAAGGTACAACACTTAATAGTCATAGGGTACAATAAGCAATCAAATCATACTAGGAAACAGTCAATAAAAATTGTAAGGATACAAATGACAAAGTTACAGTCATACAGTCACAAGTGGGAGGGGATGGGTGATAAGGAGTGATGAGAAGATTAATAGTAATAGTAGTGCAGACTTTGTAAATAGTTGGATAGTGATGAGGGAATAAGTCATTCCCAATAGACCTCTTCTCCATAAATATAACTGGCTCCCTTTGCTACAATCTACATCATGTAAACCCTTTCCCTAAAGCAGATAGATATTGTACTCTCAAATTGCAAATGGAGACGTGGGTACTCTATCTTTCTTATCTTCATTTTTAAGTGCTTTCGTTTTATTGTGTTGCTGGGGTGCATCCACAGTTTCGTTGTACTTGTACAATGACAATAATGTTCTTCTAATTCTAAAATCTGTTTTTTGGGGTGCTTTTGAGTCCACAAAATTCCCACAACTGGCCAACTTTATTCTCCTTCAATGAGAATCTCAAAATTTTATGAAGACCCCAACAAAGCCAAAAACACAAAACTTACTTAACAGTTGACTGGTAAGACACTGAGACAAGCGCCTATCGTCACAAAACCCTCCGACCAGGTGCAACTCCAGCCTAGCAGACACAAAAATCCAGAAAAACTCCTTCACTTTTCAATCCCTTTTAAGACTGAATTGGAATGAATTCGGCTGGATGTCAAAATGCAACCTTTTATTATTATGACGATTACCGTATTTCTCACTATGATTCCATTTTGTTTCTGGGTAAGTAACTACAATACAGGATGCATAGCAGGGACATTCTGATAGTTGTAAGTCCTCGACTTATAGCCACAATTCGAGACAGAGTTTCTGTTTGCTAAGGTAGGCGGTTGTTAAGCGAGTCTTACGATCTCTGGTTAAGTGCTCTTACGACCTCTTTTGCCATGGTTAAGCCAATCCTTGCAATTGTTGAGTGAATCACCCAGTCGTTATGAGAATCCAGCTTCCTCCACTGACTTTGGAAGCTGACTGGGAAGGTCTCACATGAGTTCTGTGTTCACATGAACCCAATATTGCTAATCCCAAAGAAAACCTGGCTGGGGCCATTTTTGAAGCTTCAAAGTTGCCACTAGATGGGAGGGGGAGGGAAATAGCTAGCTGGGGTTTTGCAGTCAAAACAAAAGGTTTTCCTATGGGAACCAAGGTCATTCCGACAGGTGGCTGGGAGAGGAGGAGCGAAGTAACCAAGCAACTGGCCAGCACTTTGATTGGACCATGTGACTGATGACTCGGGGAAAGGGGAAAATCTTTCTCTTTTAATTAGAGGGAAACCGTGGGAACTTCCAGAGTTGGTTTTCTTTCACTAGTTGTGCCAATGTGATGTATCCAATAAAGTTGTCCTTTGAGGAATCTACCTGCCTCAGAGTTCTACTTTCTAATGAGTATGTTACTTGGAACGTTGACAAGGATGCTGCAACAATCCTAAATACACGCGCCAGTTGCCAAGCATCCAAATTTTTATCAGGCAACCATGGGGATGACATGATGGTATTAAGTGCGAGGACCCGTTGTAATTTTTTCACTGCCGCTGCAATTTGAAATGGTTGCTAAATAAATTGTTGTAAGTCGAGGACTGCCTGAATTTAACTATTCGGTTGAAGAGGTAGAAAGCAGCTGGGAAGTATGAAGCCACAACTTTTCACCAGATTATTTAAAAGGACTATTAACAAAAAACAAAAAAACTGACCTTCCACATTCAGTGCTTAGAGAAAGCACTTTTACTGAATTTACGATCAGCAGGACTTCTGTTTCGGTATCTGAGCCATCACAGTGAGTTAGACAAATTGCTCCACTCCCTAAAAAGAAAAGAAAAAATACAATGAGAATTTGCATCTTATGGAAAACCGTAGCTGTAAAGAACTTTTCTCCAGAATAATGGAATGGAATGGAATGGAGTGGAGTGGAACGGAACAGAATAGAACAGAACAGAACAGAATGCAGAATAAAATAGAATAGCATAGAAGAGAATGCAAAATAGAACACAATAGAATAGAAAATAGAATAGAGAATAAAATAGAGAATAGAATACAGAAGAATAGAATAGAATAGAATAGAATAGAATAGAATAGAATAGAATAGAATAGAATAGAATAGAACAGAACAGATTTGGAAGGGACCTTGAAGGTCTTCTAGTCTAACCCGCTACTTTGGCAGGAAATCCTACACCACTTCATATAAATGGTTGCCCAATCTCTTCTTAAAAACTTCCAGTGTTTGAGCATTCACAACTTCTGAAAGCAAGTTCTTCCACTGATTAATTGTTCTCACTGTCAGAAAATTTCTCCTTAGTTCTAAGTTGCTTCTCTCCTTGATTAGTTTCCATCCCCGTTGCTTCTTGTCCTTCCCTCAGGTGCTTTGGAGAATAGCTTGACTCCCTCTTCTTTGGGGAAGCCCCTGAGATACTGGAACACTGCTATCATGTCTCCCTTAGTCCACCTTTTCGTCAGACTAGACAGAACAGACTTATCAAAACACACGTTAGAGACAATATCAGCCAAAGATTTTTGAGGGATTGAAGATCACTCAACTGAAAGGCACTGAGGTTATGGCCAGAGGTGACAAGATCTGTGGATTTCTGTCATGCTTATTCTAAACACTGGAGCCAAGAAGACAAAACCTTAGTCTATCTCCATTAAACTCTTATTCCACTTCTAAACCCGCTACCCGAAACTTGATAAATGTCTACTTTTATGGGAACCAAACCAGGGATTTTTTTTTTCCAGTTATCTCAGTACCTGTATGTCTCAGAACCACAAAATGGCACGTCGTGGCATCATCTGAACCAAGAATGGAAACAGAACCTATCAAGGAAGTGGGAGAACATCATATAAGATCTCGGCTGTCTTCTCTTGGATTGAGACTTCATAACTCACTCGAGCTCCACCTACCATCTTTGGACGTGGTGGCTGCAAATTCTCTTTGCTGGACATAAAGGAGTCCTTTTGGTCCCACCGCTTGAGCAGGTTGGCTGCGGAACTGTTTGGCTTGCTCCTGGGGTGGGGGAAAAAAAGCACCTTTGGGACAACCTGGAGGACTATGGAGAATGTCCATAGACCTTTCTTTTTCTTTCTTTCTTTCTTTCTTTCTTTCTTTCTTTCTTTCTTTCTTTCTTTCTTTCTTTCTTTCTTTCTTTCTCCCTCTCTCTCCCTCCCTCTGTCTCTCTCTCTTCCTTCCTTCCATCCTTCTGATCCTCCTCCTCCTCCTCCCCACCATCCTGTCAGAGCTGAAGAAGCTTCTTGGGTGAGAAGTGAAACGTCTTCAAAATAAAACCAGAAAGTCCAGTTGCCTGGGGGGGGGGGCGAGGGGGGAAAGCACCTTTGGCACAACCTGGAGGACTATGGAGAATCTCCATAGACCAACCGACCTACCTACCTACCTACCTACCTTCCTTCCTTCCTTTCTCTCCCTCCCTCTCTCTCTCTCTCCCTTTCTCTCTCTCTCTCTTCCTTCCTTCCTTCTGTTCCTCCTCCTCCTCCTCCTCCTCCCCACCATCCTGTCAGAGCTGAAGAAGCTTCTTGGGTGAGAAGCGAAAGGTCTTCAAAACAAAACTAGAAAGTCCAGTTGCCTCTTGGGGGGCGGCGGGGGAAGCACCTTTGGGACAACCTGGAGGACTATGGAGAATCTCCATCGTCAACTAGCACAGCAGGTTGGGCAAAAGCACAGGTTGAGGGAGGCAGGCAAGCAGGTAAACCCCCTAGACAATACCTGCCACCCACCCACCAGGTGCATGGAGGGGGGGAGGGAGATCCCCAGCCCCGCCTTCCCCAGGGGCTTCTTCTTCCCCCGCTTCGCCCAAGAGGAAGACCACCTCTCCCCGCACCCCCTCGCCAGCCCGGCCCGGGAGAGGGTCCCCAACCTACCCCGCCCTTTGCAGCATCCCCGCAAGGCGCAGCAGGGCACACCTGAGCCCCGCGGCGGCGCTCACCTGGACGCAGGAGCCCCTCCCCTCCCTCCCTCCCTCCCTCCCGCTCACCTCCAGCTCCGGGAAGGCGCGCAGCAGTTCCCGGAGAGGCCGAGCCGGGTCGAGCCGCCGCCCCTCCACCAGCAGAGGCATGTCGGGCAGCCTCCACGCCGGAGCTGCTGCAGGGCGACTTCCTGCTTCGGTGCCGCCAGCTGGACTCAGGCCCCGCCCCGCCTGCCAAGCGCCCTGGGAAATGTAGTCCGGAGAGGAGGAAGGGGGGGGTTGGAGCTCAGGAGGAGACCCTCACCAACCCCCCCACCCCTCACCCCGGGCTCGGCCTCCGATTGGGGAGGGAGGGGTTTTTTTTTTCAGGGACTCCAATGACCTGCAACCCCCCGGTCCAGGTGGGCTTGCTGGGGGCACCCCAAGCTTGTTGGATCAGGTGAGTTGGTCCACCTGGGCTCTGCTACGGATTGCAACGCTCAGGTGGCTTCCCACCTTGGCAAGAGCTTGGAGAGGGGACCGGGTAGGGCTGTGGTCCTGCCACATCTGGAGGGGGGGTCTCAATCTCAGGGAGCCCTGAGGTCCACTAGGTGCATCATGAAACATCTGCAAGCCAACGGACCTAGCTCAGAAAGCACCAAGGACCCCCCAGTTCTCCTCCTCTGCTCCGTCATCTTCACTCTCTTCTAACACTGAAGAGGTTACCTAGTTGGGTCATGAAACACCTTGCAGGAGAACAACCAAACTCTGAGACCACCGAGGACCCCATAGTCATCTTCCTCCTCCTCCTCCCGTCCTCCTCCTCCTCCTCTTCTTTCCTCCTCCTCCTAAACTATTTCTCTTTATTTTCCCCCAAACAACTACAGAAGACAAGTTGAGGTACAGGTAATAACCAGAAGCCCCTCAGGTCGCTAAATTCCCAAGCAGGTTCCTTGACAAAATATTGATGAGGATTGTGTCTCCGTTAATTTTTACTCAAAGGAGTAGAAAACTTGTAGATTGGTTGGCTAGTTAACGTGCTAGTTAAAATGTGCGTAAAACAGCCACTGGCAAAAGGCAGATTATGGAGTGGAGGGGGCACAACTGCAATCCTAATCAGATTTAATTACATTTGGTATGAATCAAGACTCCACTGAAGTCAATGCACTTCCTTTGAATAAGATTTAATTCATGAAATGCTGGTTTTAAGAAAAACTGTAGAACCCTAGCTGTTAAATCAGAAATGCAGACTTAAAAAGATTATCCTAAAACTATTAATCATAAAGTCTGTCCAAATAAGAACTGCTTGTTTTGTCTAATTTCTATCTTAATATTTGCACACCTTAAAATCTGAAAGCTTCACTGTTACCTCATTCCTTTGGCAGAGCCAATGGGGCCTTTATTACGTTAATAGCTGTTATAGTTGTTCTTGAGAGTATCAAGAAAAAGTAAATTCTAGATGCATTGCATGAAGCTAATAAGTGTGTTTAGTTTGCATAGCTTATTCAAACCACAATTAAAGCCAATCATGGCTTGTTCATTTTTTTTCTAGAGTTCTTCTCCCTTCCTGCCCAATGCAAGTCTTCGGAGAAGACCAATGTGGTAGCCATACTTAAGACTGCTTGTTGACAAAAAGACCAGAACACTGTAATTTTGAGGACAACAATCAAATTCATTTCAAATTTTCTAAGAAAGGTATTCCAACTCACTTTTTCAATACAGCCCAGACAAAATCCCCCCTTAACAGCGTGAAGGTAAAGTGAAATAAATTATACAGGAAGAATCTTTTCCTCTTAAAGGGACCAGGAGCCCTTTGAAGAAGTCCCGATAAATATGTTTGTGCAAATGTGTTTTTGCTAAAGAATCCTCTAGGTAGAAACTTTCTCATTTCATTTTTGTATCTGGTTTGGCTCTGCAACCCGACAGGACAGACACAGACAGACTTCAGAGGATAATTAGGACTGCAGGAAGAACAATTGCTACCCATCTGCCTTCAATAGTGGACCTGTATGAATCAAAAAGAGGGCTGTGAAAATATTTACAGACCCCTCACATCCCGGATATAAACTGTTTCAACTCCTTCCCTCAAAACGACGCTATAGAGCACTGCACACCAGAACAACTAGACACAAGGACAGTTTTTCCCTGAACGCCATCACTCTGCTAAACAAATAATTCCCTCAACACTGTCCAAATATTTACAGTCTGCATTACTATTAATCCCCTCCCACTTGTGACCTGTATGACTATAACTGTCGCTTGTATCCTTACAATTTTATATGGACTGTTTCCTAGTATGATTTGATTGCTTATTGCACCCTATAACTATTATTAAGTGTTGCACCGGATGATTCTTGACGAATGTATCTTTTCTTTTATGTACACTTGAAAGCATTTGCACCAAGACAAATTCCTTGTGTGTCCAATCACACTTGGCCAATAAAAAATTCTATTCTGTTCTATTCTAATTCTAATTCTATTCTATATTCTGCACCTTGTGTCTGCCAGAGTTTGCTAGGGAAGGCCATTGTGAACGTGCTTGTTCTTCGCTGAATTGTCCAAACATACGCTCCTTCCATTTTCTCTTACTTAGGATTGCAAACAACCCAGTGCCAGTGAGTCACTTAAAAAAAAAAAGGGCAAAAGCAAAGCAGTTTCATCCCTTTGTCCTCTTGGGACTCTTGTGCCTTTAAGAGATCGCTTCCTGCTATTTGAGCTGGGGAATAGATAGGAACATTCTCTATTTTAATTGTTTTTGTCATCCCTTTATTTTTATACATATGCAAGGCACAGAACCTATCTAATACATCTTCTTCCTATTTTCCCCACAATGCTATGAGGTGGCTTGGACTGAACTGGCCCAGTCACCCAGCTGGCTTTCATGCCTAAAATGGGACTATGTCTCCCAGTCTCCTAGTTTTTAGGCCAGGACCTTAACTCACTCCACCAAACTGCATTCTGATTAGCAAGTTTGCTTTGAAAATGTAGCTTGCTTTCTTTCTTTCTTTCTTTCTTTCTTTCTTTCTTTCTTTCTTTCTTTCATTCTTTTTCTTTCTTTCTTTCTTTTGTTTGTTGCCTTTTTATTCCATAGGCAGCAACATGCAGCACTCCCATTGTCTGGAATCACAGTCTTGTGTTTAATCTGAGGGGATCTGTCCCAAAACAGGGAAACACGAAAGGAAAATAAAAAAAAAAGTAATGTGAAAGTTGAATGCTTCTGATACTTAACAGCTTTCTGTAGTAAATAAGTACAAAAAGTTTCACATCATCACCCTGTCTGGGATGCAAACTTTCCGTTTTGATATCTGAATTACTGCAAGAAAGGAAGCCTTTAAAAACTGTTCCCCCGTCTCCTGCAAAGGGTCTCTTATGCATATAAATATCCTTGCTCTCCGTTTTCTTTTCCAAAGACCAGAGCTGCAGCTGCAGTTCAACTGGGTGATCCGAGACTGGTTTCTGAATTCTGAACAAGGGCGTTGAAGGAGCTTGGCGTCACGCTGATCATGCCATCATTTTGGGGAGTTTCACCCTGCAAGAAATCGTCTTCCTCTTCACCTTTGCCCTGCACAAAAACACACCACAGTTCAAAAGAAAAAGGCAATACAGTGACTTAAAACAGCACCTCCCCAGTAGTGGGATTCAATTTTTTTTTTTACTACCGGTGCTTTGGGCATCTTGGTGGGTGTGGCAGGGAAAGGATACTGCAAAATCCCCATCCCACCCCACTAACCTGCTTTCCAGCTCCGTTCTCCTGGGCAGGGCAACCAAAGAAGACCCAGCCGATCAGCTGGGACTCAATGGGAGACGGAGAATAGGTGGGGTTGGCGGGACCAGTCAGAGGTGGGATTTGCCAGTTCTCCAAACTACTCACATTTTCCGCTCCTGGTTCTCCAGAACTGGCTGAATACCACCTCTGTACCTCCCCACTTTGGCCATTTGAAGATGTGTGGACTTCAACTTCCAGAATTCTCCAGCTGGCTGAGGAATTCTGGGCATTGAACTTCACACATCTCGTAATGGCCAAGGTTGGGAGATACTTGCTCTGCCCTGGAGTTGCGGGGTGGTTGCTGAACTACCATCTCAGGAGAATCAAGGACGCTGAAAATGCTGGAGTTCACAACATCTGGGAGCTGCAGGTTCCCCACTGATGATCTAAGCTGACCTCCTTCAACTGAAGCCCCCCCCAGATGTGTGGGAATTAGCAAACTTCCCAGCCCAAAGGAGAAGCAAATATTCTTCGCAAGGACACCGGCTGAGGGAGCTTGAACGAAACTGCTCACCTCACTGGGTTCTGCTGTCTCTTTGAGGTCCTCAGCACTTTGCTCTTCCCAAAACTGATACAAAGGATTGATTGTGTTCTTTGACCTGAGAAATAGGAGATAAGAAAGAGGCCAGGAGAGGGAAAGTCGAACAAGAGGTGTTGCTTAACAGGAACTGTAGAGTTGGAAGTACACAACATTTAGTTGATGAGAGATACCGTTTCTCCTGAAAATACGACCTACCCTGAAAATAAGTCCTAGCTTGATGTTTATGTGTGCCAATAGAAGCCCTACCCCCAAAAATAAGCCCTAATTAAGATCCCACCCATTCCAGAGTGTAGGGGTAAAAATTAAGCTAGGGTGAGGATGGGGGAGTGGGGGCTGGAGCTGCCCTACAACTTATCTTTGGACAGTTGTACTCAGGCCTTGCACACCCCAACACTTGCCTCGCCTAGCAAGGCTTTCCTGAAGGCCTCTGTAGCCAATAACAAAGCTTTGGATCGATCCAGAGCTCTGTTATTGGCTGCAGTGGCCTTCAGGAAAGCCTTGCCAGCCACAGTAGTAGTTCCTAAAAGCCTCTGACAGCAAAAAGGAGGCCGGGGAAGACGCACGCAAGTGAGGTTAGTCAGTCAGTGGATGGCATCCCCCGAAAATAAGACCTGGTGCCTTTTTTGGTGGCAAAAAAAATATAACAGGGTCTTATTTTCGGGAAAACATGGTATACAAAGGAGAAATGGGCTTCCAAGGTTGACTCTAAATTAGGGGTCCTAATTTGCACAAAAATACAGCAACCTTGAAGCCCTGTTAGGAGATGGGCTGTGACGTTTCCAATTATAATGAAGCGTTGCTAAAGTCTTTTCTGTATAAATGTTCAGAAGTCACCACTGCCTATCTATTTTTGCTCGTCTTACACAACCGATAAAACACAACCCTGCTTTTTACATATATATAATGTGGCCAAAATTCAGTTGTCTTGAACTCTTCCAAGGAGATAGATCAGTATTTCACTGCCTGTGCCTTTCCAGATATGTGTCAGGATTCTGGCAGTTACCCCCATTTAAATCATGAGTCTCGAGCCAAACTTAAAAAGGATTTATTGGGAGTTAACATGTCTGGCACTGCCTGGGTGTAGCCCAACTCTGAGGCACATCATTCATTGTCACCCTTGACCCTGGTTTTCCCTCCAGCCCCTGGGTATATCATAATTCATATTCTCCAATGGGACACATCCATAGCCAAGAGTCATCAATCATGCTCTTATTAGAATTTTGCTTGGCAGAAACTTCAGTCACCTAGTTACTATCTTTGAAAACATCTGTGGAATGCAATTTCGATTCACAAACTACTGCACCGCTTCCCCCTCCCTTTCTGATGGCAACTCTAAAAAGACCACAGAAATATTTTATGAGTTGACAATATGATGGACTTCCAAGTCCCGCGATTCCTAGTCAGCAGAACCACTGACTATAACTGCTGATAGTGAATACCCAAGGTGTTTGGAAGGCAGGAGATGAAACAAACAGGGGGTCAAAAATAAATAAATCACAGCTTGCCCACTGGATTTGAAAAGAACTAAAAAGCATGTTTGGGGTGAGGGTTGCCCATTTCTCAACCAGGTACCTTTTAAGAATGTAAGGATCGAACGGGAAAAAACTGTCAAGTGGGTTTGTGGCTGTCTCAACAGACTCTCCTCCACAGCTGCTTCGGACAACTGGCACTGTCTGTCTCCGGTTTCTCTCGATGATGGTGTCACAGAAGGCCACCTGGTACTTCCTGGAGGAGGAGGAGGAGGAAAAGGAGGGAAACAGAAGTTAATTTTAAATTCACAAACGCTCATCCGCCTGTTTCCTCTACATTTCACAAGAGCTTCTCAGGGCAAGGTATGGAAACACCTTCTTCCCTTGGCTACCTGGGAGCTTCTCTTTCTTCACTCCAGTACTGTAATTGCTTTCTTCTGTGTTAGTAAGGATACCATATCTTGAGCTACTGCTGTTTTCTCTTTCCTTAACTTTCCTCCTTTGGAAAAGATCCAAATGATTGGGAAAAGATCCCCAGGATGTCAGTGGAATAAGGGTAGTTTCTACCAGGAAGCAGGATTTTTTTTTCTTCCTTCTCAATTTTTTTTTCCTTCTCTCCTTTCTCCAGGTACAGAGGAAGAAATATGAGATTGCTATCTTTGCACTGGCTAGCCTAGGAACATGGAAATGGAGTAGGCCCAGGATCTGGGTCTTCAAGAGGTTAATAAACATTTCTTGATGCATCAAATCCTCTGTCTGCTTGAGCAACAGCAGGAGCTGCAGATGAGATGTCTCTACATTTTCGCATTCAAGAAACACCTTAGATCAAGGATGTCCAACTTTGGCAAGTTTAAGATTTGTGGATTTCAATTCCCAGAATCCCCATTGCTAGCTAGGGAATTCTGGGAGATGAAGTCCACAGGTCTTAAAGTTGCCAAGGCTGGATACCTTTGTCTGAGATTGATTTAAAACACGTAAGAAGGAAAAATGTGTCCCACTAACACCCCATTTCTATATTTATTCAACAAATAGTCCTTCTACAACCCACTCCAAAGTTTACAGTGATTTTTGACGTAAATAAATGCATTTAATAAATAAGCAAACTTTGCAAGAAAGAAAACAATTGTACCTGGTCAGGGCAGCAAAGAGACTCACAATGGTTGGCAAGCAGACCTTCAGAGGGTTTAACTGACACAGAACGATGCGTTCAAAGTTTAAGCTTTGTAAGTAGGCCAAACCTTGAGAACATAAGACCAGAGGAATTTACTACATCGAATCTGAGCTTTCTATGAAGTGCCACAATTTACAAAATTTGATTCTAACAGAAATACATTTAAGTTTTTCTGATGTTGCAGAGGCTTCTAAAAGACACCATTCTCCGGGAAACATGGCGTAGCAGATTCTTAGTGGATCAATGTGGACAATGCATATAGATAGTCCTCGATTTACAACCATTTGTTTAGTGAACTTTTTCAAAGCTACAAAAGCACTGAAAAAAGTTTGAAACAGCACTGGAAAAAGTAGGCCGTCTTGTGGTCCGCCGGCAGCCTGTGCAGACGACAGCGGAATTGTACAGTGGGGAAGAATGGGGACCAGTCTGGGAGTCTGGGGAGGATTCAGACGAGGGTCCTACATTAGATGCAGGGATGGGGCCAGGACCATCTGGGAGTGGGGTGCTGACTCCGGAGCCTTCAGAATCTGGCAGCAGTGAGGCTGAGGAACAAGGGGAGCCTGTTCCCAGCTTGCGTATGCGCAGAGCTGCTAGAAGGTGAAAGCAGATGAGACAAAAGGGGTGACTCAGGAGTAAGGCTGGGAGGCGATTGCCCCTCCTATAAGACATAAAGGAAGTGCAAAGGTAGAGAAACCTTTGCAGGAAGCAAAGTGGTTTGTTCTGTTCGGATTAATCCTTGAAGCTCTACGTGGACTTTGTACTTTGGTTGTTTTTTTTACAGTTAATTTGGCACTTTAGTTGTTGGCAGCAATTCAAAGGAGAGAAAGGTGGGTGCTTATCTCGAGGGATTGTTTGGGACTCACTACAGGCTGGGAATGAACATAATTCCCAGCGTTGAAATAAAACAAGAGTTGTTTCGACTAAGTGTGTGCTTAATTACGGTCTCAGGAAGCCTTGGTCAGAACAGGCTATTTGTGGGAAGGTAATGATTCTAGGCTAATTCCTCTCTTGACTCCACCCCAGGCTCTGCCTGTCCTTCTCCTACATCTAGGTCCAAAACGGACATGTTCTACCCATCTCTTCTCCTTGTCTGGTGAATTTCTGCTCACCTTTCTTGAGGTTTCCATCCAGGATCTGCTTGTGGCGAAAGATGACTATGTAGAACACAGCCTGGCAGGCTGCATAGAACGGACCGTGGAGCGCAACATCACAAAATGCTCGGGACCCCGTGCCCTGGTTGTCGATGTAGGTGTGCAGCCAGCTAACCAGGAGATCTAAGCAGGCTTTCACTGTCCTGAAATGATTTTAAAAAATAAAACCTGGCTAAGTAACCAGAAGTGGGCTGACATCTTTGGGATGTAGCCCTATTTGGCAGGTTAATCCATCCCGAGGATCACTCTTGTGAGCTACTTACACAATGGGAATAAACTTGGCCCGTGCCAAAAAACTGCCAATGAAGTTCCCAGTGGTTTGCCGGATGACAGGAGGAACATTTGGATTCTGTAGTTTTTTCCAGAGATGCTCCAGAAAAGCCTCTGCAATTATCTGGAGGACATACAAAGCTATTAAGGCTGGGGCAGTGGCCACAGGTATCAGTCAGTCAATTAAGGGGAAAAATTAACTATAAATAATTGGAAATCAAAAATCAAAGGTTTATTTTATTTATTTGTTAAGTTTATTTGCCCCCTATCTTGCTGTGGGACTACTCTAGGTGACTTACCACAATAAAAAGGAAGAAAAATGAAAAGGCGTTCAAACAGAAGTAAATTAATGGAACAATAAAGCAAACAATGACAAAGGAACAGAACAAGAATTAAATACATCAATAGTTACCAATGTGCTTCTTGTCCAATTAAACCAAAAGCAAATAACTATTTTCTGTCAGAGATTTTGGGTGAGGTCAATAGCAGGATGTAACTTGGCAAGTTTTAGCCAGTTTCACATAAAGGCTAGGAAGATCTAGTTAAAGGGAGAAGGAAGAGAATAAAAGTTTATTTGGTTACTTACCAGTCTGAAACTACAGAGGTAGAACATGATGAACTGCACATGACATGATCCGTGGGTGGTTAAAATCAGCTTATCAAATATAGCCACAAGGTCTCGGTATAAGTCTTTGGTGTTGCCAACGTCAATTTTCCCTAGGAATAAAAACATTTATGTTGCCTGGAATTATAGGCTAAGAAAAATGAGGAACTTTTTAAAAAGGCTGTTCGTTTGTCCAACTTTCAGATGCTGAATGTTCTACAATTAATATAACTAACTATAAGGTGCATCCTCTGAAAACCATGAAGGGGTGAAGATTGTCCTTAATTAGAAGAACTTGAATTGGCTTAAGAGAAACAGAAACTGTGGAGCTAAAAGATGACGTGATTTCCACTTACATGCCCAAATTATGAATTATGGCAATGTGCTACAACATCATCCAGGAATTCCTTTCAAGGGGTCGCCTACATTAAGCCCAAATGCTCAGCTGAGCACTGCCAAATAATGCTTGGGAAACGGCCCCAGGCTTATTACCGTTAACGTAGCAGACATCTTTAATGTAGGAAAACATCACAATCATCAAGATGTCGAGGCGCTCTGCAATGGGGTGAGCCATCACGTCACTCTTCTCTGGATTCTCCGCATCTTCATCCTATTGAAACCAAAACCCGGCTAAATTCAGGTAGTCCTCAAACTTACAACAGACTTTCTGACAGTGAGAACAATCAACCAATGGAACAGAGGTTGTGGGAGCTTTATCACTGGAAGCTTTCAAGAAGAGACTGGACTGCTATCTGTCAGAAATGCTTGGGTGGGGGGTTGGACTAGATGACCTACAAGGTACCTTCTAACTTCTCTTCTCTTTTTCTATTCTATTTTTTCATTCCATTATTCTATTCTATTCTATTCTATTCTATTCTATTCTATTCTATTCTATTCTATTCTATTTCTATTTCTATTATTTCCTTATTCTATTCTATTCTGTTCTATTCCTTTATTCCACTCCACTCCATTCCTTTATTCCATTCCATTCCATTCCATTCCTTCATTCCATTATTCTATTCTATTCTATTCTATTCTATTCTATTCTATTCTATTCTATTCTATTCTAACCGTTCAAAGTCGCAACAGCCCTGAAAAAAAATGACTTATGACTGCTTTTCACACTTGCAACCATTACAACATCCCATGCTCATGTAATCAAAATTCAGATGTTTGGCAACTGACTCATATTTATGACGATGGCAGTGTCACGGGGTCAGGTCACAAAAGGGGACCTCCTGACAAGCAAAGTCAGTGGGGAAGCCAGATTCAGATAACAACCGTATTGCTACCTCAATAACTGCAGTGATTCGCTTAGCAATGATGGCAAAAAAAATAGTGAAATGGGACAAAACTCACTTAACAAATGTTTCACTTAGTGATATATATTTTGTTTGTGACTTGAGGATTACCAGTAATTTGCAATTCACAGGAAAGATGAGTTAAGTGAAAATGTTCTTGCTCATTTTAAGTCAGCTGCACATTGGATTAAGGCCTGCTCTCTGAGTAATGGACCGTGAATATCCCTTTGCCCAAGCTAAGTTATAAACCAGAGGTCGCCAACCTTTTGGACCTCAGAGACCACCAAACTCATAATTTTAAATCCCGCGGACCAGAGACTCTGGGAAAATCCCCCACCCCATTTTCCTACCGATCAATCGTTCTTTATTTGGGATCGCAGGATACCAATTCCATTTCCATTCTCAGGGAGAGAGAGAGAGAGAGAGGGAGAGACTTTTGGCTTCATGCAAGGAAAACAGCAGAAGCAGCGGAAGTCTTTCTTTCTCTGCCCCAAACTCCACCAGAAATGAGTTTTTGTGAGACTTGTCGCACTGGCGCAGCCTCTTGGAGCAGGATGCCTTACAGGGTCCCAAAGACTCATTTCTGGCAGAGTTTGGGGAAGAGAAAGAAAGACTTTTACTGCTTTCCTTGCGTGCAGCCAAAAGCAGAAGAAAGAAGTGGAAGGAAGCAGCCCGGTGGCCAGGCCAGGCGAGTGGGGCAAGTTCCCCCCCTCCGCCCTTTCTCCCCTCACTACCTCATGTTGTTTGCAATGCAAGCGACGCAAGCCTTGTGTTCCCACAGGCCATGTGGGCGACGCAGCCTTGTGTTCCTGCGCAGCCTGGATTAGTTAGTTTACTTTATTGTTATTGCACCTCGTACAACGAAATCAAACGCCATCTTCAGTGCACATCATGACCATGAAAATAAACACAAAAACACATCCTTCACACTCCACATTAATTGCTTGGGGTATGTGTGTGTGTGTGCTTTGGGAGTGACATTTATCTGAGGACCACCAAAATTTTCTTGTGGACCACCAGTGGTCTGCTCACTGGTTGTCGACCACTGCTATAAACTATGGTTTCCAAGTCACTTGAGTTACATTGAGGCTTATGTGGTTTGGGTTGAAAAAACACCGTACAAATCCAACTCTTGGGCTGCAATTAGGAGCTCTGATAAAGACGGGCAACTACAAATCAGACCCAGCCTACATGTAGCATCTGAGCTCACTGCCAAATGTGTCCTTTTTATGTTAACACACAAAGCAGGTTACAATAAAACTCATCTAGTTACGATTTGAGTAAGAGAACTTTGAAGCAGCAATGGGAATCAACTCCAAGATTAAAAATTGGTTACATCTCCTGCTAAGAAACTATTCCTTAAAAGGGTTAAAAAAAGCTATTCGGCCCGTAAGATTTAAGATAATGAGTGTATGTGTGTGCGCACACATGTATTGATACCGTTTAATGAACAAACTTACCATGTTGAACAGTCCCTTCTCATTGCTTCCTTCTTCGTCTTCTTCGGCAGCTTCAATATCTTTTCTTGGGGCACTTACCTGTTGAATTAAAATGGGATGAGCTTGAGTGTTTCTGAAGTTATAGTCAAGGTACAGAACTGTATAACAAGTGAGGGGTCTTTGGTGCTCTCTGAGCTTGGCTGTTTTCTTGCAGACGTTTCATTACCCAAACTAGGTAACATCACCAGGGCTGGGAGGAGAGTGTTCAAGGAAGCAAGAGCAAACCACGCTCCTTCTAGCACTGATGATGTTACCTAGCTGGGTAATGAAACGTCTGCAAGAAAACAACCAAGCTCAGAGAGCATCAAGGGCCCCTTCATTTCAACCCTGAGCTGCAAATATTCTCCTTTATCAATGTATAACAAGTATATTCCTTATCTCACTGCCCAATAATTCAGTAAATACAAACAGAGCAGTATCGTTTACTGAAGAATATGAAGCTTGTAAAAGTTAAGCCAGTTTTTGCAAGGGGAATTATGGAGACCCTTTATAAACAACCACAATTCACAGCATTCTGTACTTACATCAATTTTTAGCAGCTTCTCAACAACCAGCTCCAAAATGTCATGCCTCAACGCTGGGATATATACGCTTATTCGTAGCAAATTATGGAGATAACATTGCTGAAATGGAAGAATTCCCCATGAAAACGCTATCAAGGAATTTTAAAAATCACATCTAGAAAACTAAGCGAAACTAATTTGGGGACCTTCAATTTTTACATCCTATTTAAGCATCATCATGTATTTAAATAAAGAATTCTTTAAAATCCAGTTTTTATCATACTGCTTGGACACAATATATCCACCAGAGATATTTTATCTGAGAAAGCAACTGGGGTTCATACATCAGTGGATTTGTTTATTGTCTATTAAACTGCAACTCATTAATTTCACATATGCTAAGCCACAAGCCATGCTGTGCAAACCAGAATCACTTCTACAGAATGGGAAAATAAAACCAAACCAAACACACTGGGCTTAGCAAAGATAAACAAAACTAATAATTAAATATCCAAAGGAGAAGACGACTTCCTTCACAGTAATAATCATGATGTATCTGAGTTTCTGAGCCGTCAAGATCACATTTTCCACTAACAGATTTTTTTAAAAGCGGCTTTTAATTAAATGAGCAGCAGATACCAGAAGCACTAAAGAATCTACATTTCCAGAAAATCGGGTACTTACTAATGTTCTTTCTGATTTATTAACGAAGGGAAATTTTTCAGCCAGCACTGGCATGAGAAATTGTGGCGTCCTACAACACAGAAAATACAAGCCAGAGATAAGCAAACCCAACCTTTATTTATTTTGTTGTGTGGACTACAGACAAGGTTTAAGGAGGAGCCGAGAAGAGCAAACACAGATTCAGCAATCTTGGAAAAGTGCTCCCAGAACTGATCACACCATTATCAATTCCTAGTCTACAAATGGCTTGAAATGGATAATACTGTTCCCGTCTGTCCTGTGCGTGTTTGATGATTCTGAATGTGTTTAAAGGTTTCCCCTTCTCTATGGAATATCATTTTCTGAGGTACGGTTTACTTTTCCAAAAAAACCCATGGAAACAAGGTTTTGTCAGTGCGCCTAGGGATCATGTATGGAGGTGAAGCCAACCATGTGGTTGGTCTGATTGTGTTGCTGCTACCATGGGATGGGGTTTGATGTTGTGAATGTTTAATGTCATAAGTCGCCCAGAATCCCCTGTTGTGAGAATTGGGTAACCGTATACATTTAATGTCAACTCATAAAATATTTCTATGGTCTTTTTAGAGTCGACAACAGAAAGGGCGGTGGGAGCAGTTAGCAGCTTGCATTCCATAAATAGTTTTCAAAGATAGTTTCCAGGCGACCGAAGTTTCTGCCGCGCAAAATTCTAACTGGAGAGCATGATTGATGATTCTTGGCTATGGATGTGTCCCGTTGGAGAATATGAATTATGATACACCCGGGGTGGGTGGAGGGAAAACCAGGGTCAAGGGTGACAATGAATGATGTGTCTTAGAGTCTGCAGGCAGCGCCGGCATGTTTACTCCTAATAAATCTTCTTTTAAGTTTTCGAAGTTCTGGCTAGAGACTCATGATTTAAATGGGGGTAACTGTTGGAGCCCTGACATTTGCTTAACAATAAATGAATAAAATATTTGCTTTGAAGATGCAGCACGGAGTGGCAATATTCGGATGGCTAGGACAATGTTGGAGAGGTTGAGGTCACATCACTTATATGTAGAGGGCTGGGTTTGTGGTGAAAAGTTAAGGGTTTGCGTTCTAATAGTAATATGTTTATAGGGAGGGATATTCATGTGTTTCCCACCTTAGCACATGGAGGGGCAATGTTGATACTTTCTGGAATCTTGGCTGGATGGGGCTATGTCATGTCAAGTATGAAAGACATGTGAAGAAGCTTCAATTAAACTGGTTGTTAAAAGTTAATGTATAGGAATCCTCTCAATTAACAGTCGAGACCTTGTTAGAATTAGGTTAGGGCAAACAGCACTCAGGTAGGGTTGGGTTTAGTTCTCTTGTGACTATGTAGGGATTCGAGGCTGATCCCCCTTTTTATTCTACCCCCAGGTTCTGCCACTTCTACCTAGGGGCAACCAAAAAGCAGCTTATGTTACACATTGTCTTTCCCGGCCCACAAAATCAAAGATATTTAACTTACAGAGGGACGTATTTCACAATTGTCTGCAATGCTCTGTGGCAGGTAGTGAAGCTCTCGACAACATCTGCAGAGATTGCAAAACAACAGGTCTGGTGTCAACTCGTAAAACATTTTCTCTACACGTTTTATAGTTGTCAACAGAAAGAAGGCACCAGGTTCGGAAAAGGCTGCGCTTGAAAAATGCCGGCCCTTGGTTTGGAGGGTTGCAAAAGAGATCTACGCGATCACGGAGGAGCAATCGCTCAACTGGTCATGATGTCTAAGCAGACTCTAGGTTCTGAACACTGAAGGACCAGGCACATTCAAGATTTATGGGCAATGGGTATAGAATATCCATTGCTAAGTAAGGCAGTTGTTAAGTGAGTTTTGCCTGATTTTATAACCTCTTTTTGCCATGGCAATTAACCGCAGCCATTAAGTGAATCGTCTTCCCGTACTTACTTGGCTTGTCGGAAGCTGGCTGGGAAGGTTGCAAATGATGATAGCAATGGCGCTTAGACTTATACATCATTTCACAGCCCTCTCTCTAAGCGGTTTTTCAGAGTCAGCCTATTTTCCCCCAACAATCTGGGTCCTCATTTTACCGATCTTAGAAGGATGGAAAGATGAGTCAACCTTAAGCCGGTCAGGATCGAACTGCTGGCAGCTGGCAGAATTAGCCTGCAATTCAGCATTCTAACCACTGCGTCACCACATGATCACATGACCCCGGAACATGGCAATTATCGTAAATACATACTGGTTGCCAAGTGCCTGAAATCTGGTCATGTGATCATGGGTATGCTATGATGAGCGTGAGGACTGGCTGTAAGTTGAAGTTAACCTGTGGACTCCAGCTTTTACCAGGACCACCCTGAATCAAGTAACACTCCCTTGGGTGCAGAAACCCAGCTAGAAAAATAAAAAATAATATCCAAAATGGGCAGAGTACATAAGGATAAAAGAAGTCAGTCAAGAAATACAAAAAAGGAAGCACTCACTTTCATCATCGTCTGAATCGGAGATGTCCACGTCATTCTCCCGGATGGTTATTCGGGCTGGGTAAAAACAAGAGGGGCTTGTAATCAGTTATCTAGTTGATCCACAAAAAAGCCTTGCAGAACATTTTATGATCAATCAAAAACACAGTTTTCCTTAAGAGGTTTACAACTGCTCCCTTGGGGGCTGTGAACCCAAGTTTCCTTGCTTCGAATTCCTATTATAAATTCTAAAATAAACAAATGAGAAACCACAAGTGCTATTTTTAATCGGGGCAAAAAGGCAATCTTACCTACTAATCGAAAATGAAATAGCATGTTTTTTTGGCAAGACAAATTATTATTACTACTACTATTATTGGCTAGCACGGATGATGTCAGAGAGCAGCGAGGACTCCTCAAGACAGATTTTATTATTATTTTTTTGTAACACTGAAGAATTATTTTTCCCTCCTCCAAAGTAGATTCGTTCTATTTGAGGTGAGGTATACAAGAGAGTCTTTCTGTTTCCTGTTACTTGTTTTTTAAGTTGGGTATTTGCGTTCTTAGGGGAGGATGGTTAATTTTTTTTGGGGGGGGGGAGGGGGAGCTATTAAATATTTTATATTCTATTTCTTTCAAGTAAAAGTGGGGAAAAAAAATACTTACGTGGTACAAAGTGCGAGACGATCATTGCCAGGCATGGCCTAAGATAGATTGTCTGAGCAGACACTAAATTACTCAGGAAAGCTAGATATTCTTCCACCACAGACTGGCTTCTTCTCAACCATGGCACTTTCTACATTTTTAGAGACAACAGGATCAGAAATTGGGAGCATCTGTTGTGCCCCTCCCCGCCTGCCCCCAGTCCAAAGCAAAAAGCACACCCAATGCAATCGGATAATTCTTACCAACAGGATGGTAATTAGTTGTTCAAACTCCTTGGTCAAAAATGTAATAGAAGACCGGAATTCAGAGAGCCAGTTAATAATCTGATCATCCTAAAAATAGAAGCCATTGTATCTTAATTACTGAATCACGTTGGCTGTCAAAAAGTTTTAGCTTGGGGTGGGGGAAGAGATTAGTTTGTTTTTAAGATAAAGACCATTAGACTAAGAGCCTGCCACGTTGCTTGTCACAAGTGTGACAGCTAGATTAGCCTCTCAATTTTAAAACAGCAGAAGAATTAAAGTTTTGTGGGGTCCCTGGTGCTATCTGAGCTTGGTTGTTCTCTTGAAGACGTTACATTACCCAACTAGGTAATATCATCCGTGCTAGAAGGGAGTGAGGTTTGCTCTTTGTCTTCCTTCCAGCACTGGAGTTATCTAGTTGGATGATAAAATGTCTGCAAGGAAACAAGTTTAGAGAGCATCAAGGACCTTCACAGTTCAACCCTGAGCTACAAAAATTTTCTTCTATTTGGAGTTTTGTCCTACACTTTCCTAGGAAAACTATTCACCAGCTGCCTGCAACAGAATGGGAGAAATTAAGTACCTGTGTAATCTAGTTGGACGTTCAAAGAGACCCAATAAATTAGACCCACCTCTCATATGCATATGAAACCTTTTATTTTACTGTCACTGTCATTCTTTTGTCATAGAAGGATGTAGACCCTCCCAGCTGAAATGCTTGGCAAGCTCGCAGGGCTATTTGCAAATGGCAAAGTCCACTGGGTAATGTAGTTTTCCCAATATAGCTGACAGATGACAGAACTAGGTAAACTTGTGATTGCTAAACCTGGTAAATAGTGGTGGAATTTAAGAAAAATGTGTATATAATATTTGGTTTAAAAAATGAATTTATAAATCTGATTGGATTCATCTTCCAGGTTGTGTTTTGGTAACATAATGGCTCATCAGCAATTATAAAGTATAACCCATAAAGAATACGACAAAGAGATTCAAATTATGTATTTCATCCTTTCTTAAATCTAAGGAGGCATTTCAGAGAATTTGAATATTTATAGAAACCTTACTTTTATGTCTGGATCCAACAGCTGATGCTTCAGCAAATCAAACTCAGCGGTCTTGCCCTGAAAGAGAAAACTTTGAGCTCTGCATAAAGAACTCCACCAGGAGCGGTAAGGTGGCCTAGAGGTGGAGCTCTTGCCTCACCATCAGGAGGCTGTGAGTTCGATCCTAGGTAGAGGCAGATATTTCTCTCTCTCTGGGCACACAGGGAGGGCATCCGGCCAGTAAACACTCCAGCTCCATTCAGTTGCCCAGAGTCCACCCCACAAGGGATTATGGGGTCGTCAAAAGTAGATGATTATGATAAAGAACTCCACAAATCCTTTCCCCCAGATATAGCAGAAATAATTCATCAGTGGAGGAAAAACAGTTCCTTGAGGATGAATTATCAGTATTAAAAACAGGAAATAAAATGTCACGAGCGCATCCCATACATTTGATGTGGTTTTTTTTTCCTTGCAAACGCCACCTACAGCCTTACCTGTTGATATTTCAGTAGGATCTCTGCCAAAGTACCACCGAATCTGACCGTCTTCCTCGGTGGCGATCTCAGGAATTCATCCTCAGCCAACATGTCAGAAAATCCTAAAAAAAATAAATAAATTGCAATGTAAGGTCGGCATCTGACCGCGAAAGTTGAAAAAAAAAAAAAACGTTTGATTGTGATGAACCTGCTATGAGAACCAACCAGTGTTATTTATGATGGGAGTTGTAGAAGAACCAGGGCCTCGAGTTCTGGCAGGACCATCTGCCCTCCTGGCGCCCAGCAGCCCAAATGCAACGG
>NW_020769332.1:9899039-9944876 GCF_900518735.1 Pseudonaja textilis | reverse complement strand
TGGTCACTAACTAGGATAGGGACTAAGCCAGGAAAGCCTGCAGGCTAAGCCAGACCTGGAGGGGGACATCCCCTCTTCTATCCTAATTGGTTACTAACTAGGATAGGGACTAAGCCAGGAAAGCCTGCAGGCTAAGCCAGACCTGCAAGGGGGCCTCCCCTCTTCCATCCTGGATGGTCACTAACTAGGATAGGGACTAAGCCAGGATAGGGAATTAGCCTGCAGGCTAAGCCAGACCTGTAGGGGCCCTCCCTTCTTCTATCCTGGATGGTCACTAACTAGGATAGGGACTAAGCCAGGATAGCCTGCAGGCTAAGCCAGACCTGGAGGGGGACAGTTGGTCATTTGCACTACTTAGGTGACCCTGAGGAAACAGACAAACCTCCAAGTGGCCTCAATGACTCTCTTAAAGAATGCAAATAACCAACTGTCTTCAAGGAATATCAATCCTTCCATTCCCCACCATCCATCCAGTCAGAGCTGAACAAGCTTCTTGGATGAGAAGCGAAACAAACGTCTTCAGAGAAAAACAGCTGCCTGTTGAAAAAAGCACCTTTGGCACAACAATGACCTGGAGGACTGAGAATCTCCATAGACACTAATTCTGAAATATTATTATATACAAAATTAGATTGTCACATTCATATCTAAGTCCAGATGGGAAAAAAAACACAGCTCTTTGGAAAATTCAGCTTCGGAGAACAGAGTAAAATAGGACATTGTTTTATTCTTACAATGAAAAACAAAATACGGGATGTTTTTACAAGTGAATCAGCATTGAATAAACCTCTTCTCCGCCAGCCTTCCTTTGATCTTGATATAAAAAGAGCCCATTTTCTTCTTCCTCTGCTCAGAGGGACAGTGGCACTTTCATTTTTCTCAGTTCCCGTTTGGGAGTTTTAGACTTCTTGTCTGATTTAGGAGTTTTTAGCCTTTTGGGGGCCACAGTTGGTTTTGCCAAGGGCTGCTGGGCATCTTTGTTCTGTGTCTTTTCCAAAAACTCTTGCTTGGGCACCTTGGGTTTTCGACCAGACCTCCGTTGGTTTGATTTCTCTAAGGCCGAGGCCTCTCCGGGTGTTTCTGGCTGCGAAACAGGAATCTCTGGCGACAGACCGGCCTTCCTTTTGCTACGGAGTTTTGGAGAGCTGGTCTCCAGCTGTGTTTCTGCACCCAACTTCAGCTTGACCACCTATTTGGAAAACAGAAACCAAGACACAAAGACACATTGAGAACAAAGCTGGCTGGGGAATTCTGGGAGTTGAAGTCCACAGTTGCTCAAGTCAAGAGGCATTGCTCTAAATCAGTGGTCGCCAACCAGAGGGCTAGAGACCACTGGTGGCCCGCAAGAAAATTTTGGTGGTCTGCAGAGAAATGTCACCCCACAAAGCAATTAATCCAGGCTGCACAGGAACACAAGGCTGTACCGCCCACATGGCTTGCAGGAACACAAGGCTTGTGTTGCTTGCATTGTGAACAACATGAGGTAGTGAGGGGAGGGGGGAAAGGGCAGAGGAGGGGAACTTGCCCCATTCACCCCAAGTGCCTCATGTGGCCACTGGGCTGCTTCTTTCCGCTTCTTTCTTCTTCTGCTTTTGGCTGCACGCAAGGAAAGCAGCAGAAGTCTGTCTTTCTCTCCCCCAAATTCCGCCAGAAATGAGTCTTTGGGCCCTGCAAGGCCTCCTGCTCCAAGAGGCTGTGCCAGCAAAGACTCATTTCTGGTGGAGTTTGGGGGAGAGAAAGAAAGACTTCTGCTGCTTTCCTTGCATGAAGCCAAAAGTCTTTCCCTTTCTCTCTCTCTTTCCCCTTGAAAACGGAGCTGGAGATGTTATCCTGCAATCCCAAATAAAGAACGATCGATCGGTAGGAAAATGGGGTGGGGGATTTTCCTGCAGACTTTTGGGGGGATTTTCCCAGGGTCTCTGGTCCGCGGGATTTAAAATTATGAGTTTGGTGGTCCCTGAAGTCCAAAAGGTTGGCGACCCCTGCTCTAAATCGAGAAGCTTATACGCTTTTTTTTACCTGTGGAGGAAATCGGGGTTTTTTTGGAATTTATTTTTTGAAATAAATACCTGTTCTTTTTTCTCAGAGGGCTGAGTTTCAATAGGAACCAGTTGTGGGATCTCTTCCTCCTCCTCCTCTTTTGATTTCTGGGCGGGGGCTTCCACCCCGTCTGTTTTAGGCACGTCGGCTTCGGGAGCTCCACTCGTGTCGCTTTTTGTGCCCGCCTGATCCGTGGTCTTCGGTTTATCCTTACTTTTCTTTTTCTTTCTTTGCAGTGTCTTTAAAAAAAAAAGGAAAATTGGTGCCTTAACAGTTGCTCATAGAGGTAAGGCACCATTTTTTTTTCCTGTTTAAATGTATGTTTCAGTAATACAAATCTCACCTGTTGGTTTTCAGCGCTTTTCTTTTTCTGAGCACCAACCTGCCCCTGGAGAGCAGAGTGGAAGACAGGAAGTGCAATTGATTTGCTGGTTTTGAGGTGAAGAACTTTCACGCTTTTCCAGATCTGGAGCAACGTAAAGAGGAGGATGGGAGAAACATCTGTAGTGTCGTAAAGCGAGCAAATGAAAGAGAGAAGCCCAAGAAATAAACCCCGTCAAGTCGCTTTGGGAATTTTGAAATGGATTCCTGAGGAGGGAAGCCCTACTAAGAGGAGTGGGATTTCCCCCCCTTAATTCAGCGGTCCTTCAATAGTATGATTTGGAATAATGCTTCCCAGTTTTGGCAATTTGAAGATGTGTGGACTTCAACTCCCAGAATTCCCCAGCCAGCAGGAAAGAAACTTCTGGAAGTCCTTTTGGGAACATCTTTGAGCCCTCCAGGCAACATTTCACCCCCAATTTGCCAGATTTGACATATGTCTACCATACAGACTCCCCCAAGGAAGAAGCTACAGCTAGTCCTTGATTTATAACTGTAATGGGACCTCAAATTGAATGCGGCAGTCGGTCGTGATTTCCGTCCATCGCCGAAGAAGCCCAAACCGGAAGTCTCTTTGAATAGTTGCTAAGTGATAGGTCGTAAGTCAACAACTACGCCCTTTCCCGGACCAACGGTCCCTACTCACATTCCCTCATACCCTGGTCACTTCCCACCTTGACTATTGCAATGGGCTCTACGTGGGGCTGCCCTTGAAGAGCATCCGGAAGCTCCAGTTGGTGCAAAATGCAGCAGCCCGCATGATTTTGTGCAGACCCCGGTGTGCACATGTATCGCCTCTTCTGCGGGAACTGCCTTGGTTGCCAATTTGCTTCCGGGGGCAATTCAAGGTGCTGGTTGTCACCTTTAAAGCCCTTCATGGCTCAGGACTAGGTTATCTGAGGGAACATCTCTTGCAGGTCACATTTATCTGACCCATCAGAATGGAAAGACAGGAAGTGTTGCAAGTCCCATCCTCAAGGGAGATACACCTGGTGGACCCAGAAGAAGGGCCTTGTCTGTGGTGGCTCCCTCTCTCTGGAACATCCTCTCCCCAGAGATTAGAATGGCCCCCACTCTAGCTCTCTTCCAGAAGGCGCTGAAGACCTGGTTCTGCCAGCGGGCCTGGGGAACCCAGAGAGGGATGGAGCCCATCAAATGGCTCATGTGATCTGCTGTTGTTGGGACGGGGTGGGAGTTGGGGGGGGGGTAATTTTATCTTTTTATTTTTTTTTCCAGATTTTGTTCTATTGTATATTAATTTATTTGATTCTTTTTATTAGTTTTTATTGTTTTTTATTTTTTGTTTTAAATATGGTTTTACATTCTGTAAGCCGCCTCGAGTCGCCATGGGCAAATAGGTGGCAATATAAATTCAATAAACAAATAAACAAACAACTTGTATAGAGTCTGTCTGAAACTGACTAGTTCACTGTCAGGTGCAAAGGATCAGAACCGTACATTACATTGCAGCTCAGATGATTTATTGTTTAAGCCTATACAGAAGAACCTAGTCAACTCAAGTTCATCACTAAATTGGGACCACCAGATAAGGGTCAACAGAATTCAAGAGGGGTTGGACTTAGACCATTCGTGGGAACGTAATGAATCTAGGCTGATGATTCGTTTAACTCCCCCTTCCCTTCCCCAGCTCTGCCTGCTCTTCCCCTACGTCACAAAACACTCTTTACCTGTGGAGCTTTGTCAGCTATTGCTTTGGCAGCTGCTACAACATTCTCAGTGATCTCTGAGGCATCCATGCTGGTGTGCCCAATACGAACCATGCTGAAAAGAAATCCAGAATATTATTTTCTTCTGTCGGATTACAGTATTACAGATTCTATCTTGGGACAGAATCGTAAAGAAAGGGGCTTGAGGTCTGTGTGCTACGGATGACCTACAAACTGCCCGTCCTTCACAAAAAGCTTAACTTCACCCTCAGAGATCCCCCATTTTTCCCGCTCTTTTGGTAGGCCTCTTGGCCTGCTTGCCATTCCCCTTTAAACTGCTCAGAAGAGCTGGATTAGAGTAAAAAAAGGAGTTCTTGCGGATTTTACTCCACTTTTTTGTTGCTGACTATACGGGCTGTTGCTCATCTCTGTTTCAAGCCATTGAGCCAACACCACCTGAAAAAAAATTCCATGGTCATGTGGCCAGCATGACATCCCAGAGCGCTGTTACCTTCCCAACGAAGTGGCGCCCAAAGAGCTGAGGTGGCACAGTGGTTAGAATGCAGTACTGCAGGCTAATTCTGCCGACGGCCAGCGGCACGAGTCTCACAGGCTCAAGGTTGACTCAACCTTCCCTCCTTCTGAGGTGTGTAAAATGAGGAGCCAGATTGTTGGGAGGGCCAGAGGCTGACTCTATAAACTGCTTAGAGAGGGCTAGAAAGCACCGTGAAGCAGTATATAAGTCTAAGGGCTATTGCTAGCCATTTATCTACTCGCATTTCCATGCTTTTCGAACTGCTAGGTGGGCAGGAGAGGAGAGTAAGGAAGGGAGCTCACCCCGTCCTGTGGTGATCGGATTTCAAACATGGTCCGCCCGTTTTCCAGCCCAGCGGTTAAGATAACCGCTGAGCCGCCATGCCACCCACACTCCCAACACTAGAGAGCTGCAAGTCAAGATACTTACTAGCAACTGCCCTTGTTAGTGACTGGGAGAACCGTTCCGTGGATGCGTTTGTTGATTTCCTTAGCTAGGTCCTTGGCTTTCAAGTCCACAGAGAGAGGCGCCCTGGTATTGGGACAGAGAAGGTAGGAAGTGAGATTTCCACTGCTTTAAATTCAGCGGCTAGAAAAGCTAGAAAGTGCCCTGGAGGGAGACCACATTCTGTTTCTTTAATGTTGACTTTTCAATAGGTTTTGAATACGTACGTACGTGTACTTCACACTAAGCTGCCCAAGAGTCATTTTTTTCTGACATGGGTGGCTAGATAAATTTGATAAATAAAAATGAGGCCAGGGATAGATAGATAGATAGATAGATTTACTTTTTACGCAGATAAAAATGTTTTCCCATCTGGGAAGGCAGCAATCTTCGAATGCGATCATCGGACAGAAAAAGAGCAAATCGGCTCAGCAGGCGGCGTTTCGCTTCAAAGGGCTTGTATTCAGTCTTGAGCGTTTTGTAAGAGATGACCTGCGAAAAACAAAAAGGGGACAGACAACTGTCAGGATTCCAGCAATCGCCCTAATTAAATCATGATTCTCGAGCCAAACTATGGTTGGCTCAACAATCCATCATTACATGTTTAAAGAAACACTGGTGGGCATCATCTTTGGATCAAGTCAGAGTTTTGCTCTTTTCCCAAAATAGAGAGAGCAGATATAGGAGAAAGTGTAGCGTTCATCGGAAGCTTCATACCTCAGTGATGGATGTGATTCCATGTCGGTCCAACAACTTCTTGTATAAATTCTCGGTCTGTTCCGCTGTTAAGCCAGGTTCGTCTTTGGTAAAGAGGCAAATCTCCGAGGTGTCCGGCAGAATGCTATGGGGCAGGTTTCTAGAACACCAAACAGACCGCAGGCTTCAGCCAAGCAACAGCTGTGGGACCCCTACAGCTACAGAATGACTGGTTGTCCTCGACATACAGCGGCTCATTTAGTGACCATATGAAGTTATAACGGCACTGGAAAAAGCGACTTAGGACCGTTTCGCACGCTTGTGACGGTTGCAGCATTCCCCGTGGTCACGGGGCTCCAAATTCAAACGCTTGGCAACTGACTCATTTATGCAATCGCCTTTTGTGACTTTCTGACAAGCAGAGTCGACAGGGAAGCCAGATTTCACTTAACAGCCATGTTGCTAGTGATTGCAATGATTCACTTAAGCCACAGCGGCAAGAAGGGTTGTAAAATAGGGCAAAAATATGTCTCACTTAGCAATATAAATGTTGGGCTTAATGGTGTGGTTGTAAACTGAGGACTACCTATATAGTCGATCTTCATTCAACAGCAGGGCTGTGCAATCTTGGCAACTTTTAAGAGCTGTGGACTTCAAACTCCCAGAATTCTTCAGATGGTCATGATGAATTCTGGGAGATGAAGTTGACAGGTCTTCAAAGTTGCCAAGGTTGGACGGTCCTGCTCTACATCAGGGGTGGGATTCAAAAATCCCAGCAACTGGTTCACTGCCTGGTTACTGGGTGGGCCTACTGGAACTTCCTGTTTCTGGCCTCCCCCAGGCTCTGGAGGCCCAAAGGAAGCCGGAAATAGGCCCGTTTTGCCACTTCCGGTTTTCCCGGGAAGGCTGTTTTTTCACCCTCCCAAGGGTGCAGAGGCCTCCTCTGGAAGAGCAAAAATGGCCTCCCCCAGGCTCTGAAGGCCCCCTGGAAGCCAGAAATAGGCCCGTTTTGGATTTCCGGAAGGCCCGTTATTTTCCTCCTCCCAGAGCCTCTGCATGGACCCTGTACTTACCTCCATCAAAAATGGGCCGCGTGGAGATTCCTGGGAGGAGAGGGGTGGGCGAGGCCAGCCGGTCAGTTGAAATACCGGTTCAGTGAACCAGCTGTAACTTTAACATCTGGTCGCCTGAACTGGTAGAAACCTACCCGTTCTACATATAAGAGCTCTGTTTTTGAACTGGGCTTATTTTTTTTGCTGCATCTTAGTTTCCAATCTTCCTAGTTACGCCTAACCGTGGATAGCATTTCACTGCGTTGGGAAAGCAGGCCTAAAATACAGAGGTAGGCTTACATTTTGATTACTTGCTCATTTGGTGGAATTTTCCAGACGGTGATCATCAAAAAGACATTCTGATCTACGTCCAACAGCACTTTGTCTCCGGACTTCTGTTTCTTCGCGTTATATGCAAGCAAAGCTTGAGTGGCTTTTTTGATCTAGAACATAAAATTGTTATCACTCATAGAATCTCCATGTCTCAAAGCCAAACAGAACACGTTAATCCAGATGTGCTCCCATAGTCCTTAATCAAATTGGCCAAACAGGTTGGCAATCAAAGGCAGCGTGACACCTAAGAGTCAGAGGCTGGGGAGATGCAAATGGGTAGTATAGCATAAGTGTCATGCCCCTGTCGGAATCTGATTCCAAGAGGGAGGCCGAGCAGCTGACAGGGAGTGGGAGTGTGGGTCCTTTGGCTGTGGAGGAAACTGGGGAAGGGCAAAGTCTGGCTGGGCAGAGCAGGGGAGAGGTAGAGCAAGGCAGAGGGAATTCGGAGGAAGACCCAGGCCCACCCCCTCTTCATCCTAAGGCACGCAGGGAGGAATGGAGAAAAGAGCAACGTGGGTTGCGTGGCTTATGGGGGAGGAAAGGGCCCTGATTCCTTTCATAAGCTGCAGCTGGGAACACAGTGTTTAAAAAGAGGACTTGCGCACAGTAAACTGTTGAGAGCAAATCGTGAATTATCTGGTATTGTCGAGGCTTATCTGGGTTCCTGGTGTCTTCCCAACTGTGTATGTTTTGCTAGCCTTTCAAGTTTGCAATTCCTTCTCCTGCCCTGTCAAGTGAATTACTGCAGCCTGGTTTGTGTGGATTTTTATTTACAGTTTGTATATACTTTGTTTTTGGACTGAATTTCTTCCACTTAAAGACTGTTTGTGGGAGAGTTTTTTCTCCAGCTGAAGATATCCTGGACATTGGGAGCAAAATTGGAGGTACTAAAGGGACTCTTCTTACTTATATGACTGTGTTGCCTTTGTGCCAAACCCCGGGTCATCACAATAAGATTTCTCTGTGCTGGTTAAGGAATCAGCCCAGAAACCAAGAGACCATGAGATCTAGTGCAGCCTGAGGTACAAAGCCAGTCAAGTATCCTTGGGCTAGTTCCTCTCTCAGCCCTGCGAAGAAAGCAAGGGTCCACCACTTCCAAAAATCTTACTAAAAAACTGTCAGGATGGATGGATAAACAGTCAACTGGGGTGGAAAGTGCAAGGCTAAAAAGTTATTTGTAAAAATAATAAAGGCTGGATTTTTAAAAATGCAAAGTGTAGAGCAATGTTGGTCTAAGACACCAGACTAGAATGCGGGAACTGGGAGTTCTAGTTGTGCTTTGGGCAGAAAAGCCATCTGGGTCAAGTCACTCAAAAACCAGAGTTGGGCCATTCTCTCTCTCTCTCAACCCTAAGAAGGAAGCAATGGCAAAACACAGCTGAAAAATACCTTGCCAGGAAAACTACAGGGATTTGATCAGGCAATCGCCAGGAGTCAAGCCTAACAGATGTTTTAACAGACGAACAGAGTTGGAAGGAACCTTGTAGGTCATCTAGTCCAACTCGCCCTGCTCAAGCAGGAGACCCTGCACCATTTCTGACCTTGATGGCAGTCCAATGTTTTCTTGAAAGCCTTCAGTGATGAAGCTCCCACAACTTCTGAAGTTAATTTCTGTTCCATTGGTTGATGGTTCTCACTGTCAGAAAGTTTCTCCTTATTTCCAGGTTGAATCTCTCCTTGTTCAGTTTCCATCCATTATTCCTTGTCTGGCCTACAGGAGCTTTGGAAAATAGCTTGACCCCCCTTCCTCCTCTCTGTGGCAGCCCCTCAAATATTGGAAAACTGCTCTCCTGTCTCCCCTGGTCACTAGACTTAGCCATACCGAGTACAAGACTACGTCGAAAGCACCAAATAATATTAAGAACAGCCATCATTGTACTAAATGTAGATGCCGCCCGACTCCCTGCGGTGATGTCAAGAGAGCGAACCCAGGCAATGGGGTTCAACGGGCAACGCACCCACAACGGGCGGTCGTGGGAACGCAACTCCTAGCAACCACACCGGCGGCGAAAAGGCAGCGCCCAGGTGTACATTTGGAGTGGGGGGGGGAATCCCTTCCCTCAGTCCGCCGCCTCACCTGGCTTTGGTCCAAAGGCAGCGCCGCCGCTTCTATCTTCGCCTCCATGCTTCTCTTTCCACGTGGGGCAGCCCTTTCTCCGCGCGTCGCCGCGCCGTGACGCAATCAGAAGGCGCCTCTTGAGGAGAGGAGCGGAAAGGCACCATAGAGAGAGAGAGGGCCAAAGGGAGCGGAGCCCGAGCGGACTTCCGATCTTGAAACCGTCGAATCACCCTAGATATATGAAACCGGAAGCTCGGGTGGAAATGGTGGGGGCGGGGGGTAGGATCAGGGCATAAATACATACATACATACATATGCCCCCCAATTGGATTATATTGGGGGAACCCTATATAAAAGTCCCCCCAAAAGTGGAATGTATTGTACATCCATTCTCAGCCAAGTTTAACCTTCATCGACATGGTTTCTCAAACTTTTGCAAACTTTTGTGGACTTTCAAGTCCCAGAATTCCCCAGCCAGTAATGCAGTTTGCAGGTGGCCAGCTGGCTTATTCAAGGAAAGCAGGAACTGTATTAAATTGGACTCCAGGTTTAACTGTATATATTGCATTGCAGAAGGTGGTGAGCACAGCACAAAACATTGTGGGCTTGTCCCCTGATACCACTAGATGACCTCGCTAGGGCCTGCTGCCTTAGAAGAGTGAGGAAAATCCTCAGGGACGACTCACATCCCAGGCAGCGCTTCTTTACTGTCCTACCATTGGGTAGGAGATAGAGAAGCATAGCCAGTTGCACCAACAGGCTGAAGAACAGTTTCTACCTGTAAGCTGTCAGACTCCTGAACGGAAAATAACTTCATGTCAACATAGTAGGATAGACTTGCGGGGACGGCGCATTGTGCAACAAGGTCACATAGTGTAATAAGATTGGGACTGGGTTAGGGACTTCTGTCCTCACTGTAGTTGTGTATGTGTGATCCCCTACAGATCGTAATACAATCTATTTAGTGTACAGCACAATACACTCTGAAGGGCCAACCATTTGTCACCCTGCTTAGGTTTTTCAGAACCAGCCAAGGACACTGAGTGATGCCTTACTGTGACTCTGCCATGAAAGGGATTGAGAGCACACTTGGAGAAGGGAGCCTCAAGGATCAGGGGCCCTAAGCTTAGAAATAATTCTCAATTATTCAGCAACAGATAATCAGCACAACTCGCTTTGCCAAATTTATTTTGCTGATCTCCCACCTTTCTATTAAACAAACACTCCAGATTTCATCCATGTTCAAACATGCCACGGGTCATAAAGACGTTCAGGGATCATTTCTATAGTATCCAACTAGAGAAATGCATCCAAACACTGGAGGCTTTCAAGAAGAGATTGGACAGCCATCTGTCAGAAGTGGTCTCCTGCTTAGGCAGGAGGTTGGACTGAATGACCTACAAGGTCCCTTCCAACTCTGTTAATCGGAGAGTGATTGGTTATGGCAAACAGAATCTGAAGACAGCCGAGTCAAACTGCAGCATCCTTCTCCCACACATAAGGAGCTCAGGGGAGAGGGCTACACAGTAAATTCTGCCGCAGTTGGAGAGACAACATGGATGACAACTCATAAAATATTTCTACAGTCTTTTAGAGTTGCCAACAGAAAGGGAGGTGGGAAAGGAGTTTGAAAGAGCAGTGTGGCAGCTTGGAAACCAAAAGTACATTCCATAAATAGTTTTTTTCAAAGATAATAACTAGATGACTGAAGTTTCCACCTCACAAAATTTGTTTGGATTTTTAGTTACAGTTTGTATGTATCTTGTTTTGGACTGAATTTTCCAGTTAAAAACTGTTCCTGGGAGTTTTTCTCCAGCTGAAGGTAACCTGGACATTGGGGGCAAAGTTGGAGATAACAAAATGATCCTTATTGCTTATTTGTGTTGCCTTTGTGTCCTTCCATTCCTCAACCATCCAGTCAGAGCTGAAGAAGCTTCTTGGAGGAGAAGTGAAACGCCTTCAAAGGAAAAATGAGAAAGTCCAGTTGCCTCTTGAAAAAAAAAAAGCACTTTTGGAACAGAAGTTGAGTTCCAAGAAGAGACAGCAAGACCCACAGTGATTGCTAGTTCACAGTAAAGCTATTATGGCTTGATTGGAAACATGCGGAAGAGGCCTTCACCCTGCAGTGGATAGACAATGGCTAAAATTGTCACGCGCCTGTTGGAATCTGACTTGGAGGGAGAGGCCGAGCAGCTGACAGGGAGTGTGGCTCCGTTGGCTGTGGAAGAAACTGGGGAAGGGCAAAGGCCAGCTGGGCAGAGCAGGGGAGAGGTAGAGCAAGGCAGAGGGAATTCGGAGGAAGACCCAAGCCCACCCCCTCTTCATCCTAGGGCACACAGGGAGGAACAGAGAAGGGAGCAACCTTGGTTGCATGGCTTACGGGGGAGGAAAGGGCCCTGATTCCTTTCATTAGCCGCAGTTGGGAACACAGTATATAAAAGAGGAAGCTGCGCACAGCCAAGTTGTTGGGAGCAAACGTGAATTTATCTTGTATCGTCGTGGCTTATCTATGTTCCTGGCATCTTCCCAACTGTGTGAGTTTTGCCATCTTTTCAAATCTGGAATTCCTTCTCCTGCCCCATCAAACTAATTACCTTTGCTTGGTTTGTTTGGATTTTTAGTTACAGTTTGTATGTATCTTGTTTTGGACTGAATTTTCCACAGTTAAAAACTGTTCCTGGGAGTTTTTTTCCAGCTGAAGGTAACCTGGACGTTGGGGGCAAAGCTGGAGATAACAAAAGGATTCTTATTGCTTATTTGTGTTGCCTTTGTGCCACACCCCGGGTCATCACACTGTCTAAACTCTCCTAGCCTTTAAAAAACATACACAAAAAAACCCCTCCTTTCCCCTAGTTTGCTACTTAAAAACAAGGAATGATCCAAAGACAATTTTGTTGAAAAAGGTACGATGACTTAAAAATCTTTCATATTACTGCAAAAAAATAAAAATAAAATAAAAGCCCAGATATTTGCAGACATAATAAAATTTATTTAAATTTTCATGCATTATGGTAGCTACAATTGTAGTCATGAATTTGGGGGACAGTCAACTTTGCTTCGTCCGTACAATGTAGCCTTATGTGAAATGGACACGGTTACAAAGGGGAAAAGAAAAGGAGAGGGAGGCAACATTTTAAATTTAGAGCTGTGTAAAATGAAACAGTTTTGTGACTGCCTGTTTATTTATTTATTTTTTTAAGAAATGGGGCATGTTCTTGGAACATACCAACCAATATGGAAAAGCATTTTGAACTTCGCATTTGGAAAACCAGCCTTCTGTAATTCCAAAGGTGCTTTTTTCAAGAGGCAATTTGGACTTTTTTTTTTTTTTAAAGACATTTCGCTTCTCATCCAAGAAGCTTCTTCAGCTCTGACTGGATGGTGGGGAGTGGAAAGATTTATACTCCTTGCAGACAGAGCTGGTCATCTGCATTCTTTTTAGAGTCATTGAGGCCATTTGGGAGTTTATCTGTGTCCTCAGGATCACCTGAATTGTGCAAAAGGATGTGGAGCCCTCTTGGAACTGCTGCAGATAAACCTCCAAGTGGCCTCAACGACTCTCTAAAAAGGAGGCAAATGACCAGCTCTATCTGCAAGGAGTGTAAATCCTTCCATTTCCCCACCGTCCAGTCAGAGCTGAAGAAGCTTCTTGGGTGAGTAGCAAAGAGTCTTTAAAGCTAAACTAGAAAGTCCAGTTGCCTCTTGGGGGAAAAAAACACACACCAACCATGACCTGGAGGACTGAGAATCTCCACAGACAAATCAGCCTTCGGTAAATGAATGCAAGAATAGGAGATGCAGTTAAATGATTTTAAGCACCACTGTTATTCTCCTGCAGCTTATATCCCTTGCAATGGTAGCGATGCTGCCTGCTACTCATTACCAAGGATACAAGCTTAGCATCCTAGTCTTACCAACAATCCAATGCAGTGTTTCTCAAACTTGACAGATGTGTGGACTTCAACTCCCAGAATTGAATGCTGGCTGCAGAATATTCCAGGTGTTGGAAATCCACATACCTTCGGGCTGCCAAGTTTGAGAAACACAAGTCTCAATATTCACGTTCTAGCTTTGTAGGTTCTTATTTCCTCAACCAAGCGCCCACAAGTTGTGTTGGGACTGTCGCTTTCGGACAACTCAACTCCAGCGTCTAACAACTGGAACTTGGATAGATCTCCAGATAACCATTTGGGGAAGGTGAAGCTAGCTCACATTGCCTGATATGCAAAAATCTGTAGACTCTGCTTGATTCTACTCAGATTTAAAAATATCCAGCTTTGAAGACAAGGTGGCAATTACCGGGACAATATCCAGATGCCGATTGGAGAGGGATACACACCTCTCTTACACAACGCCTTCCTTTCAAATCAACCTCTCTCAAGAAAGAAAAAACTACGAAGATTCTCCAGGCTTCCAAGTTAAAAGTAGCAGAGGAAGCTTTAAAATCCTAAACTGGCGCCCAAGTTCAGTTTTCGTACTGACCCGTGATACGCCAGAATTATTGCAAGAGTTGTGATGTAACAGTCCTATTTAGTTGTAGTCACCAGCCTGTGCTGCTAGGAAACAAAAAATGATATTCTCCAGGACAGACTTGGAAGATCTTATTTTACCCTGGGCCTGCATGTTTGTGTTAAATTAAGTTTGAGATATATTGATGCATCAACAAATGAAATTGTACCATAGTTGCATGAACCTGTTTTTGACTGTTTTGAACCACTGAAAAGAAAAAGGACAAAGGAAAACTGAACACGAGGTTTATCAATGATCTCATTCGGTTTTTCTCAATGGCAGCAACTTTTAAGAGGTGTGGAACTTCAACTCCAAAATATTTTAGCCGGCCATGCTTACCAGGGAATCCTGGGAGTTGAAATCCGTGCCCTTAAAAAAGTTGCCAAAGTTGAGAGAAATGCTGGTCTAATTGCTTCATTTAAAACACAGTTGGGGGGAATCTGTCGAAGATAGGAATCCCTTCCTCCCACCCCCCTCCTAGAAAACCCCAAATCATCAAATGTTCAGTTTGCTCTGCAGGTTAAAAGTGAATGCGGCAGGCATTAACATCCGGATAAAAACGTTATTCCAAAGTAATTAAGATACCAAAAAAAAAAAAAAAAGATTTCAAATTGGAGAGTTTTATTAATATGGTAATTGTGTTGGTAACATGTGCGCACATGCACATCTGAATGATCTGCCTTTGAAAAACGCTTCCGTCTGACGGGAGGGGACAATTAAACAGAAATCCTGTAGATTTTTTTTTTTTTTTCATAATTCTAGGCAATTTTGTCCACATCACTTTTACAAAGCTATTGCCAAATCTTTCCCGGGGGGGTGGTGGGTGGGAGCTGAATTTAGGAGGAGGGAGAGGGAAGAGGAGAAGGAGGAGGGGAAAAAAAAACCAAACCAAACCAAAAGAAAAAAGAAACGAAACTTTTCAGGGTTAAAACTTCAACAGTGGCATAGCAGAGCTCTCAATATGAGAAAGCTGACATAATGTGGACCTTTGCTGTGAAATCTCATCTTTGCAAAAGAGGAGGGCAGAGGTTATCAGGGGGAAGAAAAGAAAGAAGGCAATGTGGAATAGGGCTCTGCAAAGTCATTTCTCTCCCCCCTCCTTACAGTATTTGTGCAGGCTTGTCAAAAACAACGCTTAGTCCTTCTCTGGAACCAGTTTCAGAACTTTACCAATTGCGATGGTTTTACCTGGGGGGGAAAAAAGGAAGAAAGAAAAGAGAGGAAGAACAGACCTTAGGAGGCCTTGCATAAAACACCATCGGGGTCTCACATAAAATACAGGCGGTCCTCAACTTACGATCACAACTGAGCCCCCAATTTAGGTTGCTTTTAGGTGAGATATATGTTAAGCGGGCTTTGTCCCGTTTCACGACTTTTCTTGTCACACTTGTTAACTGAATCAGTGCGGTAGTTAAGTTGGTCATATGGTTGTTAGGTGAATCTGGTTCCCCCCCCCCCCCCCATTGGCTTGGCTTGTCAGAAGGTCTCAAAAAGGGGATCACGTGACCCCTGGGAACACTGCAACTGTCGTATGTATGAGTCAGTTGCCAAGGGTCTGGATTTTGATCATGTGACCAGGGGGATACTGCAACGGTCGTAAGTGTGAAAAATGGTCACAAGTCACTTTTTTAAAATTGCCGTTGTAACTTCGAACAATTATTAACTGTTTTAAGTTGAGGACTACCTGTAAAGCAAAATATGGCAGTCCGTTTGGTCTTGTGGTTAAGGCATCAGGCTAGAAAGCAAGAGATTGTGAGTTCTAGTCCCACCTTAGCCATGAGCTGTGGGTGACTTGGGCCAATCACCAGGAGACAGGGAGTTTCAGTCCGTCTTAGCCATGAGCTGGGTGACTTGGGCCAATCACAAAAAGACAGGGAGTTCTAGTCCCGCCTTAGCCATGAGCGGTGGGTGACTTGGGCCAATCACCAGGACACAGGGAGTTTTAGTCCCGTCTTAGCCATGAGCTGGGTGACTTGGGCCAATCACAGAGAGACAGGGAGTTCTAGTCCCGCCTTAGCCATGAGCAGTGGGTGACTTGGGCCAATCACCAGGAGACAGGGAGTTTTAGTCCCGCCTTAGCCATGAGCTGGTTGACTTGGGCCAATCACCAGGAGACAGGGAGTTCTAGTCCCATCTTAGCCATGAGATGGGTGACTTGGGCTAAAACAACAAGAACAATTTATACTTGCCCTACCTTCGTCTCTTAAGGTGAAGCGGCCCATTTGAGGGAAGTCTTTGAATGTCTCGAGGCAGATCGTTCCTGCCGTCCGTAAACGGGCAATGCATACTTGATCTTGTTTGACAAAACGGGGCCGTGTTTTGCTTTTCTCTCCTGATTTCTTGTCTACCAGACAGATTAAGGCCTGCGGGAGGAAAAGAAACCCAGAGGAAACACCGTGTGTGTTGCACACTCATTTCGCAAACAGAACTCTACGTCTTTAACCTCTAGTGGAAAACAAACGAACGAAGTGCGCGTAGTCAAGGCTATGGTTTTCCCAGCTGCAACGTATGGCTGCAAAAATTGGACCGTAAGGAAGGCTGAGCGCCAAAGAATGGAGGACTTTGTTAGCAACCAGTTCTAACAAATAGGTACGAACCGGTAGAATTCCACCCCTGTAGTTTGCACTTACTGTAATCTCGACTTCTTCAATGCAGGTATGAATATGCAGCACCGCATTGTAACCTGGGCAGATGATGGATTTGTGTTCAATGATCACTATCTGTAATCAAATCAAACCAAATGTTTATTATCAATAAATAATCAAGACGAGGCCAATTAAACCAACTTGATTTCAATAATATTGACTCCAAATTGGTGGCGCGCGCCCTGGCACGGTGGTTCAGTGGTTAAGATGCTGTGTTGGCTGGAAAGCGGGCAACCCAGGTTTGAGACCCAAGTGCCAAACGTTGGGATCAGCTCCCGTCCTCGCTCTGGCTCCTGCCAATCTAGCTGTTCTCAAAGCATGCAACTGCAAGTAGATAAATAGGTACCAGCCCTCCGTGACATCATGCTGATCACATGACTGTGGGAACGTCTTTGGACAGCGCTGGCTCAATGGCCTTGAAACGGAGATGAGCACCGTTCCCTAGAACCGTGAATGAGTATTCCGAATTAGAGAGCAGACCTTCTTCTGGAGGCATACCTGAGCATCAAATGTGCGTCCAGAATGACACAGGTTATTAAGATCACAGAGTATAAAGCCCGGGAGGATTTCCTCCTCTTCGATTCCTTTCAGTCGGATCTTCAGATTTTCACCTGGAGCTACAGATTCGGTCTCTACATCGTCAGAAAGGATTCCAAGGACTTCCACATTGTGCTGAAAGAAAAAAAAAAAGAGATCGGGGTGGTCGAAGGCATGAAAAGTCGCGGACGCTTGACAATATTTTGGAGTCGTGCAAAAAGGCTGTGATGTTACATGTCACCTACATAATGGGTGATTTTTTTTTTCTGGATGCTAAGATTAATATATGAAATAACGGCCCTTTTTTTTTTTAGGTCATCTTGCTTTTTGGGTTTACAATAGCAACATGGACTGTCAAATAAATGTTTCTGCATGTCAAGTCTGTTCTGTCTTATTTCAACTCGGTACGTCCAAGAATGGCAATAGAGGACAATGTTTGTAGCTCAGGGTTGAACTGCACGGTCCTTGGTCCTCTCTGAGCTTGCTTTCTTGCAGATGTTTCATTACCCAACTAGGTAACATCATCAGTGCTAAGTAGTACTGATGTTATCTAGCACTGATGATGACCATTACCTAGCACTTACAGTGTTACCTAGTCTACTTTAATTTCTGGAGTTGGGTGGCGTATAAATTTAAGTAAATATCCTCATCATCCTGCTCCTTTACTTGCTGTCACTTTATTACTCCAGAAGTAACATCTGGAGATCCTTTCTCCTGTCTAAGGAACTACAACTACTGAATATATATATTTTTAACCTGGATTTTTGCTCGTTCTTTTCTTAAGGAACTCACAACCCATGCCTTTTTTTCTTTTTCTTTTAGCAAGCAAACTTAACAATAGAGGAAAACATTTCTTTTTAAGATACGCATGTGAAACATATTCCAGTATTTTGAATTTAGAAGAAAAACCCTTGGGGTGGGGGAACAGAAATGTCCCTCTTTTTGTGACGAGCTTGCTGGAGCCTCTGATATTTGGGTTGCCTCAGCGAAATCAGGAAGGGCTTGCTTTGGTCTTTCATCTTCTGAAAACTAGGACCCCCAACATAGCCCTAAGCCAGACAAACAACCCTCAGACCGGTTATTTATAACTTCTGAAACCGCATCCCAATCCACTAAAATTTGAGAACTGGTGGGAAGCCAAAACGAAGTTGTGAAATGAAGTTGCTTGCTTGAAGGCAAACCTGCTGAGAAATGTTTGTCTTGAAGGCAGAAAGAATGGCTGGCAGGAGCAACGAGCTATTTGATACCCATCACAGGCCTTAAGACCCAAGTCCGTTTTATTATTTTCCTTGCTGGCTTTCTATATTCTTATACTAGTATTGAGGATTCTCAGTGGATATGGGGGAATATGGGGCTTCTGAACCTTTCTTTAGGATTTTTTTCTCCACGCTGGACTGAATTTTTTTTTTTAAAAAAGATCTAATTTTCTATCAAAGTATGATTGAGAAAATATGAATGTTCCCAATATGAATGCAGATAGCCCACCATTGAGCCCACCGTTTCTGTTCTTTAGTGAAACATTTGTTAAGTGAGCTCCATTTTACGACCTTTCTTGGCACAGTTGCTAAGTGATTCATTGCAGTTATTAAGTGAGTGACACGGTTAATTAAGTGAATTTTTGCCTTGGCTTGTCAGAAGGTCGTAAAAGGGGATGACCTGACCCCAGGACACTTCAACCATCGTAAATAGGAGTCAGTTGTCAAGCGTCTGAATTTTGATCACGTGAGCATGAGGGGTGTGTGTGTGTGTGTGTGTGTGTGTGTGTGCTGCAAGGTTACAAATGCGAAAAACGGTCACAAGTCTCTCTTTTTCAGTGCCGTTGTAACTTCGGTCACTAAACAAACTGTTGTAAGTCGGGGACTATCTATATATGAGAAGATTCTCCTTAAAAGAGTGAAAAGCTAGCCTTTGGCCCACATTCTTTTTGCGTTCAATACTCAGCCCAAAGGTTAGGCGGGGTTCCTAAGCTCTGAAAAGTTTGCCCATCTCTAGCGAACAGTAGACTGAAGAACAGATCGGCTTTGCTTTCCTGCCAACTATTTGGAGAGGTATGACATTTATGCAACTGTGTGTGAAATCTGAACCCCCTTTCAGGAAAATTTCCGGGAAGGATAAACGCCAGGGGAACATCTGCTCGAGGTTTTGATGAGCCAAACTCTGTCCTTGGTGAGCAGGCATTTTTAAGAGTGCAAAAAGCAGTTGGGTAAGGAAGTTAACCCTCACATATTTGTCAGTTAAAATTCAGCAAAGGGCAAGCAGCGTGAGTCCTAATCTACATCAGAAATTCCCCCCCCCACACCTTTTTCAAACAATCTTTTTGAAATATTCAAAGTAATCTGCTTGTATTTTTTAAGATCCCGTTTCTTATTTTGTTTTAATCGTTTCTGAGCTTCAAAAAGACTTGCCAAGTTTGTTCTGTATCCCACCTCTTTACATAATTTCTATTCAAATGTTAAATTTCTAATAATAATCCCTATTCAAATGTTCCTTTTGTGGTACGTCTTCTGCACAGGTCTATGCATTTGGGAGTTGCTAATACTGTATCCCGACATTTATAGTTTTTTTATGTGAAAACTGCATCATGAAACGTTGAAAAGGCTTCACGTACAAATAGATAAGCTGCATTCTTAGCAACTTCCATTATTTTCTGCCTCATTCAAGCTTCCATTTATAGAATATATATACACAGACATGGGAGTGGTTTGGCCAAGGACTGGTTTTCATCTCTACCTCCAGCTTGAGTGCAGTAGATTCAAGGATACTGCAGAATACAGGAAAAGCTAAACTCTTAAATGTCAACCACAGGGAGAAGACAACAATCCAAATGAGTGACAACCTCATTGTTAAACAATTCCTGTGGGAAATGGGAGGCCCCAGAATGCAATACTGTAATGGGAGTTTCTATTTACTTTTTCTTATACCAACATGGCAGTCACATTCTTTTAAAGGAAAGAGGAAGAAAACAAACTTCGCGTATCAGATTTCGAGCTAATAATGCAATCTGGTTTTCAGCTCGCTTGATATCCTCCATCTTGCCAGGGGTGTCCAACTGGCTGAGGAATTCTGGGAGTTGAAGTCCCCAAGTCTTAAAAGTTGCCGAGGTTGGACACCCCTTGTTCAATTTTGGGAGTTGATGTCCCCAAGTCTTAAAAGTTGCCAAGGTTGGACGCTTCAAATTTAAACATCTGCTAGATGAACGGAAAGAGGCTTAAAGAGAAAACATGTATACCTTGTTTGGCATCATCACGAGCTGCTGTCCTTTGCAAATAGACCCTGATTCCAGCTTTCCCAACACCACCGTGCCCATATCCTTCATGTGGGGAAGGGAAAGAATGAGAAAACAACAACCAGGTTAAGAGAACATGGTCAAAACAGGGCCTGATTCCCTTATCAAGAGTTAACATGACTGTGCTATAGGACTGCCCCCCTAAAAAAACAGTTTTATACTTTCCAGGTTAAATTGTATAACTGCTGCTACTATTTTCGTGTCAAAAGCCTACCTCATATTTATCAATATAAATATACCTCATAATTATTTAGTTGCATACCTTATATTTATCGACAATTGGCAGCCTAATTGGTCCATCAACTGATCGGTTGAAGTTTGGCAAATTATCCAGATATGGAATAAATGGTAGCCCACTGGGGGAAAGGGGAAAAAAAGAAAGGAATACATGATCAAAAACATTTTTGATTTTTGGACAAAATTTCCATTCATGGTGCAACTAACATCTAAACACAAGTTTCTTTGTGAGACATAATCAAGTTAAGGTATAGGACGGAGCTGCGGGAGTAAATTATGCCTTTTTTACCAGCAACTGCAAAGAACATGAAGAACTCAATGAACAGACTGTTTTATCTTCAAATATCAAATATAATACCTCAATTTTCTTTTGAACAAACTTGAAGAAACTTGCCATTGCTTCATGCCCTAGTTGTCTGTTTGTGTTAGATACGCTCTTGTGTTCTTGCACCCTGGTGAGAGCGTCTGTCCTCAACTTGACAGCCTCTGGTGTCTTTTGGCCACAATCCTCAGCCAAAACAATCATTATGTAGGGAGTCACTTTAAAAATGTGTGGACTTCAACTCCCAGAATTCCCCTGGCTGAGGAATTCTGGGAGTTGAAGTCCACATACCTTAAAGTTACCAAAGTTGAAAAACATTTCTTTAGGGCATCAGGGATGTTTCTACATACTAGTCTGATTTAGGCTGAATTTGATTAACGGACTAAAACCTACACGGTTGCCTTATTTGTGTTAGATATGCTCTGAATTGGAGGCAGCAGAATGCCAGGAAGACCAAAGCAGAAAGTGACCCGGTTTCCTTTCCAAATGCAAACTGTTAGCCTTAAAAAAACATCCGCTTTTGGCTTTGGGGATGAAAGGTACCATTAATAGACTTGTTTCTTTGCCATCCTATAAAGGCAAATCCTAGAGGGCTCCAGTTTAGCCAGCTGTTAGTGATACCATTGTTAGCAATGCAACCTGAGAGAAAAAAACAAATTATTTTCAGATCCCTGAACCTAGAACGAGTATTTGACTGTTTCTGTTTACATGAGTTTTGTTTCAAGACTTTTTGCTTTGGGTATTGTGCTCAGTGGTGGCCTAGAGGAGATGTTCCCCTCACAATCAGGAGGTTGTGAGTTTGATCCTAGGCAGCGGCAGATGTTTCTCTATCTGGGTGCAAAGGGTAAATATCTGCTGCAAACTTGGCATAGGAATCAGAAAAAGTGCATCTGACCAGTAAATGCTCAGCTCCATTCAGTCGTCCCGACTCCACTCCAAAAGGAGTGACACAAGGAATTAAGGGTCGTAGAAAGAAAGAAAAAATCGTCGCAAAGCAGGGACCCTATTCCATGAGATACCTACATATACCAAGGACAGAAGTCAGATGGCTCCTTGAGATTTGCTCCAGTCAGTCCCGAGCAGGGCATGAAGTGAATGTCCTTTTTGGGGTTAAACCCCACTTTCTTCAAGAATGGCACCAGTTTTTCTTTACATTCTTCATACCTGGAAGATTGGCCGCAGGGGAGAAAAAAAATATTAAACGGGGAGAAGAGCCATGAAGCCCCATCGTCACAAGATATTGCGTAGGAATGAGAGCGTTCGGGGGTTCAATGGGGCCAGTCTCACAGCTACGTCATCCGTATCAGTGGCTCCCAACACGGATCTCCTTGAAAAGCTTTTCTGGCCACGGACCCCTAAGACTTAACTCAAGGTTTAAATGGGAACATTTCTTCAAGCCCTCCTCGCCAGATCCCGTGACATCGTGCCCCACCCTCCACAAGCTGAGAAAGGTTGTGGCCCTGTGAACCACAAGCAGAGAACCACTGATTTACTTCATCATTATCCTTCACGTTGCATCTCAAAATACCGTGTTTTTCGGAGTATAAGACGCTCCGAAGTATAAGACGTGCCTAGCTTTTGGGGAGGAAAACAAGGAGGAAAAAAAAATATATCCCTCTGCCTCCCAGAAATTTGCTTCCTTGCAGCAAATAACCTGTTTCAGTATCAGTTTCAGTACAGCCTGATTAGCACAAGCAGCTGATCGTCAGCTGGGCGGCCTCCTGAGGATCAGCCGATTCAGGCTGCAGGGACTGCCGTAGAGCAGTGATGGTGAACCTTTTTGTTGTGGTGTGCCAAAAGCAGGCGCGGGCCAGCACCAATGCAATGCGTGCACGTGCAACACCCCCGCCCCCCCTTACCTGCACTGTGCATGTGCACGCCTCCCAGCTGATTTTCGGCCTGTTTGAGGCTGTTTTTGCCCTCCCGGGTGCTTGAGGGAAGCCTCTGCAGCCTCGGGAGGCTGAAAACGGGCCCGTTTTGGCATTTCCGGTAGGTCGGTTTCTCGGCTCCCAGGAGGGTGAAAACGGCCTCAAACGGGCTGAAAATCACCTGGGAGGCGTGCACATGTGCAGTGCAGGTAAGTTTGGCTGAGGCTCGCAGGCCTGCACAATTGGCTATATGTGGCATAGGGGCACACGTGCCATAGGTTCGCCATCATGGCCATAGACTATTGCCGCCTCTGCGCACCCCATTTTTCACCCGTGCCAAGTGGTGGGGGGATTGAAATGGGCAGAAAATGGGGTGCGTGGAGGCCAAAGATGGGATGTGGAGGCGGCAATAGGCTTTGGCAATCCCTGCAGCCTGAAAACAGCTGAGGCCCATCCAACCGACAATCAGCTGCTTGTGCTAATCAGGCTGTGTTGAAAGTGTTCGCTGCAAGGAGGCAAATTGCTGGAGGGCAGAGGCCAAAGGGTGGGGGGCAGCGGGTGGGCAGGGCTTCAGCACCATTCGCTGTATAAGAGGCACAGACATTTCCACCCACTTGTGTGTGTGTGTGTGTGTGTGTGTGTGTGTGTGTGTGTGTGTAAAAAGTGTGTCTTATACTCCAAAAAATACGATATATTTGAGATACAGAGGTACAACTACAATCAGGACAAGAATTTCTGTGGCTGCAAATGGCGATCACCTCACCTCAAGAGGGTGCAACCATTGTGAATGCACACCACTTGCCAAGCGCCTGAATTGTGATCGACTTGAGTCAGGGATGCGGCGATGGTTGCAAGAGTGAGGACGGATTGTAAACCCCCTTTATTCAATGCTGTTGTAACTTTGAATGGTTGCTAACCAAATGGTTACACGTCGAGGTCTATCTGCACACCAGGGTTGAACTCAGAAGTTAAGTCAAATTCTACCCCCTCCAACTAGTTGAAAAGGTTTTTTGAAACTAACATAGATTTCTACGAATAGTTGCCTACATTAGGGTAATTATACCTGATCTTTGGACCTTATCCATCAAAGCTGTATGAGCCCAGCTCCATTTTCTACAAGTGCCAGCCAAAATGCCAGCTACTCTTTAACATCCAACTTGGGCACAAAACTAAACCCAAATACTTGCCTTTCGTTGCTCCAGTTCACAGTTGGGTCGTCCATTTTGTTAATGAGAACTATTAAGTGTTTTACACCCGCTGTTTTTGCTAGCATGGCATGCTCTCTTGTTTGCCCTCCTTTCTCGAAACCTGTTTCAAATTCCCCTTTCCTTGCAGAGATTACCTGAGTGAAAGAACAGCCCAGTTAAATCTTTGTAGTGTTTGGTTGCAATCCAATTCCATTCAAACATAAGGTCTTTTATAGCATACTGTGGCACAACCATTAAACAGTCGTTTTTATTATTTTATTGGAATTAACAGCAAAAATAATCAACACAATGACAATAGACTAAAAAAAACCCCCAACAATCTGAAAAAAAAATGAAGGGAAAAAAAACACGACATCACCAGTCCCAAGGAAAAAATATTAATACATGGGCAAACAGAACTTTTCACCTGTTAGCAGCTTGAGACCATACTGAAAAATACTGCTTCATTTTCTTATTTCTACAGTGTAGGAACGTTTCAAAGATTGGTTTTTATTGTATGTTTTTAATCTGCCTTACTGTTAATTTTTCAGAGAGAGCTTACCAGCTAGTAGGCGATTTTAAAATAAAGAACACAACTACACAAAGAAACGCAGATGAATTAAAATAATTTTCCAATCGATCTGAACACAAGAAAGGCTCTTACCAATACCGCTAAATCCGCTTGAGAAGCACCGCCTATCATATTTGGAACAAAGCTCTTATGCCCCGGAGCATCTAAAATTGTGAAGTGTTTCTTTTCCGTTTCGAAATAGGCACGGCCTACTTCCACTGTTTTCCCTTTGTCCCGCTCTTCCTGGTTTGTGTCTAAGGCCCAAGAGAGATACCTATTAAAAAAAGAAATAAGGAAGATATCTGATATAAAACTGATTGTTCTTGGGTAAGATTATGATAGATGCTACTCTAGAATTTATCTGAATATTCTCATCCTTTCCAACAACTAAGTTAAATGCTTCTACACCAGGGGCGTCCAACCTTGGCAACTTTTTAAAGACCTGGGGACTTCAATTCCCAGAATTCGCCAGCCAGCCAAGTTGGCTAGGGAAGTCTGGGAGTTGAAGTCCACAAGTCTTGAAGTCGCCAAGGCTGAACACTCTTGTTCTATGCAGTTGTTTTTGTTTTGAGTCAGGAAATGGGATGCGGGGGGGAGGTATCTGCAGGCAGGAGGGGTAAAACAAGTCAAGATGGTGGCCACAACCATGCGATTGAAGCCACACACGCTTTGTACATCTGTTGTGAATCACTGAATTACATTTCTGACTTTCAGCATTGTCTGCCCAAGGAATGGATGTAATGCCAATTGAAAATTATAATCCAAAACATACCTCCTGCCTGCTCGAGGAATCCTCTGTGTTGGCATAATGTCATTACAGACAATTTCAATTTAAGTTCTTGCTCAGTTCATTATAAGTTTGATTTATAATCCTCTGGGTTCATCCACCAGGAAGAGCCCCCAGAGGAAAATTAGCTCTTCTGCCAAGTTCTTAGCAGCTAAGAAAATCTCTTGGCCACCGGGAGGAAACAGTGAGTTGGCAAACACCCAATGAAGAGTAGACAGAGTCTTATAAGTCACTAGAATCTAAGTTGTCCTGACAGAATATGCCACATGGAGTAGATTTTCCCTAGGAAAGGATTAGCAGCACCTTGGATCTGGTTATCCCTTGGAAGAGCGCATGAGGAGACTTCAGACTTGTAAGCTAGACTGAGAAATTGATAACCACCACCTAGAAGGATGTAGTGGCAACACACCAATTGCAAATATACGTCTATTCTCGACCATAAGAAGCGTGGACTTCAACTCCCAGAATTCTCTAGAGAGTATGCTGAGCACCCATGCAGCCCATTCACTTCTGCTCCTTCGTTTCCAGCTAGCTCCATAACTAAGCAACCTAGAGGTTGCATTTATCTTGTTGCATCCATTTTCCAGGAGTGCTTTTATTTTGATGTACAGTTTCTCTTCTCTTCCCAAGTGAGTAAGCTAGGTTCCTGTTCAAAGACTCAGGGATTCTGAAAGCTAGGTCAAAACACATCTGGAGGACGTGAGGTTAAGAGAGGCTATCATCACTGAAAGTGGGTTAAAATGTTAAAACGTAGGCTTCGTACCAGGTTTCTCTGTTTTTTTCTTTAGCTTCTCTTTCGTATTTTTCAAGCGTCCTTTTATCAACCATGCCTGTCAAATACCTGAAAAGAATTTGGTGCGTGAGATAGGAAGAAGAAACACGTGTAAAAAGCAGTTTCAACAGAGTTGCGGCTTTGTTTTGTTCTTTAAAAAGTACAGGTGTCAGGATTCTGGCAGTTACGCCAATTAAATCATGACTCTCGAGCCAAACTTCCAAAACTTCAAAAGGATTAATTGGGAGTTAACATGTCCGGCACTGCCTGGGTGCAGCTGACTCTGAGACACATCATTCATTGTCACTCTTGACCCTGGTTTTCCCTCACCCCCTGGGTGTATCATAATTCATATGCTCCAGTGGGACACATCCATAGCCAAGAATCATCAATCATGCTCTCCAGTTAGATCTTTGCACGGCAGAAACTTCAGTCACCTAGTTACTATCTTTGAAAACTATTTATGGAATGCACTTTTGATTTCCAAAGTGCCACACTGCCTTTTCAAACCGTTTCCCCCCTCCCTTTCTGTTGGCAACTCTAAAAAGACCACAGAAATATTTTTTGAGTTGACATTAGGTTTCCTTGACTTTTCACCCCAAAAAAGTTTCCCTCAGAACAAATTGGGAAGATCAAGATGTGGCACATTACAAAAGTGGAGAAAACGGCAGTAATGCCTATCAATTTTTTTTAACAAAGTCTCACAAAAAATGGAAACTTATTTTGCAACAAAAGTGCTTCAGGTTATCAGCTGCAGGATTCTTTTATTGTAATTATACCTTTGGATTCAGACTAAAAGGTCAATTTAAGGAAGCTTAAGATGCCTGAATTGAGTATGTATTTGAGGGGAAAAAAAGACTTACATTATTTGCCCTCCAATTGTTGATTTTCCAGCATCTAAAGAAAAAAGATAGACAAAAGATATTTAAAATTAGCTCTTCGTGAGCAGCTATTTAATTCTTTTTTTTGTAAAGAACTTGATTTTCCCATCAGCATATGCTTTTGTCCTATATAATCACAGAGGGCTAATGATTTAGGACGCATTTTTCTCTCTCTCTGAAGAAGTGTCTTGTTCACATTATATATTTGGGAAATTTCGGATAAGTCGCATCGATTGTACTACAATTGGTATGTGAACCATTTTCTATCAGTGTGGTCTACACATTTATGTCAAGTCTAGCAGTTAAAAATGAATTGATGGCATATAATCAAACAAACCAGGTTTTTTTTCCCCCAGGGACTTTTTCTTTAAAATTTAAACTATGAAAAAGCAAACATACAGGCCTGCCACCTCTGGCTCAACAGATGTTCCTGGCCTAAAACTCCCTGCACCCTCAGCCAGCAAGGAGGATGCTGGGGAATTGCATTTCAACATCTGAAATAGCACAGTTGGTCCACTTTTTTTTTTTTACTGTGTTCCTTTAATACACCCAGAGATGCAAAGGATCAGGACCATACATTTAAGTTGCAGTTCAAAGATTTATTGCTTAAGCCTATACACAAGGATCTAGACAACTAAAGCTCAGTGCTGTAAATTGGTGCCACAGAAGGCTCAACAATTTAAAAGGAGTTGGACTTGGGCTGTTTGTGGCAATGCAACTACTCTAAACTGATGACATGCTTAACTCCGCCCGCCGTTCTGCCTTGCTTTTCTCCTATAGTTGATTAGGGAACCAACTCCACGGAAGACCAGAAGGTAGCAATGTCTGAATATTGGCTCCAAAGTCATTTCTGCGGCTTCCTAGAGCAACTTACCTACGTGTCCAATGAACACCACATTCACATGTTCCTTCTTGGGAGCACCAGGGGGAGCCACCATTGATTTGGGTTTTGGCATCTCCTCCTCTTCTTCCATCATTTCCTGGGTGCCCTCTTCAATGGGCCCCGCGTCACCGGAAGGGCCACTGGCTAATTCGGATTCAAGGATTTCTTCTTTGTGATCCCACGATTCCTCAGGGGACATTTCTGTCTCTCCATTTTCTACTAGGATGGAATAGACAGTTACTTGAAGGAGGGAAGGGCTTTTCAGGGCCTTTCGTGGAAAGGGGTGGGGAGGAGGGGAGGGGAGAAGGCTTAGAGAGACTACAGGGGGGTTGCCTCTGTTTTAAGTTCCCGTTTTATTTTCCTCTACCCGCTTGGCTGCGTTTTAGGATGCACATTTAAAATTTCATTTTTACGGAGGCCACTTGGAGGTTGATTGTAAGTAAATAATGCAAAGCAAGCTAGTATTCATAAGATTTGGCTATTTTAACACAGAAGACCTTTTTTCAACTACAGTGGTAGGAATGCTGAAAACAACCTCCAGACCATAAAGTTTTAATAGAGTAAACAGTATTCTGGAATTCACCAATGGAACTGTTTATGAGAGCTACTGACTGCTAGTCATCTTTTCATTCTGCTTCTCTGCTTAAAACCTAAAGTACGTGTTGCATCAATTTGGGGATTAAAAGCAAGCTACCTGTCACAATCTTTCTTAATGGGATAGTTGACAGCCTCCATAATGCTTAGCTACTAGGACACCAGGCTGGAAAAGGCTGACAAGGGGAGAGTTATTTCATTTTACTTATTTTATATTGCCACCTATTCGTCCATGGCGACTTGAGACAGCTTACAGAATGTAAAACCATATTTTTGCTTTCTTCTCGTGGCTCTTGAAATTACCAATCAGCTTCTCTGTCTCTGGCATGGACGTGCCCATAAACACTCACCAGCCCCCCCTGCCCCCCCTCAAAAGCACAGCTTCTCTGGAACGGGAAAATCTTTGCAGTGAATCTTTGCAGATCTACTGCAAAACACCTGGGACCCACCACTAACCCGGGAGCAACACACCATTCTAGAAGGGCTGCAAATGTGCAGGCAGTCCTCGACTTATGACCTTGACCCTCCCACATTTCTGTTGCTAAGTGAGATGTTTGCTAATTGCCCCATTTTACGACCTTTCTTGCCACAATCGTTAAGCAAAACACTGCAGTTGTTAAGTTAGTAACGTGGCTGTTCAGTGAATCCGGCCTCCCCATGGACGCTGCCTGCCAGAAGGTCGTAAAAACAGAATCCATGACCCCTGGGACACTGCAACCGCCTTAAAATTGAGTCAGTTGCCAAGTGTCCGAAAGGATGAAAAACGGCCATAAGTCACTTTTTTCCCCAGGACCGTTGTAACTTCCGAATGGTCACGAAAGGAATGGTTGTAATTCGAGGACTATGTGCAATCATCTCTTGAGTGCCCAAGCTTTCCAAATCGGCGTAGTGGTTCCACAAACCGGAGAGGATCGTAATAAAAAAAGGCCAATTAAGAAGAACTTCAAGGCTGCAAGGCAAAGGGGTTGGTTCAAGCTACGCTGTACGGCTTCTTACCGACGGGTTCGGAGATTTCCATACCAACGGCAACGTTTGACCCTAGAAGAGTAGAAAGAAGCAGGTTAAAGAGGCTGCATCAGCTCGGTCTGCCCCACTTCACCTTTTTGAACACTGGACTATTTGTCCATTGCACGGTCAGCCAGATGCTCAGACTGGATTTGGCATTTCTGTCCACCTCTCGAGTCCTTTCCAAGGGCCTGGGATGGACAAACGTGAAGGGCGGCGGCGGCGGCTGCTGCAGTTACACTCGCAGGTTGTAAGCAGTATGAAGCAGAGCTGCCTGTCTGCCCTTGACTTAATTGTCAATGCCAAGGGTGTTCGAGTGGTGCTCCAGTCGTTTTTGGGATTGCACCCAAGGCTCCTGTTACTATTGGTGCTATTATTGTTATTTATTAAATTTATATGGTGGTCATCTCACTGTAAGCCACTCTGGGTGGCTTACAACGTGATACAAGCCAAAATATAAAACATTTAACATTAACAAAAATGAGCTAAGATAGGAACCAGTACACAATGAGGTGGGGATGGATCTTCTTTTTAATCCACGAGCCACCTCCAGCATGGAATCCCTCCACTGGTGCCCCAAGGCAGGTAGCAGAAGCCAGGTTTTTGTGGCCCTTTTATAAGGCCAAGAGGGCAGGGACAGGTCTCACCTAGATGGCCACGGTATTCTAAATAGCTTCTAATTGTATAAAGGCTCCACAAATTTGTTTCCCAATATACCTTATTTCTCAATATACCCTATTTCCCAATATACCCCAGTAGCTCAGCTTTACATTTCACGTACACACACACACACACACACACACACACAGAGGAAATGTATTACCTTCACAAGATGGCAGGTCTTCTTGTGATGATTCTGCCGATGCCCCTTCAAGAAAGAAAAACCAACACCAAAATAAGTATTTGATGTAATCCCAGGGAAAATTGAAGAACGAAACTATCCCCTGTTCAGAAGGAAAAGCTAAGTGGCTGTGCTCTTCTCCTCTTCTTTGAATATTCAGGACTCTGAACTCAGAAGCCAATTCAATCCTTACCAAGCATTTATTTTATTTTATTTTAAAAAAAACATGTTATGCCACCCATCTCACCTCTAAGGCTGGCTTACAAGTTATAAAACAGGTAAGAAAATACCCAAACATTAGAACTACACAGATTAAGCTTCTTAAAACTATACTTAAACCAGGACGAAGAGAGGGATGGGGATGAGGTCTTCTTACCCTGCCATCATTAACATAAAACCAGGCAACCTTACGGCATAGCAGGAGGAGTAAACCAGACCATGACATGAGACCTGCTTCTCTAGATGTTGCTGAATTATACCTTCCAGTATTCCTCATAGTTGGCTAGGCTGGTTAGGGCTGCAGGAGTGTTGTCGCTAAGTAGCACCTAAAAGGCCATCAGTCCCCCAGCTTGGTCCAAAGCATGAAATCAAGACACATCCCATCTCTTCCTTGTGCGTGTCTTTGAGCAAGGAAAAAAAACATCCATCTTCACTACTGCTCATCTCTGGGTGGGCTGAGTCGGCCTATGGAGATGAGGTGGATCGGTTGCTAACGTGGTGTGGAGACAATAACGTGGTCCTCAACACCAATAAGACCAAGGAGCTTGTAGTGGACTATAGAAGGAACAAATCAGACATCCAGCTCCTGCTTATCCATGGAGACCGAGGGGAGCAAGTGGCCAGTTTTAAGTTTCTGGGTGTTACCCTAAAAGAGGATCTGACCTGTGGTGCTCACATGGCAGCCCTGGTCAAAAGGGGCCAGCAGAGATTATACTACCTGAGGTTGCTCAGTAAACAACAACTGAATGGAAAACTACTGGTGACCTTCTACCACTGCACCATAGAGAGTATCTTAACTTACTGCACCTCTCTATGGTTTGCCAATTGCACAGGGGCAGATAGGACAGCGGTCCAGAGGGTTAAGGTCATTGCCCAGAGGATCATGGGTTGCCCTCCCCCTTCTTTGGAAGAGCTTTGTAGCTCCCGCTGCCTTAAGAAAGTTCAAAACATTCTTAAAGATCCATCTCATTCTTGGCACCCTTTTTTTTTTTTAAACTACTACCATCTGGCAGACGGTACAGGATAATGCAAATAAGCACAAATAGCCTGAAAAACAGCTTTTATCCCAGGGCAGTAGCTCTGTTGAAGTCTACTGTATAATGCAATATGAATGTGATATCAGGAGTTTTCAATTCAATGTGTGGAGTGTGAAGGATGTGTGTTTGTGTTATTTTCATGGTCATGATGTGCATTGAAGATGGTGTTTGATTTCGTTGTATGAGGTGCAATGACAATAAAGTTAATTAACTAATGGAGGTATAATTAATCATGGTCTGCCGTTTTCTCTGTGGCCAATTTGTCTGCAAGTGTGACATGCGTGCAAAAACCCACTCAACTGACCTATGAATGATCTTCTGTGAAATCATCACAGATCAGAAATAGAATAACAGGGTTGGAAGGGACCTTTGGAGGTCTTCTAGTCCAACCCTCTGCTCGTGGCAGAAGATGCTATGCCAGCAGTCCCCAACCTTTTTAGCGCTAGGGACCAGTTTCGCTGGAATCAGCTCTTTGACAACTATTAAGACGGGAGAATTGTGACTTCATATTCTTTTGGAAGAGCAGAATAAAAGTGACATCAACTCCGATGAAAGGCAAGACGCGTGTGACATATTAGAAGCGGCCATGCTGTAAATAATTCTGCATAGTTCTGTTTGTGAATATTGCACAACCTGACGGCAATAAATACTTAAATCTTTCCATTCTCTTTGCAGAGGAAAATTTTTGTGTACAAACATTGGACAATGCCCTGCCAAACTTGTAAAAAAGCATTTACTTGCTCCATATAAGGTCAGCAAACAGACGAGGTACTGAAACTTTCTCTCCATTTTCAGACCATCCAAGGATAATATTCCTATTTGCTTTCAGAATTTAATTAATGGACACCTATGTTCTCTATAAATACCAGCAGTTATGCTGGGCTAAGACTCGGGGAGTTCCAGATTCAAAACACCAAGATGATGCTCCATGGGTCACACACCATGGCCCAGCCAAATCCATCTCACAAGCTTGTGAGGATAACACAAAGTGATCAAAGCACATTGCCCCCAGTGTTTATATCGATACAACAAACAGGTGGTAACAACAACAACGGATGAAAACCAACAACGGTTCTACCACAAAAGCCCTGGTTATTTGGCTGGTTGGTTGATCGGGTTTTTAAAAACGCAATTCTGATTTATTTTTTTAAGCAGGTTATTCCTTCTCAGCCCTAAGAAAAAGCCTTCTAAAAATGCTGCCAACAAAACTGCAAGAATTTATCTATGCAACTGCCAGGAATTAAAGACTGACTTGAAGGCAAAAGGAAAAACACAAATTCCAAACCTTTCGAACGGGTTATAGAGGTGGTTTTGTGGTGGTGGGGGAAAAGCATGTAATAAGTGCCTGGGCTGAAATAGTTTTCTAAAGTCAAGATTTCCAAACACACCAGTTTGGCCTAGTGGTTAAAGCACCACGCTAGAAAGCAGGAGAGTGTAAGTTTAAGTTTTGCCTTAGCCATGACAGCCGGCTGGATGACTCGTTATTAGGGAGAAAATAGGAGGAGGAAGGTACTATCGTAACTGGTTGAATGGTTGTAAGTCAACGCCTATCCGTAGCTGCCATCCTCAAAGACATTATATGACCCCTGGTAATTCTACTTATATAGGTGTAGGCAGTTTCCAATAAGAGTCCGCATGTGTGTAACTTTCTATTAGCAATTGGCTGGGTCTGCCTAAATTCTCTCCTAATTTTAGGAAGCATAACTTAATAGCTCTGCAAAAGTTACCTTATTCCCAAGCAATCTCTCCTTCCTGTGCCTTTTCCTTGGAAGGCAGAAGCCAGCTAGAGCAGATTGTTATCCTGATCTACGTTATCGATTATGACCGCCATTGTACAGAGACCAAAGCCAGTGGCACCAAAGAGACACACACAGAGAGAAACGTGAGCTAAGCAGAAAAACAGGAATCACCTTCCCTGTCATGATTGAATCAGGTCCAAAGTAAAGCTAAGCATTTAATGAAGTCCAATTAAGAGTCACTAGGAGAGACATGTTATTGTGGTGGGGGAATATAATTCAAGAGCCTGCTAGCGCTTTTTCCAAATTTTACTAAAAGGAACAACTTTTCCTGAGCTACGTTGTCTGGTCAAATGAGCTGCTGCTCACAAAAGCTTATGTTTTTAATAAAATTCATTAGTTGGAAGAACTGCTAGCAGACTCATTTTGTTTTTTTGCACTTTCTTTGGTGCAAAATCACATTTGCAATATTCAGATGACAATCTGCATACAAAACAGGTTACAATAGGTCAGCAACTTACTGACCCTGAGTAGACGAGAAATGCTTATTTAGCAGATCGGACTGCAGAAAATACGGACATTCCAACGGGATGAATTTCTGGCCGCCTGAGGCGCTTCTCCCACCAAGGATCATTAAAGGGGGGAAAAAAAATCCCATCCTCTCTTATTCTGCAACCTGTGGGACACGCAGTCCCAATATGTTTTAAGGGCTAAGCATGTGCTTCCACACCCTTATCGGAGGTACAGCCTGTGTTTCTGTACGCTGCTTGATAATGTGCCTTTCATGTGCCATCAGGAGCAATGTGGCCAGCAACTAAACCAGTATCTTATGTTCAATATGGAGTATAAGGGATGCCAGACCTGCTGCTATCCTGAGATTGCAGCAAACACACCTGCAAATTCTGCAGTGTAGACCAGATGGCATCTTAACTTGCCTTGGATAACTTGTAACAGAGTAACAGAGCTGTAAGGGACCTTGGAAGTCATCTAGTCCAACCCCCTGCTCAAGCAGGAGACCCTAGGCCATTTCAGGCAATTGGCTGTCCAGTCTCTTCTTAAAACACCCGCAACTCCTAAAGGTAAGTCATTCAACTGGTTGATTATTCTCACTGTCAGGAAATTTCTTCTTAATTCTAAATTGGATCTCTCCTTGGTTAAGTTTCCTTTTTTTTTCTTGTCTTGTCTTGCCTTTTGGTACTTTGGAAAATAGGTTGACCCCTTCGTCTTTGCATGAGCCCCTCAAAGCCCCTGGAACACTGCTATCATGTCACCCCAGGCCTTCTTTTCTTTAGACTAGACATACCCAATTCCTATAACTGTTCTTTTTAGCCTCCAGCCCCTAATCACTTTGGTTGCTCTTTTCTGCATTCTTTCCAGAGTCTCCGTTGCTTTTCTGGTCCCAGCCAGCAAAAACAGGATAAAAAGAAACGCACACAGGATTAGTATCTGCATCCTTAAATTTCATTCTAGGTTTTATTTTAGACTTGAGAATTGTGCCCATGGGAATGACTAAATCAAATGTGTGTGTTTACTATTTTCAAACTTGACAGAGGTGTGTGAAATGTTCGATGCGTGGAATTTCAAGAAAGGAGCGCAAAATGGGGAGAAGGGGATGTATTCTAGAAACATTTTTAGTCTGTAATGGGAGGCTTCAAATTAGAATACTTTTACTTCAAACTCAGAAAGTTTGCAAAATGCTAAAACAGTGGTTGCGTATTAAAGACAAGGCATTTCACACGTCTTTCAGGAACGGAACTGTTTTGCGTGCAGGATGGACACATGTGCTTTGGATGTTCCTCAAAAGACAACATTTGGAAGAATTCTGTCTCGTTGAGATCAAACAGGGTAATGCAAGCAAGCGGCTAAATAAACGGTCCCACTTGGAGAATTTCGCCCCGAAGCAACAGTAGAAGTAGGGCACCTCCAAGCACTTTTCTAAATATTTAATAAAGTTAATAAAAGCATGAAGCCCTGGATTCCAATTTTTTAAAGACCCGTATGGGTTTTTAAACAAGCCAGAAATCTCCCACTTGAATGAAATGTTATATTCAAAGTTTCCCTGCTCATTTAAGATGCTGGCAAGATGAAATAGAAATAGAAATGATTGGGCAGTCTCCAGAAGTATGCTTGCACAATCCTGATAAGCTTAGGAACCAGCCTACAGATAATCTGACATTAAAGGAAAAAAGAGCCAGCTAATCACGTCTTCCCTACTTGGAATCCATTCTTGTTGCAGGGTACAATGGATTTCTTTACCTATCTAACTTACTGAAGAGTTTGACCCACAAAACAAATGCTTATTTTAAATGTTATTAGCCGCCCAACTCCAATGGACTCTGGGTAGCATACAAATCTAATTTTTTAAAAAACAAACCCAATTAGAAATACTTCAATGGCCATATAGCCCAGAGAGAGAGAGAGAGAGAGAGAGAGAGAGAGAGAGAGACTGGCCCAAAGTCACCCAGCTGACTTTGTGCCTAAGGCAGGACTAGAACTCACAATCTCCTAGTTTTTAGGTAACAGCTTCACCACTTCTACTAGCTTTACAATCTTAAGCCCATCACAATTCCTTAGGAGTAGCTCTACTACTCTGTCTATTCACTCCACCACAAGGATTGAACGCCATAGAGTTAATTATTTGAAATTCTATCCGTAAACAAAGGCCTTAGGGCTGGCCCATTGTTTTTCTTCCCCCTCCTCTTTTTTAAAACACCTTTATGTTTTGTTGCCCTGAGCCTTGATAGCCTACAAGTAGCTTGAACCCGCCTGGATCCCTCAAAAGAGAGCCCCACCTCTGTCTTATCTCAAAGGCAGGGTTTTTTTACAACAGCCTTGTGGAAAAAGTCAAGAAAAAGGAATGACCAACCAACCGCCTACTGGAAAAGTAGCTTGAGAAGGAAGAGAGTCCTCTGAGTGGTTTCACAGCAACTGTTGAGACTACCAGGAAGTACTCACCTCCCCCTTTCTCTCCTGCCAAAAGAAAAGGTGACGTCTCACCACCATTCGAGATTGCATCACAGGCCAAGGGGGTGCTGGTTTTGAGTCACTCCTTGGCTCAGCCCGCCCCAGGACAGGCGGCTGAATGCTCTCCTACCACAAGCAGAGGAACCTGTCTTGCAGAATTCACCGGGAGGCTCTCCCGTCCCACTTGCTCAAGGCTGAACTCCTGGAAAACGCCCCCCTCGGAAAGTCCTTGGTGAGGAGGTGGGCTTGGAGCCCAGAGAAAGGGGCCTCTCCATCACTGATCGGACTTTCTTGCTGGGATGGCTAACTAGGAGGATCCCTCTGTTTTTCTTTTCTTTTCTTTTTTAATCCTCTCCGCCCTCCTCCTCTTCGGGCAAGGGTGGCAAAAACTACGTCAAGCTGTAGGTTTCCCCTCAGGGAGTTTCGGAGTGCAACCCCAACCATGCCGCCTTGGCAGAGGCCCAGAAAAACACGGATCAAGGGATCTTGCAAACAACCAGCTGTCTGGTACTCAGAAGGGAAAGGAGCAGAAGGCTCAGCCTCTCCCGGCCAGGACGTCTTCAGGCCAACCTGTTCTTCCTCCTGGGTACAGACCACGGGTGTCCAACCTTGGCAACTTCAAAACATGGGGACCTCCGCACCCAGAATTGAACCAGGGGTGTCCAACCCTGGCCACTTTAAAGACTGGGTGGGCTTCCACTCCCAGCATTGAACCAGGGTGTCCAACCCTGGGAACTTCAAGACGGATGGAGTCCCAGAATTGAATCAGGGCTATTCAACCGTGGCAACTTCAAGACTTGGGGACTTCAGCCCCCAGCATTGAACCAGGGGTGTCCAATATTGGCAACTTCAAGATTGGGGGGACTTCAACTCCCAGGATTCCTCAGCCAGTCGGAGATCACCGGTTTAGTTAAAGGAACCCTGGGAGTTGGAAGTCCCCCAGTTTTAAAGTTGCTGGGGTGGGACCCCGCTTGGTTTAGACCTTGACCGACCTCGCAGGGTTGTTGATGGACACCCCCAGGACACTATCCTTTCCCCGCTGAGCCCCATTTGGTGGGAGAAACTCACTGGCAACCTTTTCAAAGCCTTTAAGAGGCAACCCACCCTCTCCCTGGACTATTCCAATATATTGGGGAGGGGGGGAAGGGGGCAGCACCCCCTATGTATATTGATGCCCCTGGGGTGGGGGCAAGGCCAGGTTTGCATCCGGTGCTGGCTCCACGGAAGGGGAGGGGGGGTGTCTCTGACTCAGGGCGGCCTTCCTCATAAGGTTATTGTGGGGGGGGAGGGATTCAAAGAGAACCCCTTCAAAGAATGAAGTGGGTGGGCAATACGGGGGGGGGGTGTTTAATAGGGGGGGGGGGGCTGTTTAATAATCGGGGAGTCTTAGGCAACCTAACTGGGCAGGGGGTCTCTGAATCCCGTCGGGAGGGGAATTAAAAGACTGGAGGGACCCCCCCCCCCCAGAACTGGCTGGGCAATAATGGGGGGTGTTTAATAATGGTGGGGGGGGGGTCTTAGGCAGCGGTAATTGGGCAGGGGGATGAGGGGGCTTTAGAAAGGTGCCCCGGAGGGAAGGGAAGGGAAGGGTCCCCGTCCCGTGTCGGGCCGTTCCGCGGGCTCACCGTGTGTCAGCGACGGGGGCGGCGGCGGCGGCAGGCCCGGCGGCGGCGAAGGGGGCGGCGGCGGCGCAGGTTGTCCCGGCCCGCCCCTCAGGAAAGCCGGCACGAACTCGGCGGCGTGGACGTTGGGCACGAAGGGCTTGGCGTTGACGTTGAGGTGCCGGCTGAAGGCCGCGCCCAGGAGCTGCTCCTCCTCGGACTCCAGCTGGGCCGGCCCGGGCGCCGCCGCCGCCGCTTCCTCGTCCACCGGGGCGGCGGCGGCGCTTCCGCTGCTCGGCTCGAGGTCCGCCTGGTCCCAGCAATCGGGCGCCGAGTCGCTGCTGCTCCCGCTGCCGTTCGCCTCCATTTTGTGCGCCCGGCCGCCTGCCCGGCCCCTCACGAGCCTCTCTTTGCGGCCCAAGCGCCTCCCCGGCGGGGAAGGGAGGGAGGGAGGGAAGGCGCAGAGAAGCGGCGGCGGTGGGGAGGGACGGTGGCAAAGGACGGCGGCGGAGGCAGCGACCCCGGTCCTCGCTCCGGCCACGCTCCGCGTGTGCCCCACCGCCCCGACGCAGTATGGCCTCCCTCAGCTGCCGTACGCTTCGTCTCCCGTGCGCAGGCGCCGGCTGCCCGCCTGCACGCTCAGTAGTCCTGCGTCCCCGCGTAAACCCTTTGCGACAAGTGGGCGCCGCCGGGACGAGGACTACAACTCCCGAAAGGCCGCGCGCCGCAGTGGAGACTGGACGGCCGGTCCGCACGGGAAGCACAATTCGCTGCCTTTCCTTTTCTTTCCGTTCCCTCCCTTCCCTCCCTCGCGCTGGCGTGGATGCCTCCGTGTCCTTTGCAAAAAACAACAATCCCCAGCAGCCATCGCGCGGTCCCTTTGCCTCGCGCACGCGTTCTTCCTTTCTCCCTTCTTCCTACGAAACTATGTGGTCGGGCTCAGTTTTGGGGGAGGAAAATAAGGGGGAAACAATTCTGCCTCTGCCTACCATCCTCCATCGGTATTCATCTGGCTGGCGTCCTGTCAGTGTGAGAGAGAGTTGAGGGCTGTTTGGAAAGTGAAACAGTATTTGCCGTGTGAGCAAGGAGACAGCAAGGCGTTCAAAAAAGCGAGAGATTGAATGACACTTGTCATTAAGGAAGGAGAAGAATAAAATGTTTTGCAAGTTTATGAAGCGGTTACACTTATTTAATTTCTCACTTGCCTTTCTTTGAACAAGTCTTTTTTTTACATTTTATCCATACAGTAGCCCTGCAATGTAGGTTAGGCTGAATGATAGTGGCTGTGTTTGTTGGACTTGCAAATTCAATGTTCAATGAACTTTACTTAAAACACATCCAAAGGCAGTCCTTGTTTAGTGACCATAATGAGGACTAGCAACTCAGTTATTCAGCAAAGTGGTAGCTAAACAAAAGTACTGTGCTTGTGATCTGGCTTCAGCTTTCCTTTGCTTTACAGACCTGTGAAGGTCGTAAAAGTGAGATTTAGTTGCAAAGTTACTTTTTTATTACCACCGAATGGTCCTATATGAGGTAGTCATTAAATGAGGACATCCTTTATCAGTCATTATTAGAAGAAGAAAATATTTCAGCTATAATCCATTTTGAAGCTACTGCTACTTTTCCATCAAACGTATTCAGTTTTTTTCTACTGTCAATGGCATGTCACAAATCAGGAAACTTTTCACAGAACTGTCACTGGATGTCACTCTTGAGTCAATACAATTTTAAAATGAGATTTGTTCGTTGGGCGAGCGGATTAATTTGATCTAGGGACTTAGGATGTTAGTTAGGCAGTCAATAGCGCTTTAATAAATCGTCCTGTATCTGATCGTACTTAGAAGAAATGTGATTTAAGATTTAACCGTCTGATGATTTTAATTAGAGTGGATAAGCTTTGCATCATTGCATGTCACTTTGAATGTTCCCTTTCATCACCAACTGCCCATAAGGCAGATTAAGTATTTTGCAAGACATATTACAGAAGATAAATTCCTACATTATGAAAAGTGAATCATGTTTTTTTTTCTCCACTTGATTATTAATGATGTTGAATTAGAAATACATAACTATCACAAAGAAGAGTACAAACTTTATCTTTCATCCCCTCTGGAAATGCTTGAAAAAAGGTGCATAGACCTTTATTTAGGGATCCACTCTCCAGGTACTGTACTTCTATTTTCTTATACCTAAATAATCTAATGCACACCCAAAAAATTTCACCCCAACTAAAACTATATTTACAAGCATTTCAGCAGCTAAATGAAGAAAGGTGCTTTGCCAGCTTAATTTGCATTTATTTTATTTTTCTTTATTAATTAAACTTATACACTGCCCATCTCACCTAAACCTTCTTCTCCCTCACCATCTTTTTTCCCCGAACCTCCCCCGGCAAAGCGCTGATTGTCCCTGCATCCCTGTGGCTAGAAGCCCCACTCGCCTCAGGTTCTCCCACCCACCCCTTCCAAGCTGAGGATAATGGAGCCTGTGGTCCCAAAGAGGGCCCCTGCTGCTCCTCCCAAAGCAGAGCTCAACAGAAGAATAAAGTAGAAGGATAGAGAGAGAATAGACTAGACTAGAGAGAGAATGGACTAGACTCGAGAACAGAATAGAGTAGAATAGAATAGAATAAAGAATAGAGAGAGACTAGACTAGACTAGTCAGAATAGAATAGAATGATGGAATGAAGATATAGAATAGAATAAGAGATTGGATAACCATTTGTCTGAAATGGTATAGGGTTTCCTGCCTAAACAGGGGGTTGGACTAGAAGACCTCCAATGTCCCTTCCTTCTATTCTATTCCTTTCTATTCTATTCTATGCTTCTCTATTCTCTATTACTATTACTATTCCATTCCACTCTGCTCTATTTTCTATTGTTCCGTTCCGTCCCGTCCCATCCCATTCCATATTCTATTCTATTCTATTCTATTCTAAATTCCATTCCATTCCATTCCATATTCTATTCCATTCCATGTTCTATTCCATATTCCATTCCATTCCATATTCTGTTCCATTCCATGTTCCATTCCGTTCCATTGGAATGGGAATAGGAATAGGAAAAGGGAAAGGGAAAAAATAGAGAACTGAATGGAGACAGGGAACGGCATAGCCTGGCATGGCATAGGCCCTAGAGGTCTTCTAGTCCAGCCCTGTACCAGGGGTCTCCAACCTTGGCAACTTTAAGACTTGTGGACTTCAATTCTGGGAGCTGAAGTCCACAAGTCTTAAAAAGTTGCCAAGGGTGGAGACCCCTGCCCTATACTCTTCCAGACAAGGCCCTTTAAGGTCCCTTCCAGCTCTGTTGTTCTCTTATTCACCCTGGGCCTTCCCCCAGGTGGGGTGGGGGGGGCTCCTTTCTCTGGGTCCCCCGCCCCCCCATCCTCCGCGACCACGATAAACACCCCCACACCCACCCACCCTTTATGCAGGACCCTTCCGGGTTCCCCGTATTTTGCTTCCGGGGCGGGGGGGGTCACTTCCGGCGGCGGAGGCGGCTGCCGCCCTGCTCTCAGGAGTCCTGTGGGGGGGGAGGGGGGAGAGTTGCTCCGGCTTCGCGAGCACCATGAGCGGTGAGTGGGGCTGCCGGGGAGCGGGGATTTTGGGGGGGGGTCCCGCCTCTGGCTCGTGCCGAGGATGATGGGGAGGAGGGAGGAGGAGGCGCTCTGCATATGCCCAGGGGCACCCTTGCCCATGGTTAGCCTTCCATCCCTTCTGCGGTCGGGGCTTCCCCGCTGAGCTGTCAAAAGCACCGCTGACCCGTGGAATTCCCTCGAAAGCTTCCCGGCGCTTGGCGTATGCTCAGAGGCACCCTGACTCCCCACCCCCCACCCCACTCGCTTTTGCTTCTTGCTTCGCTCGCTCTTCCCGTAGGCAAGGGCGCTCTGCACTCTCTCAGAGGCTCTTTTCCTGCTTTGCGGGGTGACGGGCATTGCTGCTGCGGCGGGGATGGGGTCGCAGGAAGCGCTCTGTACCCGCTCAGGATTTTCTTTTTCAGGGGTTTGACGGGGCTCTTGGGCACTCTGTACCTGCTCAGAGGCCTTCTGGTTTGTTTTCCTTAACTAGTTGAGATTCTGGGCACTCTTGGCGTGCTCAGAGGCAGTTTTCTGCAGGGGTTGAGGAGGTTTCGGGCACTCTGTAGCCGCTCAGAGGGTGTCTGCCAATGCTATTAAGGAGTTGATGTGGCCCTGGGCACTCTGCGCCTGCTCAGAGGCATTCTTCTAGTTTGCCTGAGGAGTTGAGTTTCTGGGCACTCTGCACCCGCTCAGAGGCTTTGCCAGTTTTCTTAAGGGCTTGAGGAAACTCCGGCCCCTTTGTCCCAATTCAGAGTCTCTCTCTCTCTCTCTGCCATTATATACTGCGGTTTCTCTTCTAATCATACAAATCTTTTGCCTTTTACCATTTTTTTTTAAAGAGGATGATGTGGCTCTGGGCACTCTGTATCCACTCAGAGGCACTCTGCCACTTTTCTTAAGGGGTTAATGAAGTTTTAAGCACTCTGACTTTGCTGAGAGTTTGTCAATTTTCTTAAGGAGTCCATATAGTTCTGGCCACTCTTTACTTGCTCAGGGGCGACTTCCTATTTCTCTCAAAGGTGCTTTTCCAAAAGAATAACTAGACTTTCTTGGGTTTTTTTTTCTCCCCTTGAAGTCGTTTGGCTTCCCCTCCAAGAATCTTCTTCAGTTCTGTTTAATTCAGTTCTTCGGAACCGAAGAAACTTCTTGGAGGAGAAGCGAAACATCTTCAAGGAAAAAAAAACCCCAAGAAAGTCCAACTGCCTTTTGAAAAAGCAACTTTGGGACAACCATGACCTGGATGATTGACAATCTCCATAGATATCCTCCTATTTATCTTATTTCTTTTTACTTCTTCTGCACTTTCCCAGAAGTGTGCTTGTTTTGCTTCGATTGTGAAAGTGGAAACAAAATGTATAAGTTAAGCCTTTGGTTAAACTTCAGCTTGCTGTCTGAACTGGCCGTGAGTCAGTTTTTCAGAGTTAAATGACATGATGGTTGCAACTGCCTGGTGGATGTTGGTGGTGGATGTCGGGATGTGTAGTTACTTGACAATAGAATTGCTCAAGCGGGTTTTTTTTTAATGGAACCATAAAGCGTGCACTCAGGCAGAAAATCCAGATTCAATATTTTGCACACTCACAAATGCATTCACCACTTTTGATAGCTTCACTTTTCACTTCAAATATTTGTTTACCTCTTGGTGCGGGAATCTGGTAGAAAGGATCAACATTTTTTTAAAAAAAAATTTTTTAATTAATTTTCTATTGATTACATTTCTTAGTGCTTAATAAACACCGTGTTGTCAGGGTATTTAATTTGCTTAACAATACAAATTCCCTTCTTACTCTCCAACCCCTTTTCCCCAAACATTGGTAAAATAAGTTCCATGTTTGATAATATTCTGTGTCTTCTTTCTGCTTGATTTTCAATATAAGTCTACCCATTTGTGCACAATCTAATAATATCTTCTTAATTATCTCTTCATCTTGCAGTATTTCTTCATTTTTCCAATATTGTGCGAAAGTAATGTTTGCTGCTGTTAAGACATGTGTGCACTCAGACGGAAAATACAGATTCATTTATTTGCACACTCACAAATGCATTCAGCCACTTTTGATAGCCTCACTTTTCACTACAGTTACTTTATATATTTGTTTACCTCTCGAGGAAATCTGGTGGCAAGGATCAACAGCATTTTGTTTTGTGTGTGTGTGTGTTGTTGTATTTGAGTAACTTTGTTTCTCATGCTGATTTGATATTTTTACATTGTTTGCTTAATGTTGCTTAGTAAGCAAACTGCCTTGTATGAGTAAATGGATACTATAGTTTCAAATACCCTTTAACTCCTTTTGTAAATGGACTGCCAGAGATGAATTCCATCTGTTACTTTAGGAAAATATCTGGATTCCAGCATAATAATAAAAAAAAGCTCACATTTTTAAAGAAAGACTTTGATTTGCGGGCATGCTGTTATTACATTACAGTTTAAGTGACTTTTCTCCTAGGTTCCATTGAAAATATATCAGAATTTCACTGTGGTATCCATAGCACCAACTGAGAAGCAGTGGCTTAGAAGATGCTCTTAATTGAACACTTCATGTGTTTAATCCTCCTCCCTTCTGTTATATTGAAAATTACAATCTGTTGGCAAACAGCCTAAATTTCTTTTTTCCTTTTTTTCCCTTTTACCCCATATCAAGAAGAGAATATCATGGGAACCAAGGGCTTTTGGCAAAATGGAAATATTATTCCTAATATAATTTTGCAAGTCATGTACTCTGGAGCAGAGACAACTCATCTAAACACAGCAATTTGATACCTGTACTTTGCGTAGAGTCATCTAATGTACACTAACTGAATTGTTGATGTGTTGAGGCTTGTTTGGCATTTAGGAATAAAATGCACAGCAGCTGAGTGAGGATGAAAAGTGGTAGACCTAGCAAAACAGCAATTGTGATATCAGAAATGAGCTGTTTTGTCTTTCTTTCCTCCCACCTCTCTGCTTCCTTGAAATAGTTAAGGAATAATTGGTAACTTATACAGAAATCAGGTCCGACCAGAAGTCCAAAGTTGGAATCTGTAGTTCTCAGAAATCATACAAGTGTGACAGAATGCAAGATGAGCAATTCAGCTAACTGGCGCTATGGAACAGAATGGATGTTTCTGATTATTCAGCCATTAATAACAGTCTCCATAAGTGCTGATTAGGTTTTCGGTTCACAATCTTTCTTGTCCTACTTGAAAACCCCGTAGATTAATTTTGAGACACTTAAATGTGAAGACGTTGGTATACATTTTGCCTGTGTATAATATTTTTGCGCTTCCCACAGAACTCTAGCTGATAATGATGTACCAAATATTTTGAATTTGAAGCACCCCGTCTGGAGCTTTTAGCGTGTGCTTTTTCAAATTGAAAACAGCGTTCTAACCTTACAGGAAGAATTACGACACACTTCTGACAATTCCAGAAAAGTTTCCAAGCTCAAAATAGCCTCGTGTTTTGTGCTTGAAATTCCTGTTTCAGATTGGAACCCTGATGTTGTGTTGATCAGAAAACTTCTCTTAAAATAAGATTCCTTTGGTAGATTTGTGAACCGCCCAACAAGCCTGTTTGAAAACAAAAGCAACTGATTGGAACCCAAAATGGAGAGTTTCATGCTTGGCTTTTTTTGAACTGGAAACGTATTCTCCATCTCTATTTGGTGGGCCCTTGAGTGGGGTGGAGGGAAGTGAGATAAGTTTTTAGTGTTTGTTGGTTTAAAACATTTATCCAGTCACCCATCTTATAACCAACTCTGAGTGGCTCCTAATCAAAAGTGAAAACAGCACAAAAGCCATAATAGGGCCATTATATTATAATAAAAACAAAGCGCGTTTAAAATAACAAAAACGTGGCTCTGTCATCTAGCCTTTGGTTCAAGCCCTTGGAGGCAGAGGGAGATCTTCAAAGCTTTGCAGATGATTAGGAAGGTCGAGGCCTGGCAGTCTTAAAGTGGGTGTCCCATGGGGTAGGGGCTGCCATAGAAAAAGCAAGCTTCGTAGCTCCCAGCAGATGTCAGTTTTTAGAGGAAGGAACCAGGACCATGCCATTTCTATCTGCTCTGGTTGGATGGTACAGGTAGTCCTTGACTTATTGACGTCGTCTCATGACAGTGTGGTGTGCTGGCTTGACAGCCGTGGATAGAAAGACACTACAGAGAGCGGTGGGCATACCACAAGACATTGTGGGCTGTTCCCTGATACCACTAGATGACCTCGCTAGGGCTTGATGCCTTAGAAGAGTGAGGAAAATCCTCACATCCCGGGCAGCACTTCTTTACTCTCCTACCATCAGGTAGGAGATAGAGAAGGATAGGCAGCCGCACCAACAGGCTAAAGAACAGTTTCTACCCGTGGGCTGTCAGACTCCTGGACGGAAAATAACTTCATGTCAACATAGTAGGACAGACTTGCGGGGCCGGCGCGTTGTGCAACAAGGTCACATGGTTGTAACAAGATTGGGACTGGGTTAGGGACTTCTGTCCTCACTGTGAGTTGTGTGTGTGTGTCTGGGGGGGCGTGCACGAAGGGAGGCTCAGCCAATCTCATACACATGTTGTTCTCTGACAATAAAGATAATAATAACTTACA